>CM031235.1:5941516-6053046 GCA_018340775.1 Taxus wallichiana var. yunnanensis | reverse complement strand
AGCAAAAATATCTAATCCTAATATATCTTTCCAAGGGACCAGGGAGAGAGAGTGCATGAAAACAAATCCTACACTAAAGCGGTGATACACTAGAAAAGGAGAGTGTGAGAATAGTCTTCCAATGTGTGAAAAGTAGAAGAAAAATGCATACTAGAAGGGGTGATAATAGTTCTCCACAATCTAGCAACTACATTCACAACAATATTTCATGCACACACAATGATAATGAATCCTTGCAAGAATGTAAGATAGACACAATATATTTGTAATGAGATTAAAGGGGCAAGAGGAATGCAAACAAACACAGCAGGGGAAGATACATCCACAAACTTGTATTTATTGCTTCATAATATGCATAGTTCAATCTATTACAAAAAAATGCCTAGATCACCATTCAAGGAGTCCACTAAAAGGGCCTACAAGCACATTCACTTCAAAAAAATTCGATAGAGTTTTTCTTTATTGATAAAATATCTCTCTTACAATTGGCCCAACACTCTTATTTATAGAAATATAAGAAGAGAGAGAGAGAGAGAGAGAGAGAGAGAGAGAGAGAGAGAGAGAGAGAGAGAGAGAGAGAGAGAGAGAGAGGGAAAATGAAAATCCTGAAATTTATCCTTCAACCACTTGCAAGATGTAGTAAATGAAGTGAAATGATGTTATGTTTCTTACAAAAGGCTCCCCATATTGTCCCATGACTTGTAGTAGTGAGAAATGTCATCCCATGCTCCATTGAATGCATCCCAACTACCAAATAAAACAACTGTTCTAAATCGGGAATGTTTTCTACAAAATCACCATGATTCTTCATCAAATTCCATATTTCTCAATTTTTGTGCATTGGGATTGGAACCATGATTCCAATGGTACCAATTTTGTGCATTTTCATTGAGAAATGCAAAATTTATGGCCTTTTGAGTACGAACAGCTATTTTGGAGTCACATTAGGCATTTTTGTCATTTAACGAGAATGAGCATATGATTAACTGGAGATGAATATTTTTACTTTATTTTCATATACCTACCCTCATTAAAAATAATAAATCTAGTTGTTATGGTGTATAGGACATCGTGCACATTCCAGAAAGTTAAATTTTGTGAAAATCGGAGCCCGAGGTCAAAAGTTATGGCCGTTTGAAGTTCTGGGGTCCGATTCGCAGTGTTTTCCCTTGCATGTGGATATGTTAGGTATTTCAGATCCTGGTGTCCTAGATGTCCCTTGTGTGACTTGGTCTGAAAACCTTTGCTTCACCCGCATCACACGTGACCTGCTTTGTAAATTGGGAAAATCAGCTTTTGTGTCCCACTTGTCCCAACGTTGACCGGGCCGTGAGGGTCATTGACCACCGCTTTTGCCACATCTCCCCTTCACTACGATGATTTTGGGTTTGTGCATCCCACACATCCCAAAATATTGAGTGTGTTCTAGGACATTTCGACCTGATTTCACCGATTTACTCTTGGTGCGGTGATTTTGGGTTTTTGGCTCCCATATTTCCCACGCGTACCTATGCAGATTAGACCAAAAAAACCTGAATTTTCCAATTTGCACTACCTACCGTGATTTTGGGTCCATGGAGAACTCATGCCCCGATGTCTTGCAGGACTACGTGGGATAAAAATGTCTCGATTTCACTTATTCCCATTGCACTGTGGTGTTTTGGGATTTTGATTCCTAAATGTCCCACACGTGCACATGCTGACTTGGACCGAAAAAACTTGACTTTTCTGATTCCTTTGAAAATCAGCCCTAAACTTGGTATAATGTACCTTGGTAGGGTCCACGACTCTCAGACCCGATTTGCATTAAAATAGGCCTATTGCTTCATTTTTTTAGATTTCTCACATTTTTTCTAACTTCTTGGATTTTCCTTGGACAAGGGGGGTTAGAGAAAAGAGGAGAGGAACCTTAAAACCTGATTTTGTGCCCTTGAACCATTTCAACCTGCTTGATCCTGAAGAATCATGTAAGTTATCCAATTCACCTTGAGGGGTGAATTTGGGATAATAGTCACCATGTACCTCCATCCACCATGCTCTATCACCTAGGCTAGCTAGGTCACCTGATTAGGCTTGTTAGACCAAGACAATCTCACTAAATCCACTCATGCAATCATGAAAAATATAAATCTTCATGTAATCATCCTACTAGGTACCCTCCACCATACCCCTATCATTGTCTTTGTCATTAATGAGATTTTATATCAATGAAAAAACCTAAACTTAAAAGGGTCCTATTATTTGGAAAATTGCCTAAGTTCAAGATGCATGAAGGCTTACATGAAGGAATGTATACACACAAAGGAGATGGGATATTGCGCATGTGGGTATACATTAATGTTGGATAGGGTAGTGTGTGGGAATGCACATACACCGGCAAGTAAAGAATAAGGACTTAATTTTCCAAATAGAGCTAAAAATAGAGCTAGAGTGTCACTCGAGCAAGAATTCAAAATAAGAGAAAAGTACGAGAGACTTGGCAAAAAAGTAAGGATACATAAATCACATGTAGAGATTTGGCTATTAATATGATTAAAATCAAGTATATAAATGAGATAATATATTATTGGCCACCCTATGAAAAATCATGCAAGCTCTAATGTATAGATATTTTTAGGAATGTAATGCATGTAGACTATTATTATAATCATGCCTATTTTTAAGTGAGTTCATGAGTAGTGAAGCAGAATTCCCCACCCTATATATATGATTCATCTCTTGTATGATGATGGTGTGTCGGTATTTCATTGTTATGATGTTATGTTCTACATCCACAAAGTGATTCTTTGCCCACATAGTTACGCGTATTTGTTCAATGATAAGTAATAACTTCAACTATGTAATAAATATTGGTTATTAATGAATAATTGTGGTTGGATCTTAGTTGTTAATGGATCTGAGTATGGATATTTTACAATGCAATTGGTATTAGTAATTGTTTACATGGATTGATTGTTTCCTTATTATATGTGTTTCCAAAATGATGTTAATGCAATGGTTATTTATACTTGAATGATTACTTGGTTAAATATCATTATGGATATGCATGCTAAATTCTTGACAAGAAAACACAAAGGAGGGACCTGGTAGTTACGTGTGCTTGGTGAGTGTTCAATTCTAAATGAATTCAACATGCATAACCCTTGAAGCAAAAATAAAGGCTACGTTTTTGTTCCATTCTTTGGGACCTCTTTTAAATTGGTCTCCTAGGATGTTGCATGCATATTTTTGGCCTTTTGAGTTAATTCCTAAGTATCAAAGGCACATGTGATAGTGGCACAAAAGAAGGGGGTGTGTGAGTAGGCACGAGAAGGTGACATAATTGTCCGTGAGATTTTGCGCCCAGAGAGACAAATTTTAGGACTTATCTATTTTTCTTGGATCATGCTCAACATAAGATGGAGTACAGAGCACATAAAATACAAAATCATGAATAATTCATGACCAAGGAAAAGATATTTTAGGAGTAATTTGGATATCAAGAGACATACATAGTTTGAGCTAATAATAGGATTAGATTAGGGTTTATTTAAATAGATAATATATTATTAGTAAATCTTGCATGCTTCATAGTTATATTTGTATGCATGCATGGATATTTTGAGCATGCAACCTATTTTGAGAGTGCATGGGTGGTGAAGGGAAATTCCCACCCCTATGTGTGTGTGTATTGATCTACATATTTTAGAGAGTTATGCGTTGTAATAGAGTTACGTTACTGGTATAAATTCATGCACATGACTTTATGAAGATTATTGTGATGTATTCAACTTCAATTTTGTGACGAGTGAATATAATGGATCATTGTGGATGGATATTGGTTGTTGATGTCTCTATGCATGGTACTTGTATGCTAAATCTAATATTAATTCTTATTTTATCTTTATGTTTCCTTATTTCATGTGTTTCAAATCTAAGCTCATGGATCGATACTTATGAAAAGATATATGCTTTGATAATGGTTATTTTACTTATGCATGTTAACATATTGAAAAGGCGTACAAAAGACGGACTGGTAGCTTTGCATGCTTCGGTTGAGTATTTAGATCTACGAAGCGAAGTGTCAACACACCCATGTAATTGAGTGGGAAAATAAAGGCTACATTTTGGTTATGTTGCTGGGATCTCTTTTCAAATTGTTTTCCATGATGTTGCATGATGATGGCGTATCGATTGACTCTTGCAGACATTGAAGATTGGGTAATCGATGGAAAAGAACAATTTAAGAAAAGATATGGTTCTAGACATGATTTCAATGTGCGCAAGTGGGTGGAAGATAATATATATCATGAGATCTATGAAATGTTATTTTGTTGTTTTCCAATAGAGTTATATGAATGCTTGTCAAAGCATATGCATCAAAGAAAAGATGGAGTTATAGACTAAGGGTTTGGACACGGGGAAGAGTACCAAACTTTATTTCATGTAGATGAACATTAGATGTGTGCTATACATCATTGGTGGGTTGGTGTTTTTGAAAGTTATACTTTGGAGTATGTGGTGTACATGCATTCTTTTCGGAAGTTGTTGAGTTTGAATTTTTGCACTAGCCCGAGAGGATATTACATTCGTGTTATTCCTTTGGAAATTAAGATCTTGATGGTGGTGTTGTGTTTAGAGCGCTTACCTATGGCTAGATAAACATACCACCACACGTAAGGGAAAGAGAAAGTGTGGTGATAGATGGTGGACCTAGCGACGAGAAAGATAGAGAGAGAAAAGACATCCTAAGTATAATGTAGTGTGGGAGATGGAATTAGCGAATCACCACGATGTATAGAAGTCTATGGAGTTGTGAAGGAAGATATTGTTGGTGACGAATCGCAGCACCCCTGAATGTCTGCAACACGATGGGTTAAGACTCTCAGTACGATTGCATAACATGGAGCTTTTCCCAAGTGTGGGACCTTGCGAAATCGGAAAAGCTCTCCGGATGAAGGCCGGTTCCTATTCCTCTGTTCAGATGCACACGTAGAAAATGCAGAGGGTTTACTAAAAACCTAATCTAACTTTCCAAGGAGACAGGGTAAGAAAATGCATAAAATAAAACCTAAACTACAAAGGTGATGCACCGAGGAATGAAGAACACCTGTCTTGCCAATAAACACAGACCATTAAAATGCAATGCAAGATCATGCACAGATAGCCAGATTCACAGTGAAAGATCAAGGGGATGCAAATGAATACAGAGAGGGTTGAGAATCATCCACAGACATGCATTAATTTTCTCCAAAGATTGATACTACACCTTTGCAAAATGCCAAGAGGCAAGGTTGCATTACGTTTCGAGATGGGAGGTTTTAACTCCACAAGTTCACTGCCAAAGAGAAGAAGGGAGGCGCAAAACAAGAATGTACAACCTTTAGAAAGAATCCCCTCCTTACAATTTATAGGAAGAATGAGAGAGAAAGAGAGAGAAAATCGAAATCTGTCCCAACCACCTCGAGAATGCACTTAACTCATCTCATAATGATGGTAGGTGAGAAACCAGTGAACCCAAAAGTGGTAAACTGTATTTTGCATTTTTACTGAGAGGACCTTGTAAGCTTTAGAAAAGTCCAACCTTGCATGAATCCGAGCTCCTAGTCAAAATTTATGGTACATGTCGAATATCTGCGGCGAGGTGCTCGCTTCTGTCAGCGCTCAAAATGTTGCGCCTCTTGAAGGTGCGCCAAGGGCACATCCGTGTGTGTGTCGACATCCTCTTTCGTGTGCTAAGGCGCACCATTTGCCCTGTCGACATTTCGTGTTGTGCGCCACTTCTGTGCACCTTGGGCACACCATTTTCCCTGTCGACATTCCGTGTTGTGCACCATACATGCTCCTTGGCGCACCATTTGCCCTATCGACATTTTGTCTTTGTGCACCACTTCTATGCACCTTGGGTGCACCATTTTCCATCGACATTCCATGCTTTGCGCGCCACTTCTGTGTGCCTTGGGTGCACCATTTTGCCTATCGACATTCCATGCTGTGCACCACTTCTATGCACCTTGGGTGCACCATTTTCCCTATTGACATTCCGTACTATGTGTCACGTGCGCTAGGGAATGTCGTGGATTTGAGCTTCTTTGATTTCTCCATTCTCTTGCTTGTCTATATCTACCTGGGGGAAAGATATATACAACAGATATATCACGAGGGATTTGGAACTCACATAGAAGACGTGGAGCCAAATAATTTGGTTCCCCCAATTTAAGGAAAGCATGAGGACCATGGGTACACATCTGAAATTACCTAGAGACCTAGCCCTTACTGCGTGGTGCAAAAGAAATTATTAATTAGCAAGTGAGTGTAGGTAATCTAGTAGCTTTAGGTAGATATAATTTTCGTTCGAATAAATAAGTGCAACAGATAACACATACACCTATGGCAGCACAAAAATCATCTTTGTTGTTTGAAGGCCCAATTAGAGGAATATTTTATGGCACATCATCAGGATAGAGTGTGGATGTGTAGAACATTGGGAATACGTATGGAAGTAGCACAAGTTTGCAGAATGTGGGAGTTTAGTTTAGTAAAACTATTAGGACTCAATGAATCATATCCACTTGTGCATTTTTCGCTCACGGGAGGAGGATCAGGTGGATCTAGAGGATCGGGAGGCTCGGGGTCAAGTGGATTAGGTGGTTCGGGAGCAGATGAAATACTAGTGGGGGTTCTAGTTTTCGATCTAGTGTACAAGGTTTGTACCCTCATTAGCCACAATAGGTTTACTATGAGATGTCTCTTGATTTACTATAATATAGAGGTATTGAATATTTTGCAGATCATGTGCATAAGTGTGAGCTACTATGGTGCATTAAAGGAATCACCACTTTAGATAGGAAGGTGAGTTAGTTTGTTTCTACTCTTCAGGGGCACGTGCATAGGTGGTACAGTAAGTATGACTGCATCAAATTACAATGGATTATAATTTTTTTCACTCTACATTTCTAGAAGAGTTCAATATTACTGAGTTTGATCAGAAAATTATTAGTATGATCAAGGAAATTAAACAAGGATTATATGAAAGTGTTCAAGAATATGGAGTGTTTAAAAACTTTTTTTTATCAAAATTGACTTATGACATATACCCTATTTAGCATGCACAATGTTTTGAGGGTGGGAAGTTGACTCCTTTTAAAGGGCTCTATCTCATATGACATTTGTAGATCTACATGACACTTTGGAAGTATCTCTATGTGCTTTGAGGTAGTTGGGAGGGTGGACACTAGAGTAAGTCCGTTCTTAGAGGTGAAAATTGTAGTTATGGAGAAATAGTTGGAGAAGATCTCTACTAATTCATCTCATGAGAGGTGCAGTGGAATATGGTGTAAAAATTATGAGGTTGAAGGAAAGACTAAGGATAACTTCCCTTACAAGTCATTGTGAACTATATTTCGGACTATGAGATATGTCATTTGGACCATGATGTAATGAGATTCCCCCTCTTAAACCATGCAATCCAAAAGAATGTGTATATGTACTATAAGATTTACAAAACTCATACCCATGATACCTCTGACTACAGGTTAATTAATCATTTCCACGAAGCCATTAAGACTGGTGTGTGCTAGACTAGTGTACTAGGTGGATCTAAGGAACAAGGAGAACAACATAATGAAGGGTGAAATAATGGGGATAACAGGAATAAAGGATTTCATGGAGGATATAGAGGCTAAGGTCATGGTAGTGGCAGAGGAGGATTTCCTAGAGGAACTTTTTATACTTGTGGATCTCTAGATCATTTTTAGTGTGAGAGCCCTAAGAATGTGGTTTTCTCATGGTGTGGGAAATAACAAATAATTGAATAATGCTCATACTTATATGAGCATATGATAAAATAGCATAAGGAAGAAAAGGGTGTAGTTATTATTAACATACAACATCTAGATGGATATCATTAGATGCCAAATATTGGAATTAATTTTGAATTACAACCCGTATTAGTTACTACATGCATTGAGGTGGTTCACGCAAGTGAACCTATGAAGTATAAGATGACTATAACAAAGAAAGAAGTAATAAATGCCAAGTACCCTAATGTTGCACATCAGAAAGAGGTTTACCAGGAGACTATGGATGTTATTAGGGATCTACAAGGAGAAATTCAAAGCCTTAAGGAGCATGCACACATGATGGAATGAGAAAATAAGGTTGAACTCCCATAGAAGGACATAGATGATTTAAAGGAGGTATGTCGAATATTGTGCCAAGAGAATATAATCCCTCTGTTAGGATAATGGTTTAGAGAGAAGATCTTGCCGCAGAGGTAATGAGCATGAGAGGCCGAATCTTCATGAAAATATACCCCACATAATCATGAGTATGATAAGGAAATTACATTGAATGCAGTCATAGATGGATGGATTTTGAGAAAATTCTAATAGATATATGTGTGGAAGTTAATGTACTCATGTTGGATGCTTGGAATCAGATGGGAAGACCACCATTATAGCCTTCTTTAAATGTGATGTTTATGGAAAACATAACTAGGGCCATGCCTCTTGGAGTACTTAAGGATGCGACTATTATGATTCAAGGATCCACATTTACTTGGGAATTTCAGGTTTTGGAACTTGCTAAAGTAAATAGCTTCCTTGAATTTCTTGGTTTCCCATGGTGTTACGAAAATAATGCAAATTTATGCTTCAAAAATGGGTACATTATCTTTGAGAACAAGGAAGATCATGTTACTCTAGCTTTGATACATGGAAAGGTTGCTCCATATGTTGAGCCTTTGAGTGAAGAGGACTTGAACATGATATATGCACACAAAATAAAGGGCCCGAGGTAACTAAACCATCTAAGGAAAGAGTAATACGAGTGGGATGGTGTTCATTAAATTAGTGATACTACAAGTATTTCTTGTGAAAAGCTGGGCACATAAAACATATGAATTAGTTAGATGAGATATTAAGAACACGGTTACTCTTGTGTTCATACCATGCGTTGTTAATTTCTTGAGTTATAATCAAGTACCTTGATCTAGTGGTAAAGGAAATCTCGATATATTTTTGTGCGCCATAGAATCCCGGTGGAAAAATGAAGAAGATAGATGAAATATGCTAGTATATACTCGTGTGGGATAACATCATGTTGGTGGACTATACATTTAGACAACTTATTAGAATGGAGAGAAGTGAGAATCACATTTTCTACTAGGTTCCTAAGGAGAAACATACCTTATCGGATATATAAATTTCATGGGAAGTCCCGTGCTTTACATCACATCTAGGAGCGTGAAATACTTTGGACAGAGAGGGTAGGAGGCCTTACCACCATCACTCTAGGTAAAAACGTTCTATGCTACCATAGCTAGTTGCGTGTGCGCATGGTATGTCCATGCATAATTGACAAGAGAAACAATTAATTGGCAGGAGATGACCTCAGGTATGATTCATACTTTTGATTACTTTTCTACTAAACCTCCGATCAATGAAGCACTATAGATTATGAAGCACCTTACTTTGGGAGATAATGCGAAGGATGAGGAAATTCTGATAGAGATGTTTGATGAGATAGATTTAGAGGCACACCTTGACCTAGAAGAGACAAAAGAATAAGAAATGGTCCGTGCCTAGGAAGAAAAGGAAAAGGGTAAAATGGTATGCATGATAAATGATGATGAGGAGGAGGAGAACAACTTGTTTGTTAACCACACTAAAGTTTCATGTGAGGTGATGGAAAAACTAGATGAAAACACACACACATCTCATGAGCCTATGAAAGCATAGAAAGTTAATATTGGAATATATGAAGATCCTAAACGGTCATTATTGGTGAATACTAGTTGTTGTAGGAATTTTCTAAGATCATTAAACTCCTGCACAAATTTCATGACTTGTTTCTATGGGATTATCATGAATAAAAGGATTACACCCTTCTTTTTTGGAATTTTGTAAAAGTTGAGGGTGTTAATAGGACCAACATCCTTTTCACAATAAGCCCTCAAGGCAAGATATAGAAATATAAAGCATAATTACATCATGAGAAAAGTTAAAAAGAACCAACATTCCAAAACGAGAAAAAAAGGCCCAAAAAGGGCTACATATCAAGGATATTTTTAAGAACATTCACTTTGCCTCAACAACAGTAACATCAGAGCTCTTTTCTACCATAGTTTCCATCAGAGTGATAAGTTCCTTACCACCTTTTTGGAGATGAGCCTAGGTCTCATCTGTATATTCCTTCCATTTCTTAATGATGATGAAGGTGTTGTTGAGGTTATCGATGGCATCTTGAAGCAACTTAATAGAGTCATCCCCATAATTGACGGAAATGGCGGTAAAAACATGGTCTTCCAAAACATCCTCGGGAGAAAAGACAAAAATTCCATAGCATCCATGACGAGATGTTGGGAACATGTTCATTAGCCTCCATAGTGACATCCTCCATAGCACCCAACTTATCACACCGTAACAAAAGAAGGAGGAGAATTCGATGGAGAAGTATACGGATAAAAGGACAAGCCTTAGTTAGGCCAAGAAAAACCTCGGGGATAGTACCTCCGAGAGTTGGGGTAGACACTTTGATGTCATCAAAAAAATGAGGGGAGGAAAAAATAGTAGGATGAAGTGCCATCATAGGGGGAGGTAGCAAGCGAGGAGGGGAAGATGGAGGAAAGGTGGTAACATGGTGACTGTGATTTCTACCTCTTGTTCAGCAATAGGTGGAGGGTGGAAGCAGCGGAGGAGATAGAAAGGAGGGGCATGACGACGGCGGAATGAGCAGAAACATTAGGATAATAGAACAACATTTTGGTACTAGCAACATATTTGAACAACAAATATAATAAGCCTTGGTGAAGCAAAGGGCCTTCACCAACATAGGCATGTTTAAAGGATAAGTTGAAAGATTGGAAAAGAAAATTGGCCAAGTTTACCTTAATATCATTGCGAGAAATGAGCCAGGATGAAGAGTTGAGGGCCGAACACAAGCTTATACCTTCCTTCAAGCATGAAATAGTGCATAACTTGTTCAACAACTTGATCCCAAGGAGTTTTTAGTGAAGCACACTCATATCTTGATAAATATTTAGTCACCCATTCTTTCTTTTTCCCCAAAAAGGCCCCCATTTCTTCTTTTAAAGAAAGTTTTAAGTAAATGTCATATTGAACAAGGAGACCAGCCATGGAGGAAATTATTTCATCAAGATTTCAAACTTAATCTTCCCAACTTTAACATTTCCCCAATTCCAAGTAGCCAAAATGTTTCTCGAAACCGAGCAGAATGGCCAAAGAGGTAATTTATAAATGGAGTAATGTCATTTTCTGAAGAAAATCCAAAATTTTGGTATATGCTTTTATATCATCACAATTTTCAATCTCAACATGCACAAGAGAATGTCGCATACTTATTAGAGCCAAAGTGATATGAAAACTTAAAGTGGAAAAGAAAGAAATAAAGCGGGGCTTTTTAATAGTAAGAATGCCCCCTCTGCCACATGCCAAAGTATACTTTAACTTGCTCCCATTTATGATTAGTAATCCCTATCAATAAAATGATGGAGATCTTTCTTTCCCACATATGAAGGCCATCATGACAAGAAGTCGCTATCAAATTACAATTAATACAATCCTCAGAGGGGAAGGAGTACTATATGATAATGTCGATATCAAATATAGAAAAAAAGAAGGTAAGCCAAATAAAGTCTCCTCCAACTAATTTCCCTTAAGGTTGTCATTATCAATACATTTTAGAATAAAATTAGGAAGATTCTCGATCCAATTATGTTGATTCTTAATAGAAACACCCCTATTCGCTATGAGATCAAAAATCTTGTTACCCTCCCTATAAGTGTGTTGATACTAAATTTTTCACAAAGTAGGTTGAAGAATCCTAATATAAGTAAAGATATTATTGATGGTCCATCTTGTAATACCGATGTTATTAAGAAGGTTGATCAAATTGAGGGAATCACTTTCAACAATGATATTAATTTTCCCAAATCTGGTAGCAAGCTCCAAACCTTTAAGGATTGCAAGTGCTTCAGCTCTATGATTTGTACCTTTTCCTAAATTTATAGCAGTTTCGACCATTAGTTGGCCTTTCTAATCTTGGATTAAGGCCCTCTCGCGAGAGGTCCCTAGATTTCCTTTTAAAGCACCACTAGTATTGAATTAAATTCATCCTATAGGAGGGGGATCCAAGTTGTATTATCTCTCACATGCAAAAAGGAGCTTGTAAAGGTATTTGAAGATGCTTCAACCAAGATCCTTTCAAATTAAGAGATATTTTGCATTTATGCGCAGCTTCCAGAGATGCAAAGCAGTTTAGATTTTCCTGAAATCTGTAGTCACCAAGGAAAATATTTTGAGGGGAATTTGAGATAGATCTTTGAAAATTCTCCTATTTCTTTCCTTCTAGAGCATCCATAAAGTATGAGGCAATAGGAGTTTCTAGGAAATATTTTCCACAGGGTAGTGAAACATAGGAACCCATTGTAAAAAATCTTCCAAAATAGACTTTGGGAAAACCCACGAAACATCAATTTTTTTTAGAAGAAAACTCCAAACAACATGAGATAAATTAAAATGGAGGAGAAAATGAGAAAAAGTTTCAAGAGCATTAAGGCATAGTACACACCTACTAGGAAGAGAATAACCATGTCACTTGAGGTTTTCCCCTGATAGAAAGGCATCCCGAAAGGCAAGCCAAGAATAAAAACCAATATTTGGTGTCACCTGAGGAAACCAGATATGATAAAGGGTGGTGCCCTCACGAATGGTGAGGTAGAGATAAGTAGGTATCCTTGGTGAAAAAGCACCGAAGAAAAAGGGGCTAGATACGCACATCTTCCAAAGGAGAAACAGGGATATAGTATGAGGATAGCAAAAGAGTAAGCATATCAAGTTGTTGTAACTAAGTTGGGCTAGCACCCTCCCATCTAGGAATGGACCAACAGGAAGAGGAGGGGTATTGTTTATATATCCACTTATAAATCTCCCACATAATCTTGTAAGAGTATTTGATAGGCTCCCAAGATGGATCTAAAGCTAGACTTTTCTCCCTAATCCACATATTGTTCCATAAATCAATCTACTTTTCATTTCATAATTTCCATTTGGTACCTGATTGCACTAGATTTTGAGAGCTCTTAATAGAATTCCAAATGGCCAAGCCACTTTGAATGTCCTCAACAAATAACTCTTACCTCGAAGAGATATATTTGTAAATAATCAGTTGTGTCAAGACACATTCCCATTAGTAGCAACTTCCCAACTTAATTTAGCTAAACAACGAGTTCATATCAACAATTATTTGTAATCCTAACCCTCCAAGAGCAGTTGGTTTACACACCACATTCAGGAAACTAGGTGCATTCTTTTTCTATCTTTAGCCCTTGACCATAGAATCTTTTTTTGAATTTGTTCAATAATTGCAGCTATTAAGGAATTTGTTTTAAGCAAAGACATGAAGTAGATGGGAAACTTTTACAGAGTGGCCTTAACCAACTGTAACTTACCAACTTGAATAAGAGGGGATCCTTTCCATCTTGTGATATTTATTTTAAATTTTTCTGTAACAGGATTCCAAAGTGATTTCAACTGCCTACCTTGAAAAAGTGGGAAAAATAAATAAGACGAAGGTAGGTCCATGATATTGTAGCCAAAAATAACTACAATGTTTATTTTTTTACGACGATAGGGGTTTTTAGGAAGGAAATGTTTCTCTTAGTGAAGTTGATTGGTAACGATCCAAAATTCATTTCAACATTTTCAGCCGCAAAACTAAAGAAATACTAAAAAGCGAGTGTCATCAACAAATAGACTATGGTTAACAACATTTATATTAGAAGCGGTAATAATAATATTAAATATACCTTCTCTTTTTCCATTGAAAGCATTCTATGAAGAGTATCAACCATAAGAATAAATAAAAAAGGGGAGAGAGGGTCACCTTTCCTAATTCCGCAACATGTGGAAAAAAAACCAAGAGGGATGCCATTGATGATAATGGATAATTTGGGGGAAGAAATGCAATTATAAACCCAAGAATTCCATTTTTCTCCAAACCTGTATTTCTTAAGAACCTTTAATAGGAAAGACCAATTCACTTTATCAAAGGCTTTTTGCATATCAAGTTTGATGACCATACTAGTCGATTTAAAAAAGGAAGAATAATTTATGGCCTCATGCACATTTATAACTCCACCTTGGATTAATATGCCACCAATGAACCCATTCTAATACTCATAAATTAAATTTTCCATAAGGGGTTTAAGATGGAAGGCCATCAACTTAGTAATGATCTTATAAAAAGTATTACATAGGATTATAGGCCTCTAGTTTGAAATCAACTTAGAACCAATGAATTTAGGAGAAAGAGGAAAAAAAGTAGTATTTCATTTCCTTAGGAGAGTGAAATTTTTCTGAAACTCATTAATGTTGCAAGAAAGTCAATTTTAATAAGGTTCAACAACGTTTGGAAGAAGTCCTTGGGAAATCCATCCAGGCCCTCAATTTATTTCCTTCATATCAAATACAACACCACAAACTTCTTCCAAAGAGAATGACTGGGTGAGTTTGGATTTTATATCTTTAGAGATCAATTTTGGAATATGATGTAACATTTATCTGAATTTCTCTTCACTGAGGAGAAGATTCCTCATGGAGGATAAGAGTATTAAATTGAGTCAATTTAGAAGCAATGACATCTCCCTTATTTAAGTAGTTTCCCTCCATGGTAATAAGCTCTTTGATTTTATCTCTACTTTTGTTCTTAGTGGTCGTTGTGTGGAAACAATTTTTTTGCAATCACCTGTGTAGATAGATATATTTGTATCTCTACATCTAGTAAACTTCTTATTCCACAAGGGTGTTATGGTAATCATTGAGAAGAGAAAGCTCTTCTTTGATGAAGGGGGTTTTGTCACAAGAATGAATGATGACAAAAAAAGTGGCTAATTTTTGAGTAACCTACTCCTTTCTTTTGCATATATCACTAAACACCATCTTATTCCATATTTTAAATTCCTTTTTAAAATTACTAAGTTTCTTTGAAAACCTAAACATATCTTATCCCTGAACATAAAATTTCCACCAATCAGCAATAAAGTGTTCTAAATAATGATTTTATAACCACAAAAGCTCAAACTAAAAAGGAGGATGCTTCGAGCTATGGATTTGAGATGCCATAAGAAGTAAGGGATGATGATTAAAATTGATTTTACAAAGGGCCATGAGATAAAAATCATTATAGTGACCAATCTAGTTCGTAGAGAGTTACAACTCCTATCTAGTTTTATTTAGATATGATTGTTTCCAAGTCTTCGATTAGACCAAGTATAAGAGGCACCATGAAGGTCAAAATCAAAGAATTTCCCCTTTCTGATGAAGTCAGCCAGAGAATCCATACTATTGTTGCTAATACAAGTACCGCCCTATTTTTCCAAAAGATATAGGGGAGTATTGAAATCACCAACTATGATCCATGGAAGATGCTTGCAATTATTATGAAAATCAAGAAGTTCCTTCCAAATTTTTTCTCGTTGATTTTCAAGATTAGGAGAATAAAGATTAACAACAATCCATCCCATATTAGAGCTAATTTCTTGAAAATTCATTCCCAAGAAATGAGGATTTTTAATAATACATTCACAAAATAAGACTTTTGGGTTCAAAAAAGTACATAAACCAACCGAGTTACTCTGTCAAATCCTAAGACACAAAATACACAGAAGGAAAACATTTATACATTGATTCCTACTATTTCAACTTTGTTTCTTGTAGCATCAGAATGTCTGGGTTGTGTTTGAGTCTAAAGTCTTTAAGAATTCTTCTTTTCTGAGGAGAGTTTAATCCCCTTACATTCCAAGATAAGAGTTTCATTTTTAGATTTGTGCTTGCCACTGAATTAGCATGGTAAGGATACCCTGAGTTCCTTGAGATATATTTTGGAATGCTTCTTCCTGAAGCTTAACTTGATTTGTGTGTCTACCCTTTCCTTTTTTAGGTCCTACATCTTGATCTTCTTGAAGTTGTTTCTAGTCTTTCTTGCGGGGCTATTTTCCATTGACAAAGAGGTGAAGAGGAGATGAGGTTATTTTCCTTTAGAGGAGAGCGAGTGGTTGAAGGCGTAGCTTCAAAGGAAACAAGAGGGTCAGAAAGAAGGGGGATAAAATATTGAAAACATGCTCCATGAGCTCATAGAAGAAGCGGGAAGAAAGAAGAAGAAAAACCAAGATAAGAACTAAAAATAGGAAATATAAGAGGGATATACGAGGGGAAGGAGAAGAGGTAAAAAATAGAGGGGAAAGAAGAAACTCGAGGAGAGAGAGGATGCAAAGAGAAAATAGGTGGATAAATGACATAGGAGATAGCTAACTAAACATGAGTGGATTCTAATAGTGGTGAGGAAGAGGGAGGTGGGAGAGAGAATTTAGTTGCACTAATCTCACCCTCTCCTTGAAAAATAGCTCATCCGAGTATTCTTTATGAGTGAAAGTAAAGAGGAAATCCATTTAGAAGAGTAATAGTGTCAACCAAACCACAAGGGGCTATTTAATTCAAACCCATTTATAAATTTCTTCTAAAGGAGTCTGGAACCCATGATCTTACCGATGAGTGACAACTCTTTCAAAGCTTGCATGGCATTAGTAATAGAAGATGGAATGTGTAAGGACAAAGTCCCATCAATGAGATTTAGGAGAAGTTTCCAAGGAGGGGGGGATTTCAAAGAGGCTACCATAATCTCTTTCCAAGAGCATGAAGGGACACTAGTAGTTGTGTCAACAAGGTCAAAAGGAGGGTCGGAGGAGGAGCCATAAGGATCGACATCACAAGTAAGAACCAGTACAACAAAGAATTCAAAAAGTTCTGAGTGGGAAAAAATGAATGGAGTATGCCCTTCTTTAGGTTGAGATGTGAGTCAAGATTAAAGGTGTATGCCCGATTATGAAGGGGATTATAGGATGAATCCTAATTTGTTTTTCAAGGTAAAGGAATAAATTGATAAAATTCTCAAGTCTAGTATCATTGATCCCATTAAGGAGTCAGAGTGGGTTAGCCTCATGGTCATTAGTATTAAAAAGTATGGGAGTATAAGGATCTATGTGGACTACAGAGAATTAAATGCTTTATGTGTTATTGATCCTTTTCCCACCCCATTTATAGAAGATATCCTTGAAAGAGTTACACGGCATGAGATATAATCTTTTGAGATGGTTTCTCATGATATCATCAAGTGTGCATAGCAAAGGAAAATCAGGAAAAACCAACTTTTAGTGGCGAGTGGGGAAGTTTTTCATACATAGTAATGCCCTTTGGAATGAAGAATGCGCTAGCATTTTTTCGTGCATTGTTGTATAGTATTTTAGGACTTCATTCATAAGTTTTTATAGGTATATCTAGATGATTGAATAGTCTATTGCTTAGTCAAGGATCATTGTGTGAATTTAAGGCTAATGTTTGAGAGGTGCAGTAGCTAAGCATTTTTCTAAATATTGAGAAGTACATATTTTGCAACACCTTTTGGCACCTTTATTAGGCATATTAATTGTAAAGATGGGTTATTAGTAGACTCGACCAAGGTCGTTGTGATCTTGGGTTTGGAAGAATCTAGAAATTAGAGAGAAGTGTGTAAATTTATTATACATACGAGTTATTACAAGAAATTCCCTAAGGGTTGTGCAAGGATTTTCATTCCCCCAGAGGAACTTTTGAATGCTAAAGGAAAATTCTATTGGTATGAGGCATAACATCAAGTGTTTAAAACACTAAAGGAAAGGTTAACTACTACACCTATTTCATGCTTTCCCTCATGGGAAAACCCATTTCATGTTCATGTTAATGCTTCTGAAATAACTATTGGTGTAGTTTTAGCATAACTAGGAAAGGGATTTGTAGACCACCACATTTGTTTTACAAGTAGGAAGTTGACTCCTTTAGAACAAAATTATACAACTACTGAGCGTGAGGGATTTTCCATGATTTATGTGTTACACAAGTTGGACATTACTTATTTGCAATACCATTTATCTTCTTTATAGATCATATGACACTTAATTATTTTGTCAAAAACTTGCTTTGTAAGGGAACATTTGTAGGAGGATACTACTATTTCAAGAATTTGAGTTTATAGTTGTTAAAATAGGGAAAAGTAATTCAGGAAGTTACCATTTTTCAATAATTAATTTTTGGGAGGACATGTAGAGCATTAAGGACAAAATTCCTAATGTATAACTTTTGATTAAACCATGCACCCGCAAATTTAGAAGACATTGCAATATATCAGTGCACACTAGTCGAGACACTTGAGGGGATGAAGACTTTAGAAAGATGAAACTTGAAATACGCATGACACCCTATCAGTTGATAGGTAGAGATTTGTAAAATCTAGGCCATGATGAAGTTTGACGCGGTGTGTTTTGGAGCATGAGCGCGAGGGTATTGTGGAAGAAGCTCATGGTGGAATTTCTTGAGGTCATTATATTGGAGATTCCACCATGTGAAAGATTCGATGGTTGGATTATGGTGGGAAACTCTATATAAAGATATAAATAATATGTCAAGGTGTGTGATCATTTCCATTTCCTTGGGAAACATGGAACTAGATATGAGATGCCTTTGAGGCCTATTGCAAGTTCCTAACCTTTTGAGAAATGGGATATTGACTTTGTAGGTCCTATTTCCCCACCCGCGTGTAGTAATGGCTCGCACTATATTATAACATGTACATATTATTTGACATGGTGGGTAGAAGTAGCACATAGTAAGGAATGCAAAGTAGCTACAACAAAAAGATTTATATGGGAGAACATTATCAGTAGGTATGGATGTCAGTAAGTTTAACAAGTAATAAGGGAACTCATTTCTTATGTGAAACCATCAGAATTATCTTGGCTGAGTTTATGGCAGCACACCATAAGACAACACCATATCACCATAGGTCAATGCTACTCTTTAAGCTTTTATCAAGATTTTGGGACACACATGAACAAAATTTGTGATGTTGGAAGAAAGACTGGAATAATAAAGTATATGTTGTACTTTGGGCATATAGGACAACTTAAAGAGATAGAACATGGCTTCACCTTTTTAGTTGGCGTTTTGTGCATAAGTTGTATTTCCTATGGATTTCATGTTGCCATCCTCAAGTATTACATGTGTAGGAGGACTATATGATGAGCAAGTTGTGGAAGAGATCATAGACAAACTGATGCGGTTGGATTATCGGTGTGCTATTGTTCAATGGAGATATTAGATAGAAAAAAGTGAGACAGAAGGCCTAACATGATAGGCATATCAGGAATAAAAAATTTGAGGTGGGAAAGATGGTTCTTATGTATGATTCAAATTTTTACACCACCTAGGAAACTGAAAGTAAATTGGTTGGGAACCTTTGTTGTAACAAGTATATTGGATTTAAGTGCTTATTAGCTACAGTGCTAGATGGAACTTTATTTCCTAGTTACTTTAATGGGAGTAGATTGATTCCCTACTATAAATCATTCTTCTTGGTGTTTGTAATAATGTAGTACTACCACTTAGATTAGATTTCCCTTTAATGCATTTCTGTTTATATATGTTTCATTTCATTGTTGCTACGATTTGTAAATTTAATTCAGTGTGTTGTTATAATAAGCATGCTTGTGCGCCAAGAGCTGATAACTATCTATTGGATTTGTATGCACAAAGGACCACACATACTTTTAGTGTGGGGTGGATTGGAAAGGAGAAGTGATTGGTGCCTTAATATAGATTGGTGCTCATAGGAAAAGTATTATCTATGCTCATAGTGAATATAGTTTCAAAGATACTTTCAATGAAATTTTCTCATATTGAAGACCACACATAGATGGATGGACGCACAGTGTAACACAAGCTAGGAAATAACATAAGAAACTACTTTTAATGAGGCACAATGGATAGGTATTTCAGCATAGGAAAGCATGCATAAGGTGGTATGTGGCCGATAAGTAGTGGTGCACCAAGAATATTACTAGGGAAGTGGAAGCTGGAGTGTAGAAGATTGGAGTTAATGTCACATATGGTGGTAGTTGAGAAGAAATTAATGTAAAGGAATTTGACAAATCTATAAAGGAAGGTGTTTGCGATGTTAATTTTACCTTACATCCTTTGATTTTTGAGCTGATAAGAGGTATTGAAAAAGTAGAGAAGTGTGAAGAGTGATTTTGAGACACAAGGTGAATGAGACATGAGATTGCAGAGATCTGTGTGGAAGGGTGTTTGAGCTAGTTGGGCATGTGGGGAAGGAAAGTTCAAAGGTTAGGGTTTCAAGGAGACTAATTTACAACTAGGGCACACTAGGGCATGGGGTATTTGAAATAATAAAAGTAAATCAAAGAGTGCAAGGGTAAGGTAGTAAAACATTTACATTTTTCATAGTAAATTATTACTTAATGTCGGATGTAGAGAAGAAGATCATTGTAACAAAGGAGGCACCACACGAGTGGTTTGGAAAGGTGCAATACCTAGAGGAGGTGGCGAGGGAAGTTCATCAACATCTCACTTAACGAAGTGCAAGATAACTTACATGCCCCACCGAGAAATGAGAAAACCCTCAAGGACATCAAGGATGACACCATCTTGAAGACTAATAGGAGGATTGCAGATGGGAAAAGGGTATATGATAACATGATTTAGAAACTAATGGAGAGTGTTGGGCTGATGTAATTTTATGAGTTATTATTCTTTGGCAAGCTAGATCAACTGTATCAATGGCTTAAATCATGCATACATGAGGACTAATTCTACTTTTCAAGTAGAAGAATGAGGATTATAGAAAATTTAATTGGGAAGGGTGAGTGGTTTACGTGACTCAGATTGGAAATTTTTGGTGATATTACACATGATGATGGAGTAGAGGAAACTATTTTCATGTTGAATTATTAGAAGGTATACCAAGCCTTTAATGTTGTAAACATAGAAGATTGTGATACAAGGGTAAGTTACTTTCTGTTCAACTCTACAAACTAGGCACCTCGAGAGAGGTGGAAGGTGGAGGTAAAAAATGCTGACTATATACAATGCATAAGATGACTAAGAAATCCTATTACAACATTACAAGATACATTATAGAAAGCATAGTGGAAGAAGTGTGCATTCAAGTAGAAAAAATTGAGAAGATAACTTGGGAATTATCTTACTCCTCATTGTATTTTGTGAAATTGGTGTGCCTGATAGGCTAAAGGAGAAGATGTGGTTGTACCCCATGGAAGACAAGTCACCAGTAAGGAAATTCATGAAGTTCACATGCTAAGGCGTGATTTATGGGACTTATAAGCAGTATAAATAAATATGGTATAGAAAGATGAATGACATATTTGAAGGAGAGTGTTTCATCCCAAGGGAGATGCCCAATGTTTAACACAAGTAGGTCGAGTTTATAGCATACCAAAACTTGTGTTTGGGCATATTTTACATGAAAACCGGTGAGAAAATGCCTTGGTGTAAGTTTCCCTTTGCTTTTACATCACGTTACTTTAAGGATTTGATGAACATGTTACATAATGCACGTAAGTTGTAGTTTGATGCGGATAAGGTAGATGCAAATATTCACATTCTATGCAAAACTTATGTCTACCCTAATAAGGAGGTATATGTGGAAACAATGGAGTCTGATAACATTGATATCACTCGATAGGTTATGGATGTGGGGTAGATAGAGCCTGCACGTGTTTATGTTTACTTGAGGCCTAGGTTCAAATATGGGAAATACATTTCTAGTGAGGATGTATCACTTCCAGGTCCTCCGAAGGGAAAATAAACTATGGGTATGAAGAGAAATCTTAAGGATACACCACCATGGCACGAACATGAGTACTTAGAAAATTTCCTCGAGAAGGAAGAAGTAGAGAAAGAAGAAAGTATTGCACTTGATCATGGCAAGATAAAAATTTGCAAGAAGCATAAGAATGCGAGATGAGGGCATCGTAGCTCACAACTAGTGATGTGGCCACCATGTACACAAAGAAGAGCGAGGAGGAGAAAAATAAAAGGTGAAAGTATGTTTCTAAAAAATACAGTGATGAGGAGAATTCATCGGTTAGGGTCCCACATAATGATGTTTCCACACCTAGCTTTGAAGTTTAAGAAGATCAAGTGATCGGTGGTGAGAAACCACAATTTGATATAGAAGTCCCCAGTGTGAGTGTACATGAGCATGAATAAAATCTACGCTATAGGAGATAAAGAGAAGGAAGATAGTGTTTTGCAGCTGATTGGTGGACTTGAGGGTGAAATAGGAGAGGAGAATAAAGAAGGCATTGGAACACAGGAAAATACAGGTGGACGCACTAGTAGACAAAGGGAAGAAGAGATGGTGCCAACACCTTATTTAGGGTACATCAATGACCCTACAAATATTATTCATGTGAGTTTTGAGAGCACTATTGCGATGGAACAATTATATGGATGGGAGATAATGGACCCTAAGATGGTGAAATGTGAAAAAGGAAAAATTATCATGGAGTATGTAAACTCACATGGATGATCCCAAGTTCAATGCATTTGAGGATTCTGTGTGCCACTAAAATAATGAATAAGGCTCCACAATCTATACATGTGAAAATGAAGCCCATAGATTTCTCGATGAGTAGGTGAGAAATGCATTGATGAAGATAGCTGTAGATATCACTTGCCAAAATATTGATATGGTGGATACCTTTAGGACCATACTAGAAGATGGGAAAGATAAGGAGGAAGGAATCCAAGGTTTGATGAGAGAGGTAGAAGAAGATGTGGATAGCAAGGAAACTACTATTTTGGAGATGGTGAGGATATTGGAGAGGAAATGTTTAAGGCATGACCGAGTATAAAAAAAGAGGTAATGGGAAAATTTCCATCAGCCATGCATTATTTATAGACCTTGGTAATTTTTTTATTGGAAGAGGGAACCAGTGCGCATGGCCCAAGTGTAGAAGAGATAGCTTCTCAGAAGGAAAAATAAGTTGCAGCTGAGAAAGAGAGAACAAAGAAGTAGATTGCATGTAAGATAGTTGGGTATGATTCCATACTCCAAAATTTGAAGGATGAATTAAATAAATAAAATTTAGTGTTGAGGATATGTGAGGATCTGAGAAGATTATTAAAACAAGGAAATTACAAGAATAAAATGAAGTCCTTGTGGAAAAGAAGAATGACACCTTGGGATGGGAGGAAAGGCTGGCGTTATTAGCATAGAAGTCTGATGTGCTTAAAGTAGTTAGGGACCCTCATGATAATAGAATAAAGAATTTTGGGAATTTGATAGCATGACGAATGGATGTAATGGATAGAATGGTGTCAGGGTTAGAAAAGTTAGTATGGGAATTGAAGCATAATGGTGAGAATATGGTCCTAAAAGAAATGGATGCAATGTTTGGAGGTATTCCCACAAAGGTGAAGAAGGGGCTCAATGACTAGAATGAATGCGACTTTCAAATCAAGAATGAGTATCCTAAGCTCTTATTACCTATTAAATAATAAGTGCACTGGTTATTCAAAAAACATGTAAGTTATAGAATTATTTTGCTCTTTAAGTCATTCTTCATTCATTATTCTTTGGAGATATAAGTTGAGAAATCCCATTTCGAGGGCAACAATTATATTAGTGTAGGGTAATGTTAGGCTTGTGTAATTATGCATAATTATCAAAGTTTCATGTGATAGTGGTATGAAATACATGGGTGTGTGAGTAGGCACAAAAGGGTGATAGAAGAAGGTTTGCACCCCAAAAACAAAGTTCAGGGCTTAGCCATTTTTCCTAGATTAGGATAAAATGAGGATGGAATGCGAAGAACATAAAAGATAAAATCATGAAGACTTGTGACCAAGGAAAAGCTATTTTAGGAGATAAGTGGAAGATCAAGATACATGCAAAGTTTGAGCTAATAATAGGATTAGATTAGGGTTTATTTATAGAGATAATCTATTATTAGCGAAGATTATATGTTTCATAGGTATCTTTGTATGCACACATATATATTTTGAGTATGCAACCTATTTTGAGTGTGCATGGGTGGTTAATGGAAACTCCCCACCTCTATATATATGTATTGATCTACATCGTTTAGATATTTTGAGTTGTAATACCATGTATGTACTAGAGTTATGCTACTAGTATAAATTCATTCTCATGACTTTATGAAGATTATTGTGATGTATTCAGCTTTTGTTTTGTGATGAGTTAATATAATGGATCATTGTGGATGGATATTGGTTTTTATGTCTCTATTCATGGTACTTGTATGGTAAATCTGATATTAATTCTTATGTGATATTTATGTTTCCTTATTACATGTGTTTCTAATATGAGCTCATAGATCTGATACTTATGATGGGATATATGCTTTGATAATGGTTATTTTGGTTATGCATGCTAACATCTTGAAAAAAAAATATAAAAGAGGGACCTGGTAGCTTCACACACTTAAGGTGAGTTTTCATATATCTGGATGAATTTCCAACACAGCTAGCCAATTGAGTGGGAAAATAAAGGTTACATAGATGGTGTATCGACTATCTTTCAAGAGCATTAAAATTTGGGTTAAAAGACAGACAAGATAGGTTTACATAGATGTATAGCACTCAACATATCTTTTAACGTGCACAAATGGGTAGAAGATAGTCTTTATCATGAATTGTATAATATGTTCTTCAAATTCTTTCTAGTCGAGTTATATCAGTGGCTAGTAGCTTACGCACAAAGATATATTGTCCTAGACCGAGGCTTTGGATGAGGAATTGACTAGATCTCTAGATCATTGGTGGTTAGGAGTGATGAAAAATTATATGTTAGAGTATGTAATTACCACTCTTGTTGTCAGAGGAAGATGATTTTAAGTTCTTACACAAGCCCAAAGGATCCTATTTATGTGTTATCCCTTTAGATATCAAGATCTTGATGGAGGAATTGGTATTGGAGAGATTACTTATGGATACCTAGATCTTCACCACGTATAGGGGAAGGAGAAGGTGTGGAGAAGGATGATAGTGGCCCTAGAAAAAGATATGCAAAGAGAGGAAAGATGGCTCAAGTATAATTAATTTAAAGAGAGAGAAATTGAATCAACATTGGAATCAAGAAGAATGATGGATCATAAAGGATTTGAAGGTCTCGTAGGAGATGAGGAGCCGCAACATCAGTTGCTCCCTAGTTTGGAAACACATGGTGGAGAGTTCCCATTGACTTCGGATGAAAGTGAGTCACATGAGAGAATGAGAATTGCAAGCGTGCATCTGAATCAACCTGGATACCTAGCCCTTATGTTTGGTGTTCCATATCAAAACGTAGTTGAAGGAAAAAATAGTGAAGGTAATCAATAAGATACATGTAGATATTCTAGTCATTATTTTACCCTCAATACCTCTTTCTAACCCCAAGCGCATCATCCTATCATCTAGTATATGCAAGATTCTCACCGAGATGCGCATGGGCACCAAGCCACTCCTTTATGTGATATTTGTAAGAGAGTTCTACCATTAATGGAGGATTATTTACATAAATAGAATTACATTCTTATACTTTGAAAGGAATAAGGTATAACTACAGATATATACAAATTAATGCATCACAAAAGCTAAATAACATTGTAATAAGTACAAGAAACCAGATCTGAGTCATGATAAGCCATATAACATGAGGGTTTACACATGTAAGTAGTTTTTATAGAATAGATCCATGTATATTGATTTAACAGAGTCTCTAGTAGCCATACTACATTCAAAAGGGTCATCTCAAACCATATACACTAAATGACAAAGACTCAACTCCTATAAGCCTATCTGATCAGAGATCCTAACTATACTTTTCCCCATTATTTCCCTTGTTACAGATCCCAGTACTCATACATATTTTTATGGTATCCCTTACAACCCTTTAGCACTTAGTACTCTAAATGCTGACACTATGAACTCTAAACCCTTAGCATTTTTGCAGCACTTTGATACTCTCCTTCTCTTTCTCTGCATTTTTGCATTCTCTTTGTGCCTCTAAATGTTCTCTACGTTTTCTCTCTATGTGTCTTCTCTTGTCCTTAGCACCTCTTTAAATAGGATCATAGACCACCGCCATGACTTACCTTCTAAGAATATTACATGCCAAGTGTCAATGTGGTCCTCCATTGGTGAATGCTTATACTCTTTGCAAACCTTCTAATAACTGTAATGATGACTTTGAGAATATTACCTACATGGGATATCCTTTTCTTGACCTCTAAGGTTCCAGGCTAGCACCTTATCCTCTCATCATGCCTAGTTAGGTCCTCACATTTTTCCTCAAGTGACTCCATGATCTCGAGATATGGCTAATTCCTTTAAGCCCTTTTTTTTCTTCCCACATGTGCCATGGTTTTACTTAAATACTTCTTAAACCCCTTTTTCCTATGTGCCTTTGCTTGAGTGCCCTTCTATCTACTGATCCTACACATGCACATCTTGGTACTTACCCAATATTTTAGGGTCCAACATCACCCCACACTATGCATGTTCTTCGTCCTTGAAAAAAATCTACTTCTTGAAAGAATAAAGAATAGAGGTATCAAAACAATCAAAGAATGGAAGGATGAAAGAAATGGAAGAATAGAAGAATGTACTACCGTTTCATGAGGAGTGGGAAATCCTTCATGGATGCCATAATTTTCTCCCATGCGTCTACTTCTCCCTGTGCCTGTTGAAGTAGGTCACCCACTAATGTGGTCACTTCATCAAAACTCAGTTCCTCGCTCTTAGATTTTAGCGTATCAAAAATGCTTTCTCCTTGCTTCCTAATATCTCCTAGCACATCCATCCTATGAGCAACTTGGGGTTACAATTCCTTTATTTTATTGTTAATCAAACCCACAATGTCCGAATGGCTTCCATTTTCTTCTTAAATTCATCCATGATCTTGTCACACTCCACCCTATTGCCTTTGTGATTTTCCTGAAATTCTTTTAGATTCACCTCATGTGTAGTAACCAATATTCTTTCTACCCTATCCCTATTCGCACAATTTTTATACACTACTTCATCCATCTATGCAGTATTTTTTTACTATGACAAAGAGCTCGAGTATGAGTCACTATATCCCCAATCTTAAGATTTTTCTCCTCGTTCTAGAATGCCATCACCTCCTATGTTGATTCTAATGTGATTGGTCACATTTCCATGGTGAGGATGTGGGTCAAGTCATCCAAGCATTGCATGGTTGACTCATATTTCTACTCAGGCGGAGCCAGATTTGGGTGCTTCAAAATTATGGTGTTTAAAATGGACTCTATGTTCTTATGGATTTCACGCACCTTTTCCTTTTCATCCCTTAGCTTGTGCCTTAACAACGTACTGATCAATTCCTTTTATTTTATCTCTTTATCCTTCTCAATGATCTCCTCATTCTTTTTCTCATGCTCTTCCTCCAAGACCCTTATTTTTTCTTTTCTACCAAAGAGTCTTTCCTCTACCTCCACCAATACTTTGTTGAGCCCATTGAAAAATTTCTCATCAAGCGGATGTTGGGAATTTACACGAGGGTTAACTCCTTGGCATCTATTATCTTCATCAATGCATCACGATTTACATCGAATTTTGGTTCATCAATGTAGGACTTGAAAGCCCAAGATAGCATTTTCCTCGTGCGGGTATGCATGCACCCTCTTCATCAAAATAAGACTAATCAAGGAGTTATTTTATGGGCACGGTACTTTGGAAGGGCATGCATAGTACCTTATTTAGATCATTAATTTAATCTCTGTATTCTTTGCTTTATGCCCTTTCCACGTATATGTGCTACCTTTTGGAAGCTTACTGCTAAGATGGGGTACCTACCCATGCTTCCATACTCCTTTCCCACACTCACACTTTCCTTCATTTCCTTTAGTACTTCCTTAGCACTTCACTTGACTTCATGCTCCACCAACTATTGGATAATTCCTTCCACTTCCCTTTCTATGGTATTATCCATCTGCTCCTTGGTTGGGGTCGGGATCTTCTAATCTTTCATGTTTACCTCCTCACTTTCCCTTTTGTCATGGGTGCCTGCATCATTTTCATCCTTATATTCATTATGTTCTTCCTCGACTTGTGTACACCATACATATGATGATTATGATCCTTGTCATTCTCTTCATCATCTTCACCACCCTTTTTCAGCCTCCATGCTTTCTATCTCACACCGAGTCGACGCTTTTGTTACCCTCTTCTTCTTTCTTAATTGTGATTCCAATTCAAGAGACTTCTCTTTTTCTTCTTTCTTGGGTGACTCTTCCTTCTGTGGTGAATCCTCCTTTTTGGTGACTCTTTTCTCATGGGAGACTTCTTACGGAGGTGGACATAAGTCTTGGTGCCCATGCACGACTCAAGTGCCCCTATTGTCTATCTCGTCTGCATGCTCGGTGTTGTTTTCTCAAAAGTTTCTCCTCTATCTCTTTTCCTTAGTGCAGTATTCTTCCACGCGGTGGGGTCTTTAGGAATGGAGACATCATCTTGAAAAAAATCACCCTTTTCATACTTATGCCTTATGCACAAATACACGCATTCTGTTGTCCTCCCTACAATAGGTAATGTTATTGGTTTTAACATGTGCACATCATGGGAGACATACTTCTCCACATAGGTGTACTTCTTGGCGTATATTAGTTTCATGAAAATCTTGTGGTACTATTGATCTACTACACTCGAGATCAATTCTAAGTTTCTTTGCCTCTTTGAAATGATTGACACCACCTGGAAGTATTATTCATGAAGGAGAAATGAAATTTAAACCAAAGACTCTTGGTTACATCTACTAAACAAAATATGCCGATGAAAAATGTTGGTATAAGGAAAACTCAGCTTCTCCTTGCACTAATAAAGGAAACTATTTAGGTATTCTCCATTTAGCCCCGAATGCATCACGTACCCAATTATACCACTTTTCCGGGTGCATCTTATGAGTGGATGTCATGGTGTCATAGGTATATTGTTCAAACCTATTGGTGGGGAGGGGTTCTCATATAGGTATTCCCAAAAGAAATTATCCAAAGCCCATCGAGCATTCCAATCTCGAAAATATAATTTTGAGGAGGAAATTACCAAACATGATCTTCTTTCGATCACACACAACATCTATGATTTTATCTATAATAAAAGTTGAGAGGATATATATGGTTCCCTTTGAGATCTTGGGAAACACATTTAACTAGGAATTTTTGATCTATTTCCATCTCTCTTTCCCATTCAACATTGTAACGTAGTACATGGCCATCCTCATTCTTGGGTTAGTAATTGTACAAATGTTAAAGTAGCGTGAACCCTTCTTGTAGTCATAAGCTTCAACAGTCTTCTTAATGGATTACTTGTCCTCAAGTCATCGTCTAATGAAAATCCTTCACAGATAAGGCCGATGAGCTTAGAAATTAGCTAGGGGGTATTTGCATCCTTTAACATGTGAAATAGAAGAATTATTTATACATAAAAACATCAACCATTGGTATAGTCATTCGGGATTTCTGAAATAGGGAAACTCATAGAGTTTCAACAACCTAGCCTTCTCCATTTTTACCTTTACCTCGTCGTCATAGATGGGAATTCCATCTAGTGTCCTCTTATCTATAGGGTGAACTAGTTTTAGTTTCATTTCATTCTATCTCGGTGCTCTTTAGATGGTTCTAATCATCGACGACCATCTTCCTGACGTGAGACACCCATTCTTTACCAAATAATATGTCATCTAGGTAATGTATTTTTGCATACCATTCTTCATTGAAACTGGTAGAGCCAACTTATTTCCCCTTTCCCTTGCCATTATTTGTCAAAAAAATTGTTAATTTCCTTGGTGAAATTCCTTTATCGAGTCCTTAAAACTTCTTCCTTTCTCTGGTCTTGGCTCTGCTCAACTTAACGGCTCCACTCCTTTGAGAAAATTCTTTCAAACCTCGTGCCCTAGATATGTAGCCCTAACTTAGAAATCCATTTTTCCACAATAAAAATTACACTTGTTGGATTCTTCCACACAACCTTCTCTACTTATTCCCACGTACTTCTTCGACTCACGGTTCGTTGATCAAACTTTCTATGCACCCAAATCTTCACAACTATTCTCAAACTTTCTTTGCAAGGATGTTGTAGTTCACGAGAGCTCTTTGATAACTTAAAATGCAAGGTAGAAAATAATGCACCTCGATCTTCTATTTATAACTTTTTATTTTCTCCATGCAATAAATTCCATGCCACCTACCAATGTACTTTCTCAATAAATGGGGATTTTGTTTTTCAATGCCAACCTTCAGCACTTTTTCTTTGCGCTCAATCTTACACGAACACTTTTGTAACCTTCTGGCATGTAATTTCCTTGACCATAGAGTTCTTTGTGCTTTATCCTATGCCAAATTCAATTCTTCCTCTATGTCTTGGACCAAGTTATTTTTGTTTCCTATCTCATGTTGCTCCTATGATTTTTACCCTTGTACATGGTTTCTCAAATCCTTTTCACACCAATCTTCCCTTATGTTCACCTTCTCCATGTGTGATCTTCCAATCCACGTGTTTTTTATATTTAAACCGGCGTCATCCACAACCATAGCTTCCTATTTGTCACATCACTTTACCCCACAAAAAAATGGATGTGCGGTCCTTTGCGCATAGATTTTTTTTGAAAATAACGAGTGGCTACTAGTGCACAAATGTGCACAACACAAAGCAAGGAGAAAGGGAAACATAAAGAAAGGAAACTACAACAAAGAAAAACCTATGCTAATGGAAATACTTCCTTATTTACGAATGCAAAGAAGACTTATTTATAGTAGGCTTTAGAAACTTACTCCCATTGAAATGGCACAGTATCCATGTTTCATCCGATTGCTTGTAACTAGCAAGTGCCTGAATCAAGTATATAGGATACAATGTATAGGCCCATCCAATGGAATTTGAATTTCTTAGGATGGCACGAAACTTGGAATCATACAATAGAACCATCTACCCAACCTTAAACTGTTTGTTCTTGATATGTCTATCATGTCATGCCTTCTACCTGTCTTTTTCTATTTTCTGACTCTAATGAGAAATAGCCCGCCTCTCATCTAACTACATTAACTTATCAATCCTCTCCTCAAGTGTTTTTTCATCATCTAATCCTCCTATGCATGCTATACACAACGATGGTAACATGAATTCAATAGGTAACACAACTTCTGCACCAAACACCAATTGAAAAGGTGACCATAAAACAACAAAAAATTATCATCTTAGTCCTTTCTTCCCACATCAAAAATCTCGGTTAGGTTTGATTCATAATTTTGTTAAATGCCTCAGTGGTACGATTAGCTTGTGAGTGATAAGGGGTAGTCTTCTGGTGGGCTAACATGAATTTTTCCAGCAAGTTCCTAATTTATCTAATTCAACAAATGAGTATACCCCTATCACTTGTTAAGCTCAACAGGCATCCATATCTGTTGATTATGTTTTCCCACAATAACCCAGTTTTTGTTACCTCTGTGCAATCCCTTATAGGCATCGCTTCTTCCCACCTTGTAAAGTAATCTATGCGTGTAATGATATAGCATGAAACTATCCTTTGTGCGGCTAGGGAAATAGGGCCTACGAAGTCAATTTCCCACTTCTTGGATGGTTCTGCACTAAAAATTGATCTTAATGGAATTTCATCCATTTTCCCTAGTTTACCAAGGTGTTGTCATTGGTCACATGCCTTGCAATAATCAATACAATCTTTGTAAATCGTTTCCTACCAAAATCTTGCTAGAAGGATCTTGTGCATGGTTTCATTCCCTACATAGTTTCCTCCTGTAATTCCACCATGCTCTTCCTCCATGATTTGCAATGCCCTCATGTTCTAACATGCACCGGCATAAAACCTCATAGTGGCCTAGCTTTTATAGGTCTCCACTAATTAACATGTAAGGCATGACACATATGGCTAACTTTTTTCTTTCCAAAGTCTTCATTCCCTCCGGTGCCACACCCATTTTGAGAAATACAACAATATCTTCCAAGTTAGAGGGTGTGTGCCACAATCTAAACAGTTGAGTATCTGGTATTATATCCTCATTGCTATGCGCATCCTCCCCTAAGTCAATCTTTGATAAATGGTTAGGTCCCAAATTACTCTTACCCAGTTTCAAAAAAACCATAAACTCAAATTCTTGAAACAACAGGACCCACTGCACATGTGCCCTTGTAAAATGGGATTTTTACCAATTACTTCAATTCTATGTGGTCTGTGTAGAATATAAAGGGTGTTGCCAACATACACTACTTGAATTTTTGTAGAACGTAGATCATTAGTAATGCATCGCACTCAATAGTAGTATAGTTTGGTTTTGCTTGGGGTTAGCTTCCTACTAGCAAAACACAAGGGGTGGTCAACAATTCCTCTCCAGGTTGTGCTAAGATTGCTCCAATCACCATCCTTGAAGCATCAACATGTACATGGAATGGCTTATCCCAAGAAGGAAAGTGTAATATGGGTGCATTGATAAGCCTATTCTTCAATGTATCAAACTCCATCTCATGCCTCTCACCGGTGAAATGTAGTTTTTGTTTTAGAAAATTTTCCAATGGTACAATGATATTGGCATACTCCTTAATAAATTTCTAGTAATACCCCTTATGCCCAAGGAATCCACACATCGTGCTTTGGCTGGTAAGCTCCCCCAATCCCACAATAATGACAAATTTTGTAGGATCCACCAGTAAGCCTTCCTTACATATTATATGCCCCAATAGGGTTCCAAATTGAGTAGTGAAAACACATTTCTTAATGTTGAGGGAAATCCTCAAATACCGACATCTTTCAAACATCATCCTCAGATTATCACAATGGTCACTCACTAATCCATATACCACCTAATCATCAAGGTAGACTTGAAGAATCTTATGGATGAAGTCTTGAAATTCCTGCACCACAATGCACGAAAACACAACAACAGCGCGTTCTTCGGTCAAAGGGCATGAATTTGTAGGAAAAGCTACCCCATTCAATGGAATTTCTTTTCTTTTCTTGGTCCTCCTTTGCAATTCTAACCTGATGATATCCTGATAATCCATCTGTGAAAGAATAGATCTCACACTTAGTTACTCCTTCGAAAATCTCTTTAGTGAAAGGGATTAGAAATGGGTCAATAACACATACTACATTCGAGATCCCTATAATCAACACAAATCGTTACCATCCCATCCTTCTTAATGTTGATGACCATCAGACTTATCCATTATAATTATTTAATAGCCTCAACGATGCACGATGTGATCATGTTGTCAATCACCTCCTTGACTTTGACACATAGATTCAAATTCATTCAATAAGGTATCTTACGAATTACTTGCACGCACCTTCCTTTAACTTGATATTAATTTCTCCCAAGGAGTGGTGAGATCCTTTAAACTTGTGGCACCCACATGGAAACAAATCCTAAAATTCATGCAATAGATCAATGACCTTTAAAACCTCCTTAGGTTCTTCCTCCAAACCAATGTTAACCTTCTTTTATTTCAAGGGTTCATGGTAGGCACACACTTTCTCATCAGCACTATCCATAACCTCGCATGTGCCCAAAATATGGTTAACATCTAATTTTCTACCTCTTCACCATCTATCACATAGACCAACTTTCCGTTCTCTTTTTCCATGCATACGTGCTCAAGATGTATCTTCTCGGATTATTCCTCATCAAAGCATGCTTCTAAGATAGGTTATCCAATAATTCCAGTATTTTATCTTCCGCTATGTAGGGAAAATTTTAGTGGTGAATATTTGTAATATGGTGAATATTCCATTTTGGAAAATTTTGAAAAGGTGAATTTTCTGGCGTGGGTTAGTGACCTGTTCACCTAAAAATTACACTTTAATTTTTTTTAGGGATTGCCTTCACCCACCCTTGAAAAATATCCCCTATATAATCCTATATTATTCACTAGGTATAACACTTCTACTTCACATTTTGTCAAAAATATGATATATCCCATATTGCAGATGCACAACAAGGGGGTAAGTTATTGACGCATGACAAGGAGGGTTTGCAGACGTGCGAAAATGGGGTTATTTGTTGGCGCATGACAAGGAGGTACTACAGATATTGATGTATAGTAGATGCATGATAAAGAGTTTGTTGATGTGTGACACGGATATTTTTTCGATGTGTAAGTAGAGGGTGGAGGCTACGGATGCGTGACAAAGTATATTTCTTTGTCGCGTGTCAAAAAAAAAAATGCATGGACACGTATCAACAGAGACCTCATTGATGCACATCAATGAGGTCTATTGACGCATACATCAATGCATTTTTTACACGCGATAGCAAATCTCCTATCGCGCGTTTGTAGCCTTCTGTCACACCACTTGAAAATCAGGCAAAAAAATTCATACAACTCCTAAAAATTCACCTTCCCGCGAAACCGGTTCTGGGGATATTCACCAGGTATTTTCCACCTCCGATTTCTAAGAGGTATCTTACAATGAACCCTACCACTATGGCACTATCTCCCATAATTAGGTTCTTAAGAACCTATAATGCCTCATCCACTAATGGATTAGTACTCCAATATTCGAAATCTTGAAGGAGATCATCTGTCTACTCCTTCTAGTTTCTTCTCTCGATGATGTATCTTTGAGTGAATGTACGATGCATGTGTGTAACTTTGTAAAGTGAAGTAAAGATTATGCAACCATAAAGAATGTGGAAAGGCTTCCACACCTTCCATCGAGGCCTTCTCACATGCGTGGACGTGAAACGAGGGAGGTTCTTTCCCATGATAATCTTCTATGATAGTAGGTGCATTGCTCTGTAAAAACCTAACAAAGAACATGATTCTCACTTCGTGCCACTCTAGAAGGTTATCGTGTTGGGTCTCCCACCAATGTGTTGGGGTTTTGAGTAAGGTATAGCTAAGCGTCCTTCTCCATTTTATCTCACATCTCTACTGTGTCTCTATTTCTCACAGGAAAATATCGAGGTCATCTCCCTCATAATAACTTGACAACTTCTTTTCTCCTAGGTTCTTGACTTAGCATGCCTTTGTTCCTATCATCACAGAGCCCCTTAACTACCTTTAGACTAACTCATATGTCCCATAGCACAAAATTTTCATATTCCACATTAGTTGTATCACTTATAGATTGAGCATCTTCCCACCGAATAACACCATATTTTATTGGTTGCACAACCTCATGGTCCCTAATAGTGCACACATAAATTATGTACGGATCTTTTTCTCCTAAAGGATCAATATAGGTCGCTAGATTCCCATCCATTAAAGGAATGACAATGTGTTCCTATTTGTTCTCAAAACATATATACCCCTTATTGAAATGTAAGTCAACATTGTAATTATAGCACCATGGGCACCCAAGTAACATTGGAAATATGTCCACCTCACCAAGCGCTAAGACTTCAAAGTTTCCAGTGAATTTCTCCCCTTAGATAGTAATAGCAGCATCCTTTAGAATACCAATGCGCATTGCCTTTGTCTTATTAGCCATATCCAACACATTTGAAGGTGGCTGTAATGGGGGCCTTCCTATTTGATTCCATACATCCAGGGTGAGAACATTAACTTTTGTGCCCATGTCAATCAGAATATTACTTAGAATCCATCTATCAACAATTACATTCAAGATAATCTCCTTATTGTAGTCAAGGTTGTGGGGAGGAAGGTTAACATGAAAAAACCTACCTCTCGTGCTCTCATCTAGTGCTTGGTATCTTATCCTCAACCATTCTCCTAATAGATGAATTATATTCTCTTGGCACATCATATTATGCATCTCTCTCGACATCATCTATGTTTGACCGAGCATCTTGATGATTTTCTTACATTGTAACTTCCTAGATTTCTCTTTTAGACACTAAATTTCCCCTTACATAATTTTAATTACTTCCATTGCCTCTTGATAGACTTCCTTGTGATGGGTAGGATTCAGATACTTCCCATATACCACCTCTTCTCTTGTAATTAGTGGTCTCTACTTTGATATTTCCTTAGCGTGTGAAACCTCAAAGCACGTGTTGTCACTAGTATAGCTTCTAACTCGACTCATGCTCCACCCTTGACATCTACTGCATGAGTCTAATTTCTTCACGCTTACCATTCATGTACCCTTGTCTTACCATTGTTGTTGGCGCATGTCTTAAAATATCTCTGATAACTCCTCATACTTGTTCTTCTTCCCACACCAAGAGCACTGTAGTAGGTCAGGACATTCATGCTTGTAATACTTTGTGGACCCACAATTATAACAAGTTCTGCGAGAATTCACCTCCTCCACCTCCACGATTGCCCGACCTCTAAATCCTCAATGAAATCCTCTTCCATGAGCTCCTCAATCCACACATCCTTCATCATGATGACCATCATCCTTGGAATTGTTTGCAATGTTGGTCTGGTCCGCACCAATATCAATGGCATCATGTATTTGGTCAATCAATCTACAATCATCGGATTGTCATAAGTAGTAGAGATGCAAAGCTTGAAATAGAAACAAACATTCTTCTGAGATCACATGTTGTAGTATCATAAACCTACTTACATCATGATCTCCATGGAAAATATCATAGTCTACCATCGTGGAAAAAATCTTGATCTCCATGGAAAATTGTCCTTTGTATGCCCCTCTACCTCACAATCCGTGCACCATAGGCCACTACAAGTCTGATATGTTGAGTTCACATATAGCTTCTCTAGTTACTTTCTATGGAAACAATCTAAGCTTTAAGAAAAGGAATAACACTAGTATCCATGCTTCCCATAGCCTCATGCACGGGGAAGCCTCGGAGGCTTCACGTGGGTGTGAGAGTCTTATGTGATAGCGCTCTCTTGAAGGGAATTATTAATCCTCCAAAAAATATTGAGCATGTTGAGAAGGATGAATATGAAGGAACATTACTTGTAAAGGATCTACCTAAACCATGGAAAGAAGAAAGTTCCACAAAATGAAGAAAAGACTTCGCAGGTGGATACTAAAAGATGCACTACTACAACTAGTGTCACGAGATAAGAAAATAGTGAAAGGTGGGATGTGGGTCATAAGGAAGCAAGTCACAACATTGGGGTAAGCCATGAAAGGTTTTATAAATCTTCGTAGACCTAGAGTTCCGTAACAAAAAGGAATGATCTACGGATGTCAAATAGTCATGCAAGACTAAGTGGAGAAGCCACATAATAAAATAAAATGATGATTCTTCACGGAAATTAGAAATCGACCGATCTTTGATTCAGTTATCAAATCTTTGTAAATTCAATAAGATTTTGTTGTTCTCTATGTGATCAAATCTGATTTCATGAGTCAAATCAAGGAAAATGGGCAAGAGTCAAGGAAACTTCTCCAACATGCACAAAATGTAGTTCTAGGTGGCACAACCACTAGTATTAAATGCAGTATGGGTGCTCATTTGAAGAAGGCATGTAACAATGGATAAACAGAGTGGCACCCTATTCCCTAAGAGAAATTAATGAAGGTGGTTGGGATTGGTTGAGGAATTTGAATTTCCCTCTAATTTCTTCTCTTTCTCCCTTCCATGATTTTTCTATATATTGTAGAGCAATGCACATTCTTACGGGTTGGATACTCTTAGAATTTGGGCATCTTGTAATATAAGGTTTCTCTCTTGTGCTACGTGTATGTCCTAAGGGTCGCATGCCTTGGATCTTGATTCAGTGAATGCTTACATCTTCCTCTCATGATTGTAATAGTCTATGCACAATTTTAGGAAATAAAATTTAATCTTGTGGCTCGTTCTACCCTTGTTCTTATTTTATTGCACTCCTTGCCTTTCTTTCATTCACAGGTGTGTTGTATGTTTCATTTTCTGAATATTTTTCTCTTTTGTTGTATGTTTCATTTTCTTAAATTGGATTCTAGGAGTTATTTTTATATGTGTCTCATATCCAGTCCTCTTCATTATCATTTCCTTCCCTTTCCCCTTATCTAAATGTATTCATCCCCTTATTTTCTGGTGTTATCACCTCTATAGATTAGGATTTTTGTTTATGCATCTCTTTCTCACCCTGGTCTCTTTGGGAAGTTAGATTAAGATTATATATTTTCATTATAATTTCTAGGACTAGTTACTAGTAGAGGTAAGTTGAGGAAGTCGGCCTTCTCCGGAGGGTTGTCTCAGTTTGAGTCCCACAACTTGGAGACAGTCCCATGTTAACTCAAATTTCAGGTTATCTATGATTTGATAGCGGGTGTAATTTTGAGCTCCAACAGAACCCAACTCAAATATATATCACTAACATCATAGTAAACATATAAAAAGGACCAAAAGGGTTAGAAAGGATCAAATCATCATGAACAAACAGTAAGATGCACACACAATCTCAAAACAATGTTTCCAAGCACTAACAAATCCTCCAATAGCTCCAAGGTATTAAAAATATTTTCCATGTATCTAAAATCATCATGAAACATGGGGAAAACCTCCAAGAATCATCAAATGGATTAGGAAAAACTGAAACATCCATATATCCCATGAAACACACAAGAAAAACACAAACCCTGTTAGGTCTTCAATGCCCAAAATTTAAGTTTGGAATAGAGACAAAATTGACATAGAAACTATCATCATAAATAATAAATTACTATAAAATTATAAAGGCATATGAGTTAACTTTTTAGAAAAACTCAATTTTTAATCTAACTCAAAGTGGAAAACCTCTAAACAACTCAAACTATGCAATTTGTTTGAAGCTAGTTTCAAGACCCTAGAATTTGGTCTTCAAAGCTGAGATGATTCATGCATCAAAACACCTCATCAAGACACAAAACATACCATTCGAAGGTATATAAGTATAATTTTCATAACAAATATTTTTATCTTCCAAATCATATTGGTAGGACTTCAACCAATCCAATCTCTACAACTACTCATTCGAGTCTCTAAAGACTCAAGAACCCAGATATTGAGAGAGACATGGAAAAAAAAATCCAAATCAACTTATGAGCTCAAAATCCACCTGAAAATATAAAGGAAAATTTTACTAACATGTAAAATCACTAAGAACCGCATGTCATGTGGATAAATATCATCCAACGCACATGTTTCTTCACATATTATGAAGGAGCCAACAAGGGCTTTTCAAGCCAATAGGGTTTAAAATTAAAACCACTTCACCTCATAAAAAGAAGAGATCAAACATATCATATCAGGTGTAATTAAACTATCCATGACCATTATATGTATCAATAATAAACAAAATGATCAAACACACTCAAAAGCAAAAGACTAGCTTTTTAGCCCTTAAGGCCAAAATCGGTAGGTTGACTTTGAGCACCTGTAACTCAAAAATTCTCATCTATACCTACTTATAAATTTTTATAAATGTGTATTAAATCTCCCAAATATTAAATAACAATTCACTTCTCATTTTGAAACCTTCATCTCAGCCTGAAACTGTAAAACCCCATAAAACTAGGGTTTTTATCTCTCTTCCCAAAATAGCTAGAAAAAAAAAAACCACCACCAAAATGAGCCCTAATAAATTATATACAATATAAAATCATAATTTTTTTATTTTGTTGGAATTTTATATACCACCCCAATAAATTCTTCCAAGTCACTTTGCTACTAGGGTTTTAGGAGGGTTTTGAACCAACTCATCTTCTTAAACTTTGTTCATAAAAGTATCTTGATCAAACAACTTCATTATAATTGAAAAACATTCTTGACTGACCTAAAAATATATTACAAAGAGATCAGATCTTAATGAAAACCATACGAGTCTACAATGAGCATCGAAAGTCATAATTCAAGCTAGTTTTACTTTCTTCTAAACTTGGTTTTACCAAAAATGATGTATCTTGCAAAATATTCTTCACACTAACCTAAAAATTGTCAAGAAGCATCATGACATTATCCTATAACAACTTAAAATCACTGCCATGCATAGATATGCCCGATACTCTCCAACCATAGTGCCTTTCTGTGCTATTATGCCTTATCTTCACCTTCTTTCTTCACAAGGACCATGAAATATAATTATACCTCTGAGATCAGATATGAAACTCTTCATACACATCATATACAAAATAAAATTATCATACCATGCTTCAAAAATAATTATTAGCTCCATATCTCATGCTTTCATACCATGGATCATGCACAAGTTCTAGGAATAAGCCTATAATGAACACTTCACACCATGAATCGTAATAAATTGACCTTGATGACCACATGTAGATACATGGACACCTTTAACACACATAGAGGACCATTTTTGACATCATTAAAACCTTAAAACAACCTAGGACTCATACAATGAACATGCACACTAGACCATGCAACAAACACACCCAATCACCATGTTACTTCAGCCAAACAACACTCGCCAATTCAATACACCATGTTTGATTTGAAAGAAATATCATTGGGAATCACATGAAATATACACACCCTTTTCCATCAATGGAATTGACATCAATGACAACAAAAACACAAAATGGACAACAATCTCCCCCTTTTTCATTGATGACAACCACCTTCAGACACCAAATTCGTGTCTCACGACCCTGTGACCCGCATCCCATTTCGCAACCTAACATCATTACCTAAACTTTACACAATTATTTATTAATTACCTTGTAATTGATAAATCCACATCACCTTACCTACCACCTCACTTGGCCACCTCACCATGACCTAGCCCTAACCCTAAACTAACCTAATTAGGACCCATGACTTGGTCTAGACTCACATCCATAACTAATGCCTCCTTACTCGCACCCAAAGCCGACCTTCTAGCCACTTGACCAAGCCCGCAACTGATCTCTCGGGAGAAAAGCAGGGAAGGTGGGCTATTTTACTAAAAATAGCCTACTTTTTCCTAACCGATGCCGGTTCCTACTCGACCGCCAAGTTACGCAACCGCCATCTGCCTCAGTAAATGGGCTTCCCAAACCAAAACAACGGATCGGAATTTCATTTTTGGAGATCAGTCGAAGGATTTTTAATCAAAGGAGAGTCCAAAGCGATCAGCAGAGTCCAGAACTTCACTTGACCAAGCAGAGACGAGTAAAGAAACCAAGAGCAAAGAAAGGAGATCAACTTGCACCTTCATCAAAAACAAGTAAGTTATATCTCGTGCATGTCCTCCATTATAACATTTCTTGTGCTTTTGGAATTGTAATCTTCCCAAATCCGCTCGAACCCATTATCTAACGTACTCATTGCCTCTAACTATCATTCCTTAGCTTCTAACCATCCCATTTCTCAATACTATCCAAAACCAGCCATTACAAACACCACAACCAGCCCGTAAGATCCTAGAACCAACCTAAGATTTGGTTATCGTGACCGCCATCGGTTATAGGTAACAAGCATCGGTTCCTTTGATCAAAACCAAGAAAAACAGCCTTTTCCCTACCTGGGCCCACGAAACAATTTAATTGGTACTCTACAAAGATTTTGTGTTAATTCATATTAGCAGGGAACTCGACCACCTTCGAAAGGAAGTTTCATACTTCCGGGCCCAAGGCGAGTTCCCTCATTTATTATCTAATCAAAATCTTGTGGTCTTGTGTTCTTATTTGCAGTAGTCCTTCCAAGACAAAAAGGAGTTCTTTCAAAGCCACCGATCTTTCTCTACGGTACGCGCACATCATCTCGACATTCTACAGGTATTCCTCCTAACCCTAACCTTATCTGTTTCTATAAGGAACGAAGCATTTCCGAGTGAAACATTTTGGCACGCCCGGTGGGACCCATTTTGGGTTTTTCTTTATTTCTTGCTTGCTTTTATTATAGGGAGCATACTTGCTGTTTTCTTCTTCTAGAGATATTCACAGGGTATTTTATTATTCTGGTAAAAGAACTTGCTTTGTTTTTGCATCTTGCATTAGTAAAAGTCATCTCTTTTGCTTCATCGAATATCACTTTCGATTTGGGTTTTAAAACACATGCATTGCATTCCTGCCTGTTGTTTTTCAATTCTAGTGAACATAGATTAAGTAACAGGTCGTACACGTGGGGGTGATATCCACGGTATTGACAGGAAATTAACCTTAGTTTCACCGCACAACACGCATCGAATCACTTCACAATTAACACAAATACTCAAACATCCCCCTTTTTTCCGCGGTATTCCTCCGCCCGATTGAGGTAACCTTATAAGCCAAAACAACTTGACATTTCCCCTAAGTCTCTTGTTTAGGATTCTGACATCATTCTACGTCTAAAGGCATAAGCCCACAATAATTAAAATTAACCCTAAGGTTAATCTCGCATTTATGTGTGCCTCGCTTGTTTTCAAATCTTGTTTTCTCTGTCATACTTTGTCTTCTGTGATCAATAAGTTGCTAAACTACTCAACGTTGCTAAAAATCAAATTAGCAGCCCCTTTGTATCTTCTTATTCTAGATTTTTGACACCGGCATCGGTTAAGGGACCGACGTCGTTTGCCCCGTGACCGACACCGGTTACAAACCGATATCGCCATCGTTCTCTCTCTCTCACCCCGACAAACCAAAGAACTTGCCAAATTCACCATTCTGAGGTTGTTTTTGTCCTTGATAGATTGAAACTTTCCTCGTGTGTTCTGGTCTATGGTTGTCATCACTGAAGCAAGCCGCCGCCATGGTTTCACACGCTTGCTCGTTTTTTCCGAATCACCCCTTCACATTCTATAGAAACCCTACTGACACCAAGTGAGATCCCCAAATTCCCGTAGGAGACAAGGACTTTGCCAAATTTCTCGGATGCTAATCCTGGGACACACAATACTATTTGTCTCATACCCCTGACCGTACGCCTGATGGTCAGCTCCTTATGGGCATGCCTATTAGTATAGCTGCTCATTTAGCTCCTACTCCTCCTGATAACAATACCTTACTTCCTGCATCGCTAGCCCCGTCTCCCAATCCGACAGCGGCAGAGGTTCATACGACCCCGATTAGCTTTCCTTTTGTTAATCTTGGACCCCACGTATCGCTACCACCAACTGCCCCTATCTCATCTCTCTTTCAGACCACTCCATTCATGACTTACTCTCTGCCACCTATTCAAACGAGCTTTCCTTCTCAAGCTCCGCCTACCTTTTCATTCCCGTATACGTATCCAGTGACCTCAACACCTTATATGGGACACCCCTATTCTGTGGCACCATCATCTCATCCAACCACAGATTTCATCAAGCAAATGATGGACAAAATGCAAAACCTGGAGGCTTCCGTTTCAGGAAGTCGTAGCGCCTTGACATACGAGCAAGTTTGTCGGGAGCCCATTCACCCTTCTCGTCCCCTTCATTCTTATCCGCCTCAATGGGAGTTGCCAAAGTTTACTCGCTTTTAACAAGAAAGAGGATCCTCAACAACACTTGCGATCATTTAGACATGCTTGTTATTTGATTGCCCATGATGATGCCTTGTTACTCCGCACCTTTCCCATGTCCTTATCGGGCTCGCTTGAGTGGTACAAAGTGCTTTAACCCAAAGACTCAATCTTCTCTTTTAACCAACTAGCCCAATCTTTCTTGGATCATTTCTCCATTAACATTGCCAAGAAAGTATCTATCACTGACTCTATGCCATCCGACAATTCGAAGACGAATCTATCGCAGATTTCGTTGGACGATGGCGGGGCCTTATCAACCAACTTACGTATGCCTTGCCTCAAACCGAACTTATCGAACTCTTTACGCGGGCCTGCGCTAAGCACATCTCCCCTACCCTCCAAATTCAAACTTTCCGTACATTCGACGAGGCCTTTACTATGGCTCGAAAATTAGAAATTCGAGCCTTAGAGGAAGAGAAACTGCGGTTGCGCAACAAGAACTCCACTTTCCGAACTCCTGATTCTACCAATAAACCAAATACCACCACTCCTCACGCGTCAACCTCTTCTAAATCAAAAGGAGCTGTCCACGCGGTGATGGTCAAATCCCAACCACCGTCCAATACTCCACCAAAAACCACCTATAAATACAAAGCTGAGCCCACCAATTACACTCCCTTGGGAGAAACTTATGGCGTCATCCTAGAGAAATTGCTCAAAGCTGGGGCTATCACCTTGCCCCCTGTAAAACCTCACTCTGGGTTTGACTCCACCCGCGCAATACCTTCCTGGTACAAAGAAAATGACTTTTGTAACTTTCACCGCGTAAAAGGACATAGTCATGAAAACTGCAAGATGTTGAAAAACATAGTGCAGGAAATGGTTGATGCAGGGGATATAACACTCGATAATCCTAACGCCCCTGCTAACCGAAATCTGAAAATTTTCAACAAGCCATTCCCGAATCACTCGCCCAAAGCAAAGAACGTAAACCAAGATATCTTAGCTGAGGAGAGTGTTCATGAGATCCATGCAGTATTCGATACCCAGCCAAAAGCCTCTATCGAGAAAATTTTGAATCAAGCCTCTTCACTAACACAGGAGCCCGAACCTCCTTTACCACCATCAAGCCAAAGCGAAATCATTCCTTTACCCATAGAAGAGTTAAGCGCCTGTGCTTCCTTCCCATTAATGAGTCTTCTTACACCACATCCCTACAAGATCATGCGAGCGGATGTTGTCTAATCTATCCATTTCCCAGACGTCTCCTTCTACCACTCTTGCCGCACAAGAGGAGGGTACGCCACTCCTTTTGACATCCTTAGATGAGAAATCTCTCGCACCGACATCATTAAATTCTTTAGCCATGACAGACCCCCTCCAACATGCCCTTCTGCCTATTAGTCCCTCATCACCTAAATCTTTTCAACAACCCGTCGACCTCTTAGCATCTACTGATACAGTGCCTCATCCGCCTCCTGTGTCACACCCGCAATGGATTGGAATTACAACTCACTTTTCCTCTGTACCAAAATTACAAATTACACCTGGAGACTGTCATTCCACAGAAGATAGACAGGCCCTATGGGAACGTTTGAGTACTCCTGTTTCTACTCAAATGCAAATGACTGATCCCGATGTCTCCACCATCTACCCGAAGTGCTTACAGAAGCTTAAAATGCCCCTGTTCTCGCCTTCACCCCCCTCACCTCTACCAAATTCCCCGTCCACTTCTATCAACTTAACCAGATCTTCCCCTACGCTTGGGACCTCACCAATGCCCAGTCTAACACACCCGCCTAAGCGACTCGATTTATCCCAAAATAAACCCGCCCCGCCACCTAGAGACAAACGCAATCCGGCCTCTATCAAAACCCTCATCTTCACACCCACCTTCCATATTGGGACCTCATCCTCCACCTTACATCAATATATCATACCTCCTTTGTTTTCGCGCAAAACGACCTACGCCTTTTTACACCTATACAGAGATCAAAGGGTATCACAACATCGTTACCCGCGTATCCGGTCCACCTATCAACCCTAAACCAATCCCATCATCAAAGGATTTATTTTCTCGTCACTCCCTTTCTCCGTGGTTGTTTCCCGCTACCATGCCATCTGGTAGCCTCATCATCTAACCACCTGAACGTAACTTCGTGTCCAAGAAACCACGTTTAGTGAAAAACATGTGTGTCAACCCCTCGACTAAACCACCACCCATACGAACTAAACACGCCCAAACATTACCACAACCCACACAATCAATACCCTCATCTTCTTCTGATTTTGACCCACTCAAAGGATCCTACGCCAAAATCCTTGCTATGTTGGTGGAGAATGCGACCATCTCCCTACCCCCACTTAGACCTTATGACCCGTCTAAGCCCCGACCTGTGGATTATGATGAGTCTAAAATCTGCGCCTATCACCGCACACCTGGACATGATGTAGAAGGATGCAAAGCTCTAAAAACCATCCTTCACCAGTCATCTCTTCCGGATCGAAAGATTAAGAAAGACAACTTACGAAGGGAGAGACCTCTAGCGTCAATTCCCTCTACTATACCATCTGTCCCCGCCTCACCAAGATCGATCATTATTACAACCCCACCTCTTGAAGACCATGAATTATCCCAACCATCTTCTTCATCTCAGGTCTACGAGATTAATATGATTAGTGTCGCTACTCGAGGACAGAAAAACAATGGGAAAGCAAAAGAAAACACACCTACGACATCTCTTTCTCCTTCAACCATCCCGATTACACCACCACCTAAAGTGGTTATTCGCGGACCCGCCTATCCCGTCTCTAATGGAGTTGCCCACCGAACCATGATCAAACAGCTTCATCAATCGCCCGTAAAAATGACACTATATGATCTCATTCAGACTTCTGAATCTCATCGACAAGCTCTCGTTGAGATCCTTCAAGGGATAGAGGTTTTACCAATGAAACCCTGCCCGTGGCCTCCATTCTAACACCCAATCACGTTTCCTCTCTCACCAAACAATCCATCTCCCCCACCACTTCTGTCTCAAAACAACAAGCCGCTGCAGTTAGTTTCTCGGAAGATGAAATTATCGACTTTGGTATAGTAAGACCCCGACCTCGCCTCTTTTCATTTCCGCTACGTCCGAGACATTCGAGTACGCCGGGTTATGATTGACGGGGCGCTAGCTTTAAACATCATCTCTTCAAAAGCCTTCCAACAAATGAACATCCCTTCTAGTTGCATGTGTGCAACCCCATCATGTCATGCGATCATTCAATGATGCTATTACTTCTACCTTAGGCACCGTGATCCTCAACATTCGCGTAGGCCCACGTATTTTGCCCGAACTCTTCTATGTCCTCAAGGAGAGTTCCAATATAATATATTGCTGGGTCGCCTCGATCCGAGCCATGGGATGTTCCCTCAACATTACATCGATGTATAAAATTTGAGTACGAGGGGAAGTCCTACACTGTAAAAGCTGATCCTCCCCCCTTCAAAACTTGCAATATGTTATACCGCCCAAACGATGTGCTTATACCAATTAAGACACCCATACATTCAACCCAACCATCCTCTTCCAATATACCTCAACCGTCCACCTCAATCGCACTACTACGCCTTCAATCGATGAAACCACCGTCGCACAAACCACTTCTCTTCCCGCAGCTAACATCCCAACCTCCGACCCCTTAGTAGACGTTTTTCATCGCCTTACGCTGGGGGAGTATCGCCTATATAACGTTAGTTCTTTCCCTACCCCGCAGGAGTACGGACAATTACATGCACACCCCACCTACGACCGCCGCGTGGGGAGATAATCTCTACGACCACCCCATTGCCGCACTAACCTAACATATGGGGGTGTTGACGCATCCTCCATTACCCCTGAACCTCCTCTTGGTGTGGTTCCCTTCCAATCCGATTTTCAATACTTGACAAATCGTCGCTTCGCCCTCACCTTCTTGACTCGCTGTGCGTGGAAAGGCTTTGGTTTTGGCCTTTACGAACAAGGCCGACATACTCTCATCCCCATCACCACACGCAAACATAATGATCGCAGTGGTCTTGGTTTTTCCGAAACACCTACGCAGGAGACACCTCCTGTCAGCTGTATCCTGGAAGAAGAAGACGTTGCCCCTACCGAACCATCATCACCCACTTTGCCATCATCTCCCACAGAATCGATGGACCCTGAATCTATCCCTCCTAACTTTTTTTTTTCATAAATGCTATCTTCATAGGTCCTCTCACTTATCAACGCGATAATGAGGACCCATCTTCTCTTCCCCTTCTGTATCCAGACATGATCGAAGAGGATTCGCCTTTGATTAATGTTGTTGAATGCCAGGATGACGACTCCATCCTCACTTACCTAGGCGCGGATGATTCTTATATTCAACGTGCCTTACCATCTGAAACTCAAACCATGCTGAATGAATCTACTATAGAAATCAACATCCACACGGAGGAAGATCCTCACATAGTGAAGATTGGACAATCCCTTAACACATCAGAACAAGCCGCCTTTACCACCTTTCTCCGTGCTCGCAACCAAGCTTTGCATGGTCTTACGCCGACATGCCAGAATTGATCCTACCATCGCTGTCCATAACATCACTCTAAACCCCGATTCCAAACCACCAAGGAAGAAATTGAGAAAATGCATCCACGCATTGTTTTCTCTTGGTCAAAGAGGAGCTCCAACGACTCCTTTTTCGTTTCCTTCATTCTCGCCTATCGACTATCCTCAATGGATTTCTAACATCGCACTATCACGAAAGCGACGGGGACTTGATATGCACGGATTTCCGGATCTTAACCTCGCTTGCCCTAAGGATGACTTCCTCCCAAGTATTGATCAACTTGTTGATCTCATCGCTGGTCATGAAATGCTTTCTCATGGATGGCTTTTCGTGTTACAACCAAATTTTGGTTGCCCTTCGCCGATCAACACAAAACCGCCTTCATAACTCCTCGGGAACTTTCGCTACCGTGTAATGCCGCTTTGGCCTTAAGAATGCTTGGTGCGACCTCACCGGGCTATGACCTACATTTTCCATGACATTATGCACACTATCCTCGAAGATTACGTCGATGATCTTTTGGCAAGTCTAAACATCGCAGTGAACATCTCGATGTTTTAACCATTATTTTTGATCGCCTGCTACAATATTCTCGTCCGCCTTCAACCAAAGAAATGTGTCTTTCGTGTTCTTTCGGGAAACTTCTTGGCTTTATCGTCTCTTTACGTGGCATCGAGGTCGATCCATCTAAAGTCAAAGCTATCCTAGAAATGCCCCCACCCAAAAATCTCAAACAATGCGTAGTTTACAAGGTAAGCTCCAATCCATCCGACGTTTCATCTCCCAACTCTCGGATCGATGTCACCTTTTCATCACCTTCTTAAAAAGGACGTTGCCTTTCAATGGAGTGAGATGTCACAAGCCTTCAAGCTCTCAAAACATATCTCTTGCAACCACCCGTGCTTATCCCACCCCAAGACAACCGCCCTTTCTACCTTTATCTTTCCGCCACCGACCACGCTATAAGAGCTATGCTCACATCGAGATGCAGACGCCGAGAGCAAAGCGCGTTTATTATATAAGTCGTACTTTCGTGGATTATGAGACTAGGTATACACATGTAGAAAATTGTGCCTTGCCCTATCATTCGCCGCCACCAAACTCCGACATTACCTTCTAAATCACAAAACTTTCGTCATCACCAACACAGACCCCATCATTATATGTACGCCAAACCACATCTAAACCAACGCATCGCCGATGGCTCATGCTTCTCGCCGACCTCGACCTTGAGTTTATACAATGTAAATCAATCAAAGGACAAACTCGCAGATCAACTTCATGGAGGCCCCTCTACCTCGGGGAACAATTTACCAATTTTACCTTCCCGACGAACTCATCGCCACTCTTTCGCTCGAGAAGTGTCGTATCAAATGACCTCTTCTTCGATGGATCTAAGTGCCGCCACAGTGGCGAGGAGCCGGCGTTGTTCTCATCCTCTGACGCTGAACCTATGCCTCTTTCATTCCGACTTGATTTCCCTTGCACTAATAATACAGCGGAATACGAGGCCCTTGTTCTAGGTCTCCAAGTTGCGTTACACTTAGGTATCAAATCTATCAACATTTTTGGCGACTCTCAATTGGTAGTCAATCAAGTTATGGGCATCTACCAATGCAAAAACGAGGAACTTCAAAAATACAAACACTATGTGGATTCACTTCTAGCTTTATTTACCCACTATTCTATACAAACCATTCCCCGCTCCACTAACAAATTTGCGGATACTATGGCTTGCTTAGCCTCGCAAATTCCCGCCGCGCCAACTGACTCTGAATTATTCGTCGTGGTCCAACAACTTTTTGCCCCATCCTATTCAACCCCGGTAGTTTGTATGATAAATACTGTGTCTACTAATTCACAGGATACCTGGTACCACCAATTTCACGACTACCTTACAATCTCTGTCCTCCCACCTGATCTTACTAGTAACGGAAAACGTGCTTTTCTTAAAAGTGTTTCGCGTTATGTTGTCATGGGAGGACTCCTCTATAAACGTGGCTTTGATGGCATCCTCCTTCGCTGTCTAACCGGCGCAGAAGTCACCTATACCATCCAACAAGTACACGATGGGATTTGTGGTGGACATTTTAGTGGCCTTGCCGTGGCTAAACGAATCCTTCGCCTAGGTTATTATTGGCCTACTCTCAATAACGACTGCTACGAATATGTTAAGCGTTGTGTCATGTGTCAACAACATGCCAATCTTCAACATACTCCTAGCCACCCGCTACAGGTCGCACGAGATCTTTGGCCTTTCTCACAATGGGGTTTAGACCTTATTGGTGAGATTCACCCGACCTCTTCACAACGTCACCGTTGGATAATCACAGCGACCGAATATTACACAAAATGGGTGGAGGCCGTTCCACTCATTTCAATCAAAAAAGAAAAAATTGTCGAATTCATTAACCATCACATTATCTGTCGTTTTGGTATTCCTCATCGCCTAATAACAGATAATGGTAAATCTTTCAAAAATAAGTTGTTACAAGACCTTTGTGACAACTTTGGTATCAAACTTAGCTTCTCATCGCCTTACTATCCGCAGGCCAATGGTCAGGCTGAATCTTCTAATAAAACTCTAACCAAAATCCTCATGAAAGTCGTCAATGAATCTGGAAGAAATTGGCACGATCACATTCCCTTTGCCCTTTGGGCTTATCGCATTCAAAGCATTCGTACTTCCACTAATGCCACACCTTTTCTTTGGTATATGGCACCGAGGCTGTTTTGCCTCTCGAAATACAAATACCCTCCCTTAGAATATCTCTTCAAGATATTCTCACCAACGATGATTTCCGCCAAGAGCGGTTAGCCCAATTAGAGCTTCTTGACGAACGACGTCTTACAGCTCTCGATCACCTCCAAATCTATCAAAACGCATTAAACGTGCTTATGATAAGGACTTCATGAGCGTACCATTTAAGGTTGGTGATCTTGTCCTCAAAGAGAATCAACATGTAACCAAACTAGAAAAGAGCAAACGTGGAAAATTTGCTCCCAATCGATTGGGCCTTATATAATCACTCACACCTATGGATCGGGCACTTATCGTTTAGCTTCGCTTAATGGTAAACCGAGCTCGAACCCTTAATGCCTTGCATCTTCGACCATTCTACTGTTGAATCTAGTGTTATATCACTCCTTATCTACCTACTGCTCGTCCCTTGAGCTCATTTACCGCTACATACACTTTGTTTTCTATATCTCCGAATAAAATCAAGCTCACCCCTCACCTCCCCTTACGATGCCTTCCCCTTCTTAGTCTAGTCCATGACTTCAAAGTATTAAAATAAGCCGTATTCTTATGGGATTTTCTTGAGTCAAACTTCCTACTAAACTAGATGCTTCACGCCAAAAGAACATCTAGTTATCTAAAATTAAATATAGACTGCTCCCTCGAAGGACAGCTATATGCCAAACTATTGCCAAGCTACATTATAAATAGATCGCTCCCTCAAGGACAACTATGCACTAAAATCATCTCTCGCATTATAAATAGATCGCTCCCCTCAAGGACATTTATACACACACTTTGCTTTATCCGAAGCTTCTCGCATTGATCAGCTTCGTGAAGACCTCAAGAATAATACAATCAATATCCCTTATAGACTTCCCGCATCGATCAGTCTACATTTAATAAAATAAAAGCCTCATACAAAAGAACTTTTTGGGTCATGGACTTGTCTATTTAGGGTAGGTTCTCTTTCGTTGTAACAAGTTCTTTGTACCTCAGCTATATCATCCACATCACCTCACCATTTGTTTCAACTCAAGGGACGTAACGTACACCTGATATATTGTGATCATACAACTCTTTTCAACTATGGACTTCTCGTCTATACACGGCACTTAGGGCTTCAGGCTCGTTCTACGTTGTGTGGTTTGTTTAGCTCTTTTCACCTACGGAGCACTCTTTCCGCTTTGCCTCGCATCTAGAATTGTGTGTTGATCTTAATCAGGACACTATTCCCTACTACTTGGGTATGCTAACCTTTTGCTTTACCTATACCTACACCAACAATATTATCCTACCTACACCAACAACATTACCCTACCAACATCAAATTTTTTTACCAAACGACAAATTGCCTAAACCACACCAAATTGCCTAAAATCACCCCTCCCTGATCCTAAGGGAGAACTACATCGGTCTGAGGCCCTTCCTTGCTTTGTGCAATGGGCTATGTAGGCAGCACTTCGGAGACATGGGGTCTCCCAAGGTTAGCTCGACCATCCCCTACCATAACCTATCTTGTGTGGTGAATATAAATATTTTTGTGTATTTTTATTTTAATCACATTTCTCTTTACCCTTTTTCAAAACACCGAAAGTCAAAACGACAACATTCTTATTATTATATAACTCAAATCAACATACATATCTCGTTTTATTTAGATGTTAAACAAATACATCTTCTATATCATCGACACGCAGTGTCCTGCATCCTTATTTATCTATACCTGCTAACATTTATTTAGACCCTCACGCCTCATCCCAACCTAGGTGATGATCGTGATCGCCGACCCTCTCGCCGGCCTCTCTGCTCTCAAAGGTACCGCGCTTATTGGTACCGCCCACCGATCCGCCAATTTCTCCGTAACATGTGAATACGCTCTCTCGCATGGAGGTATCCAGCCTCTAGTCCCTCCGCCGTGACTCCGCAACAAACATCGCAAATATCAAACCTTTGCACGCAACCCTTGTTAACCATTCGGCCCCACCTAAGGCCTCAACCTACCTATTCGGCCCGACATCCAAGGCCTCAACCTACCTATTCGGCCCGACCTAAGGCCTCAACCTACCCATTTGGCCCGACCTAAGGCCCATGGTATGGCCTGACCTATTTGGCCCGACCCAAGGCCTCAACCTACCAATCGGCCCGACCCAAGGCCTCCCTACCCATTTGGCCCGACCTAAGGCCTCAACCTACCTATTTGGCCCGACCCAAGGCCTCAACCTACCCATTTGGCCCGACCCAAGGCCTCAACCTACCATTTGGCCCGACCCAAGGCCTCGCCCTACTATTTGGCCCGACCCAAGGCCTCGCACCTACCAATTGGCCCGACCCAAGGCCTCGCCCTACCTATTTTGGCCCGACCCAAGGCCTCAACCCACTTATTGGCCCGACCAAGGCCTCAACCCACTTATTTGGCCCGACCCAAGGCCTCAACCCCACCATTTGGCCCGACCAAGGCCTCAACCCTACTTATTTGGCCCGACCCAAGGCCTCGCCCCTACTATTTGGCCCGACCCAAGGCCTCAACCTACCATTTGGCCCGACCCAAGGCCTCGCCCTACCTATTTGGCCCGACCCAAGGCCTCAACCTACCTATTGGCCCGACCCCAAGGCCTCAATTTGGCCCAAGGCCTCAACCTACCTATTTGGCCCGACCCAAGGCCTCGCCTACCCAAGGCCTCGCCTGTACCATTGGCCCGACCCAAGGCCTCACCTACCACAAGGCCTTTGCCCGACCCAAGGCCTCAACCTACCTATTCGCCCGACCCAAGGCCTCGCCCCACTTATTTGGCCCGACCCAAGGCCTCGCCCCACTTATTTGGCCCGACCCAAGGCCTCGCCTCGCGCCCCATTGGCCCGACCCAAGGCCTCGCCTACCTACCCACTTGGCCCGACCTACCAAGGCCTCGCCCTACCTATTTGGCCCGACCCAAGGCCTCGCCCTACCTACCTATTGGCCCGACCAACGCTTTTTTATTTTATCCATCCATCCCCTGTACCTTGTGTTCAATCGAGCTCACTTGTTCGTGTTTTAGCATGATTAGGGTCCTCGACTTGATCTGCCGACCAACTTTGCCTAGACTCTAGACCGTGACGCTTATCTCAACCAAACCAACCATTCGCACGCCGAACATGCCTAAACGTTCTCGCACCTTACCCGTTATATACCCCGGAGCTACTTCCTATGCCTGATACCAGGATTATATCACCCTTGTTTGGATAAACTATCGACCTTTGCCTATACATTGCTGGTTTGCTCGACAAATCATGTACCCTAGTCGTACTATTGCATTTCAACATGCGTCGTCGCTTCCTGGACCTACACCATCACCTTACCATCCTCTCTACCACATATACCCTTTATCAACCCTATCCCCGATTTCCCGCTCACTCAACTCGTGATAGATTTGAGGGGGATTACCTATATCTTTAACATGAGAAACCACTTCATATTATTGTCCGCGCAGCTTTACAGAACAAGCTACACGACAATAAGGGGCTAATGTAGACACCAAATTCGTGTCTCACGACCCCTTGTGACCCGCATCCCATTTCGCAACCTAACCTCATTACCTAAACTTTACACAATTATTTATTAATTACCTTGTAATTGATAAATCCACATCACCTTACCTACCACCTCACTTGGCCACCTCACCATGACCTAGCCCTAACCCTAAACTAACCTAATTAGGACCCATGACTTGGTCTAGACTCACATCCATAACTAATGCCTCCTTACTCGCACCCAAAGCCGACCTTCTAGCCACTTGACCAAGCCCGCAACTGATCTCTCGGGAGAAAAGCAGGGAAGGTGGGCTATTTTACTAAAAATAGCCTACTTTTTTCCTAACCGATGCTTGTTCTACTGACCGCCGCTTGTTACGCAACCGCCATCGGTTCCTCAGTAAATGGGCTTCCCAAACCAAAACAACGGATCGGAATTTCATTTTGGAGATCAGTCGAAGGATTTTTAATCAAAGGAGAGTCCAAAGCGAGGAACAGAGTCCGTAACTTCACTTGACCAAGCAGAGACGAGTAAAGAAACCAAGAGTTGGCAGAAAGGAGATCAACTTGCACCTTCATCAAAAAAACAAGTAAGTTATATCTTCGCATGTCCTCCATTATAACATTTCTTGTGCTTTTGGAATTGTAATCTTCCCAAATCCTCCGAACCCATTATCTAACGTACTCATTGCCTCTAACTATCATTCCTTAGCTTCTAACCATCCCATTTCTCAATACTATCTAAAAACCAGCCATTACAAACACCACAACCAGCCCGTAAGATCCTAGAACCAACCGGTATCGGTTATCGTGACCGCCATCTATAGGTAACCAGCATCGGTTCCTTTGATCAAAACCAAGAAAAACAGCCTTTTCCCTACCCTGGGCCCCACGAAACAATTTAATTGGTACTCTACAAGATTTTGTGTTAATTCATATTAGCAGGGAACTCGACCACCTTCGAAAGGAAGTTTCATACTTCCTGGGCCCAAGGCCTTCCTCATTTATTATCTAATCAAAATCTTGTGGTCTTGTGTTCTTATTTCGCAGTAGTCCTTCCAAGACAAAAGGAGTTCTTCGCACACTGATCTTCTCTACGGTATGCGCACATCATCTCGACATTCTACGTGTATTCCTCCTAACCCTAACCCTTATCTGCTTTATAAAGGAACGAAGCATTTAGTGAAACACACCTTGTAAATATTGATGGAAACCAACAAGACAACACACCTACATGGCCTCATTCCCATGTTTCTAATGTTCCTCTCCCCTTTTAAAATCTATGAAAAAGGATATTATGCTTAAACAACATGAGTTTTGGGCCCCAAAATATCAGCTAAGTACAAGAAGGTGCATAGGAACATGGACCTAGTTGAAGAAGGGCGCACGGGTTAAAGGTGTACAGGGAAGGGTTCTAGCAGGGTTTTGTAGAACACACAGTGTGCACACAAGGAAAACAGGTTTTTACTTAGTCGTATCCAAAGCATCCTAGGAAACACACGAGAAAAGCATGACCGTTGTGGATAAGATGTCACCTAGTTGACGTGGGATCAAAAGGGAATATTCTAGGCATGAGATGGAAGGTTCCAAAAGACATCATTGCAAGGAGTGGATAGCTCATATATGAAAGCATGATTCCATGGAGGACCACTACAACACTTGATAAATGATCTCAGAACTCGAAAGGTATAACGGTGGGTGTAAAGTTTATAAATATAAGTTCTCGATGGAAGAAAAAGAAGACAAGAGAAGAGTAGATAGAGTATGGAGAGTGCAAAGGAGAGAAAAGAGAGGTGAAGCCCTGCAGAAACATAATGCAGGATTTTTTGGGTTAGGGATTAGGAGAAATCTATAAGAAATGGCACTTCTAGGGGGATGGGTTTCATTCTTTATGTTTTTGTAATATGATGAGCATAATATAGCTCTGATGCATGACTTGGCTCTACATAGTTATATGAGGATCTATTATGACCTCAAGGTATTGTAATGTGGATTATTGAACCTATAAAGATGAATATAAGGCTCTGTTATAAATCATATGTGTGTTGAAGTATAATACTTATGTATTTCCTTTCTGTGTGAACCATTTCCTTATGTTGCTTGTTATTTCTCCTTCTGGATGTAATGAGATAACATGTTTTAGGTTCTTAGAGTGTTGTATGGTTCTTTTCTTCTCATTCCCATTGGAATATATGTTATAAGATGATGCATTCTCACAAAAATCACATAAAGGAGATACTCGGTGCCCGTGCATGCCTCTAGTGAGTGCCTAGCATCCGTTGGGTGATAGGTCGGTGTGCATGGGATTAGACTATTGGTCTAAGGGTATAAAATATGACTACATCTTGGTTCCTTTATCGAGACCTATTTTCAAAGTTGTTATGATAAATAACATGCATCTTTGTTCTTGTAATGCATGATGATAGAGCGTTTGACCTTAGAAAGTGTTAAAACATGGTTCAAGAGCACGAAGGATGATTTTTCTCAGAGATTCATCACTAGACCTAAGTTCGATGCAAGTATATGGGTAGAAGAGAACCTATACCATGAGTTGTATGAAAAATTCTTTTGTTGCTTCCCAGTAGAACTATATGAATGGCTTTTAGCATACGCATCCAGATCGAGTTAGTGCTATACATCACGTATATGGACCCGAGATGACTATAAGAGGCTTTACGATGCATATTTGACTTGGACGTGTGTTGTTGATCACTAGTGGAAGGGAGTGCTAGTGAGTTATACTCTTGAGTACACCATTCTACGTATTATTTCCCAGAAGTTGCTGAGTTCGAGTTTTTGAGGGAGCTTAGAGGATCATTTTTTTGTGTTGTTCCTTTCACTATGAAGCTCTTGGTTGTTACTTTGAGTTTAGAAGCATTTCCCATGGATGGCTAAGATTTTCTAAGTGTTTGGAGAGGAAGCTAGGGTGGAGGAAGATGGTGGACATTGTTGCTTAGAAGGAAAGGGAGGAGATATGAATCAAGTATAGAAAAACACATGAAAGGGAGATGACTAGACAATGCAAGGTTGCAAGTGTGATGGACCTATGGAGGAAGACGTTGCGGGAAGGAGTTGAGATTCATGCGAGAGGATGCGGAACCGAATAATCTGTGCTACCCCATATTGGCAAGCATGGGAGAGAAGCTCCTTTAGCTTTTGATGAGATTTTTTTGCATGGAGAAAGGAGATTCATCGGCACGTATCTAAACCCACCTGGTGACCAATCCCTGACACTTGGTTTTCCATATCAATGGAGAAGTATTGTTAAGCTAGTTGGTATCAGTGGGAATAATTGATCTACACCCAGAAGATATAATTTCTTGTTTGGAACATCCATGGCTATATAAGCCATTCTTGTATTTGGAGAAATATTTGGAAAAAATGCAAGTACGTAAGGATTGGGTATCGCATCTAGGAGTGGCATAGGACATGTAATTGGGTGTGGGACGATATCACAAACCATCAATGCACAATTAAGTGAGAGATTAGGAACACTAGGCACGACCACTTTAGGACCTTTGCCAATTGCAAGAGGTGGCCGGTGGGTCATGAGGAACAATAATTGGTGGATCCAAAGTGGATCTAGTGGAGGAGGAAACACTGGAGGGAACCAAGGCTCTGGATCGGGAAAAGGACCCTAGCCACCTCTCCAAGTGTTTTTCAATATATATGTACACTTACTAGACTATAAGGGTATTGAAGAATTCCTTCCTAGAAGAGTTCCATATCCCCGAGTTTGAGTAGAATAGCATCAATGCTATAAAGGAGATCCAATAGGGAATGGAAGAGAGTGTGTGAGAATATGATGTGCATTTCAAGACTCTCTTATCTAAACTATCATATGACATTCATCCTTCTCAACATGCTCAATGGTTTGTCGGAGGATTGATAACACCATTTATAAGGGCTCTATCACACAAGACTTTCACAGAGACACGCGCGAGGCATTGGAAGCTTCTCTACATGCTAAATATTTTAGGAGCATTGATACTAGTGTAAGTCATTTTCTAGAGGCTCAAATTGCTGCAATGGCTAAGCAATTGGAGAAGATATCTACAAACTCAACGCATGAGGTTCATAGTTGGATTTGGTGTAAAGACTCTGAAATGGAGGGACATTCAAAGGATAGTTTCCCTCAAAATTTGATATGCAATATATTGGTAGACTATGAGATTTTCCATGGGGACCATGATGGAACTAGATGACCTCTACTCTAGCATGTAATCCACAATAATTTTTCTTACTATTTCAAGATCTATAACTCTACGACCCATGACACCAAGAATTGTAGACTGATTAATAAAATCCATGATGTTATTGATCTGGGTGTGCATCAAAGTATCCTTTCAATAAGTTCCAAGGATGATGACCTTCGTTATGAAGGACATGTAATTGGAGGAGTGCGTGGAAGAGGTTTTTGTGGAGCATTTCATGGTCACAGTAACTGCAGCGGAGGAAAAAGTGAGTTCCTGCGAGGAACCTGTTATAATTTTGGATCTACAAAGCACTAAAAATGTGAGTGTCACGATCTATTACAATGATCATGGTGTGGATACAAAACACACGATGAAGAGTGTTCATAACTTTATGAGTATATGAACTAGCAGCACCAGGAAAGACAAAGGCTTTGGGATGGTGAGCATCGAAGGCCGATTCATAGTGGATGTTAAGAGTGGTGCATGATTTAGGGATAGAACCTATGCTAGTGAAGATGCGAGAAGAGGCCATGTGTGCCATGGAGATGCCAATACAAATGACACTATTTTCAAGAGAGGAAGTGGTACATGGAAAATATCTAGACCCTTCTCATTAGAAGGAGGTGTATTAATAAACTATGGATGTGATTTGAAGTTTGTAAGGGGAGATCTAATGTCTAAAGGAGAAATTGAGATAATTGGAGCAATGGAAGGATGTCAAGGTTCCAAAGGATGACCTGGATGAGGTCAAGGAAGTGTACATGATGTTAAGGAAAGAGAATATTATCCTCTTGCTAGGAGAATGGCTGAGAGAGAAGGTACCATCACTGGAGTATAGCGTAAAAGGAATGTTTTACATGCAAACCTTCCTCCTCATAGCCTCAAAAATGAAAAGGAGATTACTTTGAATGCGGTTGTTGATGGATGGCTTCTGAGAAATATTCTCGTCGAAACAAGAGCAGAGGTAAATGTTCTTACCTTGGATGCTTGACATAAAATGGGAAGGTCCACACTACAACAATCTTTGAATGTGTTGTACATGGAAAACAAACTATGGAAAATCCCATTGGAGTCCTAAAGGATGCGTTATCACCATGCAAGGGGCCAAGTTCACTAGAGACTTTGAAGTCTTGGTGCTCACCAAGGTAGATGACTTTCCAACGTTACTTGGGTGCCCATGGTGTTACAAGAATAATGCCGACCTATAGTTTAACAAAGGGTGTATCATCTTTGAGAACAAGGAAGAAAGGGTGGTCATTTACATTAAGGGATGGAAATTCAACACCCTATAATGATACCTTAGGAGAAAATTTCTGGATAAAATCTATGTGCACTCCATCGGATATCCTGAGATAACTCACCCCATAGAAGGAGTCATCTAATTTGAAGATGCCCGAGTTCTCAAGTGATACCACTAGAGTGGCATGCCTGCAATCGGGCACATGGGACATATGAGTTGATTGGGATATAGTTTAGAGGATTGGTAACAAGGGTAATAAGGGGGTGCTCACTCATGCACTATGGGAAAATAATTTTCCAAGCTATTAAGCGGAGCATACCTTGAACCTTTCTTATGAGAGATGGAAGCTTAGTGGAAACATAAGGATGAGAGGAGGGAATGATCAGCTATAACATACTCGGAACAAAAACACACCGATGGGCTACACATCGGGAGAACCTCCTAGAATGGCATGAGGTGAGGATCACATTTTCTATAAGGTTCTCTAGGAATAACACGCCTTGTTGTTATACAAGACTACCATGTTAAGGAGACCACCTCATTTCATATCCGAGCATGTGAAAAGGCCTAGATAAGAAGCACATAAGTGTTACCACCTTTTTTATGGGTGCATAAATTTTATTCCACCTTAAAAGGTTGTGCACGTGCATGGTATATTCATTTGGAGATACATCATCAAAAACGTAATTGGCAAGAGTTAGCGAGATGATATCATTAAATCTTTCGATTATAGGAGTACCAAGCCATCGGTGGATAAGGTGTTGCACATAATCAAGTGCCTCATGATGGGAGATAGTGCTATGGCAAAGGATAGCTTGTTTGAGTTACTAGGTGAGCCTTATTTGGAGGCACACTTCGATGAAGAAGAATCGAGAGGAAGTATAACTTGAGTACACATGCATGGAAAAATAAAAATGAAAAATGGTCTATGTAATAGATGGAGAATAGATGGAGACTTTGGATGTTAACCATTTGGAAGGTACATGTGAAGTCATAGAAAATGATGATGAGAGATCATGTGCCTACTAAGAGCCCTTAAAAACAAATAAGGTTAACATTGGGAAGGAAATAGAACCTAAGGAAGGCATCATTGGGGACTATTGGTAGGAAAAATAAGTTTCGAAGGTCATTGATATGTTGTGTGAGTTCCAATATTTGTTTCCTTACGGGTACCATGAACTCAAAGGAATTCACCATTCCTTGGGAGAGATGAAGATCAAGTTAAAGGAAGGTGCATGCCCAATTCAGAAGAGGCCTTATTAGATGAATCCAAATTTGTGTGTAAGGGTCAAGGAAGAAATAGACAAGATGATAGCATCTGATATTATTGAGGTAGTGGAAGAATCAGAATGGATAAACTCAATGGTTATCAGTATCAAGAAGGATGGAAGGATAAAAATTTGTGTTGACTACAGGGAAGTGAATGTAGTATGTGTGATCAATCCTTTCCCAACCCCCTTTACTAAAGAAATTTTGGAGGGAGTAGGCGGGTGTAAAGTATACTACTTCAAGGATGGGTTCTCAGGGTATCACCAAGTTAGGATTGTAAAAGAAGACCAGAGAAAGACAACTTTCGCCACTAAATGGGGAAGTTTTTCCTACATGGTTATGCCTTTTGGATTGACGAATGTGCGTTGTGTTCTCGTGCATTGTGGTACAAGAATTTCAAGACTTCATTCATAAGTTTCTTTAAGTTTACGTGGGTGACTAGATGGTGTATGGATTGGTGAAAGATCATTGTGACAATTTAAGGCTGATGTTTGAGAGATGTTGGTATTTAAGGATATCCCTCAACATTAAGAAATGTGTCTTTGCTACTTCATTTGGAAATCTATTAGGACACATTATATGCAAAGAAGGTTTTCTAGTAGATCTGCTAAAGTTTTAGTTATTGTAGGGTTAGGGGATCCTATTAATCAAAGCACAGTGCACAAATTCCTTGGAAATATGGGGTATTACAAGAATTTCATCAAGGGGTATGCCAAGATCTCCGCACCCTTGGAGTAATTATTAAAACACAAGAGTTCCTTTCATTGGGGAGAGGCGCAATAGAATGCATTTGACACTTTGAAGGATAAGCTAGTTATGACACCCATATTATGTTTTCCTTCTTGGGATAAGCCTTTCACTTTTCACTTTGATGCCTCGAAACAACTATGGGAGTAGTATTAGTACAACCTAGTGAGGGAATTTTTGATCATCCCTTGTGCTTTCCAAGTAGAAAATTAACACCAGTAGAACAAAATTACACAACTACTGAGCGCAAAGCATTGTCTATGATCTATGTGCCCTAAAAGTTTAAAGTATCACATTGCAACACCATTCATATTCTACTCGGAGACCATATGGCATTCAAATAATTAGTCAACAATCCCGTTATACAAGGAACATATGTCGTTGGGTCCTATTATTTCAAGAATTTGAGTTCACAGTGGTCGTAAAACTAGGAAAAAGCAATTCATGACCTGACCACTTATCAAGGATTAACTCAAGGGAGGATGCACAAAACATTGAGGATACCATGTCGAAACGTAACTATTTATGTTGTAGCGCATGCCTTCATACTTGGAAGATATCATAGTATTCTTAAAAACACATGTGGCACCAGAAGGATTGAAGGATTTGGAAATAAAGTAGTTAGCAATACGTGCAGCACCCTACATGATGATTAGTGGAGATCTATATAAGTTTTGTCATGATGATGTTCTACATTGATGTGTATTAAAGCATGAGTGCATGGTAGTTATGGAATAAGCACGGGGTGGGATTACATGAGGACACTATGTAATAAATGCTACCACGTGGAAGATTTTATTAGCAAGGATTTGATGGGAAACCATCTACAAGGATTGTATTGATTTTTCCAAGGCCTATGACCATTTCCAGTGCCTTGGAAAACCTAGAAAGAGATATGAAATCCCCTTTCAACCAATAGCCAACACTAAACCATTTGAAAAAGGTCAATCAACTTTTTAGGGACAATTGCGCCACGGTGTGTGAGGGACTAGTTCATGGTATATAATCACTTACACTGATTACTTGACACAGTGGGTAAAGGTAACGCCTACAAATGATTGCACCATAGCACAACTGCTATATTTTATGGGAGAACATAATCAACAGATATGGTTATCCTTTAAGTTTAACAAGTGATAGAGGTACACACTTTCTCAATGAAACAGTTAGGATTCTATTAGTAGAATTTATGGTGGCCCATCGAAGACTACCCCTATCACCCTTAAGAAAATAGAACGACAAGGCATTTAACAAGATACTAATTCACATGTTGACTAAGATTTGTGATGTTGGAAGACAAGAATGGGATGACAAAGTATCAACCGTTCTATGGGCATACGGGAAAATCTACAAAAGCTTGAACAAGGGCACACCATTTCAATTGGTGTTTGGCGTGGAGGATTTTTTTCCTACTGAATTCATGTTACCATCGATGCATATAGCACACATAGGAATATTAGCTAATGAGCAAGCACTGGAAGAAAGAAATGATAAGTTAATGTAGTTATAAGAAAGTAAATCACTTGCTAGATGGAGTCATAAGAGAGAAAAAGCAAGACAAAAGGCATGACATGATTGTCATATCAAGAAAAATAAGTTTGACGTTGCAAAGATGGTGTTGTTGTATGATTCCAAGTATTTATGCCATCCTAGGAAGTTGAAAATCCAGTTTTTAGGACCCTACATCATCTCGTACATTCCTGATTCAAGAGATTTCCAATTACAAGCATTGGATGTGATGAGGTTACTAGGTCACTTCAATGGGAGTAGGCTAAATTCCAACTATAAAAAAGTCTTCTTGGTGTTTGTAATAAGGTAGTATTTCTAGTTAGCTTAGAATTTCCTGTATGCTTTTTCTTTCTTGTGTTTCCCTTTTTTTTTTTTGTTCCTTTCTTTTGTTTATTTTTTTTACCTTGTGCGCTAGTAACCACATTATTTTTATAGGATTTTGTATGTGTAGAGGACTGCACATATGTTTTAGTGTGGGGTGAAGTGATGTGAAGTATAAACCTACAATACAATTTGAGTGGCCTTCATCATTGAAGTAGTAGGAAGAGAGTAAGGTGGAGAAAGTGCATGAGGAAACGGTGGATATTAGAACATGGTGTCAAAAGGATTTTCAGAAACCATGTACAAAAGGATGAAGAGTGCAAGAGCAATATGAGGCAAGTGATGGAAAAAATCAGGTAAAGGATAGAAGAAGTGCCTTCGGTGATGTAGTTGTGTGCATAAGATTCTTGATCGGGTTGGATTTTTTCATTCCAGAATGTTGTAAAGATTTTTTCACGTAGGATGTGATGTGTGGGTAAGGGAACTTTAAGTTAGATTATTATAAAAATGCATTTAATGTTAAGGTATGTCTATAGGTGATATATAATTTAATGTTGGAAATAAGGAAAAGCTATAAACATGAAGTCGAGAAGTCATTTGTTACCTTGTGATTATGAAGTGAAAGAATCTCTTGCTAACTAGAGAATCAAAAAAGAAATTTGTACGAAGAAAGGAGAAGCCAAGAAATTTGAGTCAGTATCTAGAGTAGATCTGTGAACTAGAAGGAAGGAGTACATGGGCATGAGGAAGGTTGTGTGAAGAGTGTTGTCTTGTGGAATGATTTCCTGGTTAGGGTTTGACATCTAGGGCATGAAGAAAGAAGGATTCATTTCAGGAGTTGAATATTTGGAGTAGCTTCGGGATTTAGCAGAGTAGCATAGCAAAGCAAGAGGAAGGAGTATTTACGTTCACTATGACTAGAAAATATGGCCCTTAGAAAACCAACCATTTCACTGAAGAAAACAAAGGGCAAGGGAAAGCATACTGCTACGATCGCAAGCTCAAATGCACAATGGTATGTAAATATGCAGTACCCAGATGGGGTATTGGTAGGAAAAAAGTTGGAGTCACACTTATGAAATATGGTCGTGAGAAATTATAACCATCACATGAGCACAACCAAGAAGGAAATGGTGCTAGAGTTGGTTTGACCAACTAATAAGAGGACACCAAATGGGATGCCCATTTACAATGACGAGGTAAAAGTCAAATTGGAGAAGGATAGATTATTGTAACTATATGAGTTACCATACTTTGGAAAGCCTGAGCACCTTTACCAATGGTTGATGTCGTGTGTGCATGATGATCACTTTTACTTTTTATTGCACAAGATGCACATCACACCACAACTACTATCCAAGTTCATAGGCCTCATTTGTAAAGGAGATAACATAGATGATGATCTGAGCGATAAGGAGGCTATCAAGGAGACTATAGCTACATATGAATACAAGAAGGGGTCTTGCTACTTTGACATCACCAAGATTCTAGACCAAGTTATGAGGATGGCCATTCACTTGGTGACCCAAATCAATGACCAAGAATTATGGACATAAGTTAACAAGGCATGGCTAAATGTATGCCGGAAGATATCTGAAGGAACCATCTATAACTTGTCCGATTTTATAGAAGATGATATTATAAGTAGCGTGTAGGATGGAGAAAATATACTCTTCAAGATAATGTCCTCCTCAACATTTTATTTTCAGAGATTGGAGTGCCTAATGGGCTAGAAAAATATGTTTGGGAGTATCTGCAAGAGGATCCCTCGCCACAATAATATTTGTGACATACACTTGTGAAACCTTGACGACTACTCAAAGAGTATGCCTAGAGAAGTGGTATAAGAGAATGTGTGACACATTTAGGGCTGAGTGGAGGATCTGAGAGTAGTTTCCTATGCTTGTGGATGGAGAGGAAAATTTTGCAGTATACTAACACTTTTACATTAGCATATTTACATTTTCATATGGGAATATGAATCCATGGTGCAAACTACCCTTCTCCTTCACCGTGCAATACTTCTAAGCTAGAGTTAATTAGTTCAAGGAGGAGAAGAGACTAAGGTTTGACTTTATTTAGGTAGATATAGACCACCGTGAGCTGCTCCAAAATCTTGTTTACCCAAATAAGTGTGCGTATGTGGAGAGACATGTTTCCCATGAGATACAGATGATGAAACCTTTAACACTTTGCCGATTACAGGAAGGACCACAATAAGGGTATATCTATGCATAAGGACAAAATTTGAAAAAAGCGGTTACTTGGAGAATAATGTCTCCATTTATGAAGACCCTACGAGAAAGAAGAATGTCACGCCTAGGAAGAGAGAGAGATAGAGAGAGAGAAGAGGTGTAGAAGGTACCAAGTGTTCAAGCCACCCACACGATGAGTGCACGGAAGCAAGCGCTAAGCATAGTACTAACACGTGGAGAAAGAATTCTCCTATCAAAGCGAAGACCCCAGAAGAAGAGGTGATGGAACACAAAGAGCCCCTCACACCTGAGGAATCACCAATGAAGACATCACCTATCAAAGAAAAATGTAAGGAAGAATCTCTTATCTTTGGAATCCCTAGTAAGGAAGAAGAAAAAGGTAACTGATGAGGCAGATTTAGAAGGAACAGAAAATATAGATGCCTACATTGGCAATAGGGATGATGATGATGAGCCAGAAGGAGGTGAAGATCATCCTATCTATGAGATACATGATTCTTAGTAAGAAGGAGATGAGGAGTATAATGAAGGAGATGAGGAGAAGGAGAACGATTAAATAACTGAGGCCCAAGGAAAGGAGGTAGGTGGGGAAGAAAATAAAAAATATCAAAGGACCCTAAGCCTAACAAAGGAACTGGTAAATGAGGCCGCAGAGAGAGAAGTGGAGAAAATAATCAAGGACCTGGTGAAACAAGAGGTAGAACATAGTGTAGACGTGGTGATGAAGGAAGTTGAGGAGGAAAGAGTAGGAAAATAATATAGCAGCATGGGAGGAGATCCCTATTTAGTTGTAAGATTTCCAAAAGCTCCATGCATAGGGAGGAAGAGCACAAAAGCAACGCAAGGTCAAAGAAAGGGCTACATCAATTATCCGAACAAGATGTTGCACGTGCTTCTAGAACATCGTGCTAACATAGTAACTCTTAGCCATACCTTTGTTTGATGAGGAAGGCACGTATCCTCAAAGTAGGAAAATTTTATCATGGGCATTTGAATCCCAAATTGATGAGGCTAAATTTGAAATAAGCCAAGGATAATTATTGAAAGTTCCTGAAACAAAAGGAATAAACCCCTTGGTGAATGCTCAACAATTATCGAGATGAGAAAATATGCAATGTGCTCAATAAAGTTTCAGAGTTGAGGTTGAAGCGGACTATTTGGAAGAAATGATAGGGTGAAGTTCCTAGCACAAAAATATGGATCAGCCTTACAGTGCCTAGAGGACTTGACCTACATACTCATTATGGAGAGGTGGCCACTTTCCTTAGAATCCTTGCAGAAAAGGCGTTAGCGTGCCAAGAAAAATAGAATAAGAAGAAGGTTGTGGAAATTGTTTCTTAGTACAAAAAAATCCTCACCGATGTAAAATCCACCAAAAAAATTCTTGAGGCTACCTATGATAATTGTACAGATCGGGATAGAGTGGCAAGTATCTTGGTTGCCACCCATGAAGTGTAACTCAAGGACTTCCAATAAAAGAACAAAGGGAACAAGGATGAGAGAGACAAAATCCTAGCCAAAGTAGATATGAAATCAGAGGCCATTGAGACCTTCTTTGGGATCAATCAAGAATCGGCTAAAGGAATTGTAGCCCCAAATCACTTAGAGGATGGATGCGCTTGAGGATTTGGGAAAAAAACTATAGGAGATCGTATATACAATGAGTGCTAAGGGGGAGAGGTGTTGAGTTTTGAAGAAGCGAGCACCTTGGTGGGTGACCTCTGTTAGCAATCTCAGAATGAGGTCGACACTTGGGGAAAGTTAGAAGAAAATTTAGGGAAGGATTTCCCTCTCCTCCTCTAGAAATAAAAACAGTTCCCCATTCTTTCATTCTTTTCCCCATTTCTTCATTCCTTTATTCTTCCATTCTAACCAATTGTAAGGATTCACCATTCTTTATCTCTTTATTGAAGATTCTTTCCAAGGACAGAGAATAGGTGTAGTGTGGGGTGATGTTGGGCCCCAAAATATTAACGAAGTATATGAAGGTGCGTAGGCATGCGAGACCTAGTTGAAGAAGGGTGCATGGGTTAATTGTAAGAGCTGGACTATATTTGTAGAATAAAATTTACGGAATAATGATATATCTTTCAATTCATTCCAGATGATTTACACAAGATGCAATTACAAATATATAGGCACATAGTTTCCTATAAATTAGGAAACTATTCTACTAACAAGTACTAATCACGTGAGTTCTTTGTAACAACCTGAGACAACTTAGCACACATTTGTTATTAGTTGTTTTATATAACAACTAAATAACAAATTACTAATATAATAATAATTACCAAATGTAATTATTATCTACACAATGTAAATACTAATTCCTAACATTCCCCCCCTTAGTGTTTACATGGTAGAAAAACATCCACACTCTCAACTGCAGTATGCTCACCCCTATGGCATGTCCAACTCTGTGACTCATGACCTTGATCCAAAAGAAAGGCTCTCTCCTTCCATGGTTTTAAACAGGCTTACCACAAACCTTGACGTGACAGGAACTTCATCAACTGTCCACCTCATGTGGTTTTCTAGATCCTCCCATAAACCCTTTCAAGATCCATGAACTGACTTACTCTGGTGCTATTGTTCACCACTATGCTTATACATTAGGGAATTATGTAGGAAACACAACATGCATATCTTAATACTGCACAATAGAAGATATATTGAAAATATTTCACATTACTTCCTATAAGAATCATAATGTTCTTAATTGTAGTCTCTGTCATTGATCACTGCCACTCGATCTCGAACAACATAGAAAACTGCCACTACCATTGGAAGCTTTCCTTGACTAAGTCGTTTTGGGTACAGAATGGGAATGGAACATTGGTATGTATTCCCCCCCACAATGTGAAATTCCACTCAAATAGATACTGAGAAGCAAAATGCATCGAAGAACATACTCCTGAATGGATCTTGCTAGTTAGGTCTTGCTGCACATGGTCACTAATGCTAGTGAACGTATTCTTCTAGCTGACCATCTTCCAAAGAAGTACGGCAGTCAGAGGACCAAGTCAGTCAGAGGATCACTGACAGTCATCTGCGCTCCAACACAACTCTCTTTCCAACATCCATCAAATGCCACACAAAACAGAACACTGCAAATCAAGAACACGAGAAAAAGAAAACCACTTTGAAAATCTAATACTCACGCCATACATATGCCACACCACGGCTTACGCACGGCCCCATCGTTGGTGACTGATGAGAGGTCGTTGAATGACCTCCATCCTCCTGTGCCTCCATCCTCCGTTTTGTGGCTTCTAACTCAGCCAAATGAAAATTTTAAGCTCATTTGTTTCCACATTGAAGTTATTCTCCCCGCAATGTGAAACATTTTAGTTTTAGGACGTCGGGTACAACCAATAATGCGTCCCACAAAATAGCCAAAAAATATGATATTTTTCAAAGTGGGTATTTTATCCCAAAATTAGAACCACTATAATGAGAATTAAAAAATAAACACTTTTGCAAAAAACGGTGCTCAATTTTGAGTTACCGTGTAAAAGTTATTGAGGTTACAATTTCCCGTAAATTGGTCCAATTAAAATAAAATTGAATTTCCCTCAAAATTCAATTATTAAGCAAAAACTATAGAAATATATATATATTTTAAACTATAGTTTTGCTAAATAATTAAAAAAAATTGACCAATAAGAAAAAACCTGTGTGTTGCATTTCTTTTACGGATGTGCATTTCCAGCCACAAAAACGTCTGTTTGACAGAAATTTCGTCATATCTGCATGCTAAATCTGACCCTGATGTAAACTACAAAGTTGTGCGTCTTTTTCTCATCTTTTCAACCCAAAAATAATCACCTCAATCCAATGTTTTATGAGGAAGATATGTTCATTTTACTGAACACTACTTGCTGTATTTTTTTGGACGGATTTTTGAATATTCTCTTTGGCCTCTTAAATCTTCTTGGCTCTCATAGGAATAACCTGCTCTGGTACCAAATGTAAGAGCTGGACTATATTTTCAGAATAAAATTCATGGAATAATGATATATCTTTCAATTCATTCCGGATGATTTACATAAGATGCAATTACAAATATATAGGCACATAGTTTCCTATAAATTAGGAAACTATTCTACTAACAAATACTAATCACATGAGTTGTTTGTAACAACCAAACAACTCAGCACACATTTGTTATTAGTTGTTTTATATAACAACTAAATAAAAAATTACTAATATAATAATAATTACCAAATGCAATTATTATCTACACAATGTAAATACTAATTCCTAACATTAACGGCATGCGGGGAAGGGTTCTAGCAGGTTTTTCAAAACACACGATGCATGTGCAAGGAAAAACAGGTTTTATACTTAGTGTATCTGAAATCTTAGGAAACACACAAGATAAGCATGACCGTTGTGGATAAGGTGCCAACCTAGTTACTATGGGATCAAAAAGGGAATATTCTAGGCATGTAATGGAATGTTCTAGAATACATCATTGTAAGGAGTGGAGAGCTAGGATTTGAGAAGGAATGCTTCCATAGAGGACTACTACGATACTTGGAAACCAATATGTAACTTGGAAGAAAGGCATGGCGGTGGGTGCTAAGCTTATAAATACAAGTTCCCAATTGGATAAAAAGAAGAGAAAAGTAGAGTAGATAGATTATGGACAAGTGAGGAGGAGAGAAAAGATTCAAAAGAGAGGCGAAGCCCTCTAGAAACATAATGGTGGATTTTTCTTGCTCGGGGATTAGGATAACTCTATAAGAAATGGCACTTCTATGGGGATGGGTTTCATTCTTTTTGTTTTTGTAATATGATGAGCATAATATAGATCTAATGCATGACTTGGCTCTATATAGTTATATGAGGATCTGTTATGACCTCAAGGGATTATAATGTGGATTATTGAACCTGTTAAGATGAATATAAGGCTCTGTTATAAATCATATGTGTTTTTAGGAGTATAATACTTAGGTATTTCCTTTTCGTGTGAACCATTTCCTAATGTTTCTCTATTATTTATCAAATCTGGATGTAATGAGATAATAGGTTTTAGGTTCTTATAATGTTGTATGGTTCTTTTCTTCTCATTTCCATTGGAATATATGTTATAAGATGATGCATTCTCACAAAACTCACATAAAGGAGAGACTCGGTGCCCGCGCGTGCCTTAGGTGAGCACCCAACACCCGCTAGGTGATAGGCCGACGCGCATGGGATTAGACTATTGGTCTAAGGGTATAAAATATGACTAAAATGAGAAATGACAACACTTAACATGACATAATGGAAACAATTTAAAAACCCAACTTACTTGCTCAAATGGCTCCCCCTTGGACTGTAGTTTCTCTTATTTTTCTTGAAAAACATCAAAAAATGATCCATGGACCTGTAAAGATCCTCAAAATGGTTCCCCCTTAATGTATACTCTCCATTTTTTCCTTATTATATGTTCTACAACTTTTTCTTGGTCTATACCATGCCAATCTTCATTAACTCTTCCTCTAACACCGTCACCACTCTAGGACATTGAGCCCTAAAACACATTCTTAGTCAAAAATGACAACATTCTGAGTGTTCTAGAACCAAAATCACTATATGAAGTATCATTTTGTAGCTCCCGATTGTATTCATACTACTTTCTCTTGACTAAAAATATAGAACACAAGCCCATAACTTGTTCAAATGTCATGAAGAATATTACAACGAGTCATCACAATGTGACTCAAAGTTTTAGTGTAATCTTACTTTGTTGATCTTCATATCTTGTTGGAGCATAAGACCAATTCCCCTTCCCTAAAAATTCTTGATCATATTTTATTCTAAGCACACCTATTATGCTTTAGTGACCTCTGAAATTCCTCTTATTGACATCAAGAAATATACTTCTTACTTGTTTTAGTCCTAACAAAATTAGCTTGTACTTCGACTTTACATGCCCGTAGTAAACTATCTTCCGAATCTTAATATTTGAGAATGTTATTAATTTAAGCTTAGATTAGACTGAGACCATCTTACTTAAAATATATTTAGAAGATAAGATCACTTTCATTCATATTTATACCCCTTTTCAAGATTTTCCTCTACAAGTTATTACCCCATAAGAAAAACTATAATCCTTAAGTCCCAATTGATACTTATAATTTACTAATTACTGCTAAAATTTGTTCAACATAAACTCAACTTGAAACGGAACAAGGAATAAGAAAGATCCATCATACCTTTAACTAGTATACCTCATTTTTATGTACTCTCCCATATCTTCATTGTACTTCTAACTCGTGTTATCATTCAAAAATCAACCACACATCTTTTTGATGCCTAATAGATCCCCCTATCTTAGAGGATTTCATAGATTTTTACACCACTATTATACCTCTACAATAATGTAACAATACCTTTATGAACCTTATAAATTTTTATTAGTAACATACCTCATGTTTGAAACCCTTTTCACAGTTTCTAATCTTTCATTATCAATAATTCAAGCAAGTATATCCTTGATACTCATTTGATAACCTTGTCTGAAATCATACTATAGAATTTTTAAATTTTATATGCAAGATTGAAAAAATGTACATCAACTTAGAATCCTAGGTCTCAGTAACTGTTGAAAAGGAAGTAGAATCACAACAAAAATGTAGTATAATTGCAACATATACTCAACAAAACTACAACAAAAAAGTAGTTTCACATAATTTCTTTAGTATCTTCAAGATCCTAGCATTTATTCAAACCTTTAATCATTTCAATTACTTCTTGATTACCTATTCTTCATATTTATCCCTTCATTGACCTTTCCATGACTATTTGATTTGACTATAGTATGACCCTTATACCACTTTGAAAAGTCTACCTCAAACTTAAAGCATACTAACTATATAAATACTTCACATGAACTCCTCAATGAAGGATGGAGCACAGTACACACTTAGACACATGATCAATATTGGGGAGACATATTCATGTAAGACATTTTTAAAATCAAAGACCTCAACTTAACCTTGTCGCATAATTTGTTATAAGCATCCACTCTTCATGACTTTCCATAAACTTATTCCTTTAGCATACCTTTTGGGAGACTTCACTCTTGAAATCACTAGTGAAAGTCTTAGAATTTTGTTAGAAATTTGGAATAGCATTTAGTAATAACAATTTTGGATGATATCACACTAAGATAACCTTTACTTCATTTAGGATCTAAATACAATATGTTTTGAAAAATATTTTAAACAACCACATCCTTGATGAGCTACCCCTAGGATGGAAAATAAATTTTTATACTTGGGGCTATAGAGAAACACATGACTCATATATTACAAACCTATACACAATTTTCATGACATCATAATTTGACCAAAACATAATTTTTTCAGACCTTTAACTGAGATTATACTCTTTTATTTTCTTCGACAAGACTCTCCAACACCATCATACTCTATGAAATTACAAACTAAACAAAATAAAAATGAATCATACCTTGGGATAACGTATAGGAGAAATTATTCAATCTGAGAACTCTTGATATAAAATGATATCCCTTATAGTATCACACTTATCTTAGTCACTCTGATATATTTCTTCCAACTTTACAAACCCTATAGACCTCCAAGCACATATACAAATCCAAGACAACTGATATACTTTTGAAACTCTAGATCATATCATTTTCTCATCTTTCTATGTTTTAACAGTTCTATGGTCCCTTTGATTGATCACGAAGAGATATTCAAAGAAAATACACACAAACCTTGCTAGATGGAATGAATAATCATTATTTATCTCCTCTCTTGAATGTGTTAAGCCCTTCTTGGCTTTAAACCATACAAATGTCCTTAACCTTGTTTTAAACAGAATGATTTTATTCTCATGAAAGGATAACTCTTCCTCAAGAAACTTTTAGATATATTTATATCCCATTTCAAAGGTTACGGTTTTATGTCATACCACTTATTTAATTGTAAGTTCTAAAACAACCTCAAATTTTGCTTTGAGGTTATAAAAATCTCCATCATCCTTTTTGGAGAAACATATACCAAGAGTACCTTCAAGATCCACTTTTAGGTCATCATCATCACCTACATCTTCATATTCAAAGAATATTACTTCAAAATCTACACAAATATCTTCTTTGACTCCTTCAACAATATTCTCAACAGTTGGATCGTAAATGGGAGTACACATACCAAGAACATCTTGCCAAATGTTAAACCCTCATGGTTTCAAATATACTCTCATTCTAGATGGTGGTGAAAATTAAATTATAACAATTAATATGTTGTTTATTAATCTATACTCATTTAATTATCAGACATAGGGATGTAAAATTTCAATATTACTAGTGTTGTATGCATAGTTACTGAGATGTTTCAAGAGTGTAAATGTAAATTTTTTTACTCAATCAGAAATAAAAATACTGGAAATGAACTAGATTATAACTTAAAGCAAATAACATGGGTATGGAAAAGCATGTAAAAAAAAAATACATATAAAGGAAGGAACTCTTGCAATTCTAACCATGTGATAAATTAAAATAACAGACAAAATAAGAGGGTTAACAAAGCGCAAGTGGGTCCTTCCTTGGGTGCTAATCCCTCATAAGGCCTATGTCTACAAAAAATTAATAGAACTCATTGTTTTTTCATCATCATGAAGATTGCAAATGGAAGAACACAAAAAATATCTATCTATGAATCGATCCACCTATGTAAATCCCTTTACAACATTAATCTTTCCTTTTTATATCCTTTATTATAAAAAAGAGTGAAGAGATAGATTCATACTAGGAGTTATAGTTGGCTTCAGTAAAAGATCCTAACCAAGAAATCTGGAAATTTTCATGCAACAAAATTGTTTAGGATATGTTCTAATACAATCACATAACTTAACTAACTAATTGATTGAACAACTAGTTATTAAATTATAAATTCAATCAACTAGTTCTTTGTTTGAGTTGCAACGCATGATCAGGTGATGGTGTTGAATCTTCTTCTTGTTCACATAACTTCTTCTCTATCAACATTTGTAAGCTCAGGAAAAGTTTCCACGTTGTTCAAGCTCCTCAGAATCATGGATTTATATATGTGTGTGACTTGTTATGGCTATAGGTTCTAGGTTGCAGACAAACCCCTTTAGCTGCATATTAGTTTTTGTGGATGATCTCTACGTTGTGAATGCATTTCTTTGGCTGTGTGTTAGTGGATATACATCACAAATCCTTGGAAATCAAGGATGAAATTTATTCAAAGAACTATTTTGTAGTGCCCACTTTCCTTTGACATTGTTTAGATATTGATCTTGCTACTGTTGATCTCATTTTGGACATTATTATGTTTTGATTTAGTATGATGTGTATATGTTAGATCATGGATTATTATGGACCTTGATTCAGTTAGCATGCATGATGATTATTGGAGACATTATTATAAATGGATGATGATATACTACTTAATATGGACAGGTTATTGATGTTGATTTTAGACATGTAACGTTTGACATTATGAGTAGCTCTAGTATAGAGACTCATTGGATGAAGATATAGTGGAAAAATTGAATTTGAAATAATATTGTTGTGATTTGGATTTGATATTTATATGTTGCTTATATCATTTTGGATGTTCTGATATGGCCACGAGGCCGAAGGAGGTATTGTTATTTTGCAGGTTAAAATATCACAACAATGTCGGGGACTGGAGACTAACCATATTGAAATTCTAGATGAACTCAATGGGGTCACCATGGCAACTGTAATTGTTTGTGTGTTGTGTTGTGTTAGGATTTCCCATGGGGGGATTTCCATTATTGTGACCATGGGATATATGTGTTTTATTTATGTGTTTTTTTAGTGTTGTATGTATTTTTATTTGTAATGTGTTCTTTTTATTATTTAATTTAAATGTGATAGCCATATAGTTAAACTTTACTTAAATTTAATTGGGATGTGGAATGTAAGTAATAAAGTTGTTGTCTTAGTTATTAATTAAATTGGATTTATATCATGTATAAATATATGTTAAATAAATAAATCATTATGTCAAAAGTAGGTAATAAATGAAGTCATAGATATTAATTCATGTTGTAAGAATATGTAAGGTAGATTTTGTAGTGTAGAACACTCCATCCTTTTTGGAATTCGAATTTGACCTTGGAGGCCAAATTTGGAGGCTTGTGGGACAAGTTAAACTTGTCCCACACCTCTTAAAATCATCCACCAACCATGCCTATGGGTTGGGAGTAAATTTTAGCCTTTATAATTAAAATTTGAAATGACTATGTGTAAGTTTTTATTGCACTTTACTTACAAATTTTTAATTCAGTCCTTGTTTATGTATGGGTTAACTTTGAGTGTGTAAGTTGCTTGTCATCTCCATTTATTGTGTTTTATTATGAAGTTGACCTTATCCTTTTGGGGATGAGTAAGAATGATGTGGCATCCCACTTGGAATCCACATCATCCTCTCCCTCCCTCTCCTTTAAAAATTCGAATTTCTTCTCTTTTGGGGTTGTTGAAACTTTGTTCTCTCATGCTTGGGTCGAATTTTTTATTGTTGTTGGAGCTTGCTTTGAGGAAGGATTTGGAAATTCTCTTGCATGCATATACCTTGCTATTTTGGACTGCATATTTGAGCATTGAAGAACTGTTGTTTTGGGAAACAATCTCCACTATGGAGAGGTAGGATTCTGTCCTTTTTATATGCTAGTTTTTTTCCTTTTTCTTGCATGAATGAAATGGTGATTGTGTTGTGAGTTCATGGCTGGTTGGGTAGATTGCTTAGGGAAAGGTGTAGGAGAAGACTATGGGGATTTCACATGGGGGCATAAGGGATTGCAATGACACTTATTCTTGTGGAGGGAGTGTTGGTTTGGGATCCACCTAGGAAAAGAATTTTCTTGCATTTCTTACTCTTGGGGGCATAAGGAGAAATTTTTGGGGGAGGCATAAGGAGGGGTTGGGAGATATAAGGTTTATGGGATTTGATGTGTTTAATGACGGTTTGTATTTGGTGGATGCCCAATTCCAACTTGGGAGGTATAAGGAGCTCCCCATAGCTCTTGCTCTTGTTTGGCTTGCTTGAAGAAGCCTTTGTTTTGATTTTGATTGTTTGAGGTAGTTGTAAACTACATCTTGTTTGATTTATATTCTTATGTGAATGTGAAAATGTGCTTGTATGTGAAAGAAGCCCATGTTGCCATGTGTTGTTATTCATGCTCCATTTCAATATGGTTGGGGCTCAAGGGCCAATGGGGAAATATGGCTTCTCCTTTCCCATTGGATGTCTTGGTTGGGTGGAGAGCGTTGCCTTTCCCCTTCATTATTGTGATCAAGTTCACAGAGAAAAGAAATCAACATCTTTCTTTGTTTGGAGAAAGAAATTCCCGGTTGACAGTCTCATCCTTTGAGAAATCTCTTTGTAACCTTCCCACTTTGAAGTGGATGAATTGCATTGTTAATTGTAATTTAAAGGCATCTTGTATTGTAAAGGAAAGATGGAGATTCATTGAAAATGTAAAGAGTTTTATTTCATTCACTGTTGGAAAAGAATGTAATGCAGTTTGTAAAATTACATATTGGAATTCATGGAAAGAATGAAGTTGCAATGTTGTTGTTTGAAATCAATAAAATAATTACATCTCTCTTTCTCCAATTTGTATTGTTGTCTTGAATTGGAATGATTGTTTTAAATGAAATCTCTGTTAAAAAAAGAAAATGCGTGTGGGAGAAAAAGACAACTTGTTGTTCCTTGTAATTAATTAGAATTTAAAATATCAAATGTTGCCTTATTATTTTTGAATGAGAAGATAGACAAATTAATGGTTTAGACAAAATTTGATAAGCTTCCCATGTTTTGGAAGTGGCAAAATAAATTATTACAGTTGTTAATGAAATAACTCTGTTCTTTTTATAAATCTGACATTTGAATAATCAAATAAATGTACAGTTCAGATCTGTAACTTAAATTAAGTAATGAAATAATGCAATTCAGATGTAATAAGCTCTAATGGATTCAATTTGACTTCAACATCAAAGAAAGACATTTTAGAACTCACAAAAATCAATTTTAGGATTTCTGAACCATTTTTGTCAAAAGATGTAAAATATATCAAATGCAACTCAATCCACAAATTGAACCTTAATAATACTCTAAAACTTACCCAATATCATTCCTCCATGTTCAATTTACATGTTGAGAAGAAGAAAAATCAAAATTGAATAAATCTTACAAGTTGGAAAAATTGCCAGTTTTAAATGTGAAACCCTACAGATCAATTTCTTAAAATTGACCCCAAAACATCATCAAATTCCTAAAATAATTTTTTTGTGCAAATACAACTCGAGATATTTCGAAACTCCTTTTATGCCCAAAATGGAGTTCCTATCAAAATTTATGGCCATTTGAAGTTTTTACTTCAAAATGGCCAACCAAAAATAAATCTAACTATATTAAAATTAAAATTTGAACTTTGGAAAATTTTCCCCAAAAATTCCACCACCCCGCAAACCTTTCAACCAATCAGAAGTTGCCACGTGGCACTTTAGAGGGTGGACTCACCTTGAAAACTTAACTTTTGAAAAATTTGCTCTTGGAAAATTTTTCCCAATTTTCTCCAACCCCAGCGGCCTGCAGCCTAATCATGTGGCTTGGCGGGCGCGCTTGAAAAGAAATTTGAAAACTTTTATTTTGGATCTTTGGGAAAAATTTACTTTTCCCTCTATGGTTTCACACCCCCTCTACCAATGGGGTGTTGACACGTGTCTGGGCGGACACATGGGCCTGCGCGAGCCGTTTGGCCTTTTAAAAACCTTTTTGCACAAAATTTTAATTCCCTCTGTCGCTCGCCGACCTGCACCCAATCACAGGATGCCACATGGAATATTTGGTGATGGTGGATGAGGAAAGGAAATTTTCTTTTGGAAAATTTTTGGTTCAGACCTTGGGAAAAATTTGGAATTTTTCCCTGCGACCAATGGGCGTTCAACACGTGGCACTAGGGCATTGGTGTGTATGAGACCCTTTTGTCCTCTTAGCACTTTTTGGTGATTGAGACTCAAAGTTTCAAACCATTCCATCAACTTGCCAATCCTTCCAGCCAATTGGAGCATGCCACATGTCCCATTTCATCAGATCCATGGGTGCACGGAGGTGTTTTGCGCCTTGCGCCTAAGGAAGGGAAAATTTCTCCCTAAAACTCCGCCACCCCATAACTTGAGTTTTACAAGGAGTTAGGAGGACTTATTTATATGGTTGGAAAGGTGAGAAAATTTCCTATCTAATGAGCATGATTTAGGAAAGTTTTTATGACTCTAAGTGTGTGAAAAATCAAGTTGAATCCTGTAAGCCTGTTAGGGCAGGGAGGAGTGAGAATTTACTCTCCTAACCTAAGTGATGAATTTTATCCCTTGTTTTGACCTTGTACTTGTTGTGAGATGTTGTAGGACCATTTCTGAAATTCAATCTTGTCTATTAACCTAAACCTGGTTTGTGATAACTATGATCTTATAACCTTCTTTAGAAAACTTTAAGAAAAAAATTATTGGATAATTTTCCTAGCTAAACCTAGTTTGTTTCTTGGTCTCAAGAGGTAGTTTAAAGTGGGCATTACATATTTAACATCACATTGCATCCAAAATAATAAATGCATACCCATAATCCAAAAAATAAAGTAAACTTAGTAATAATCATATTAACTAATATATGTGCCATAAGTTCAAGATATAGTGGAAATGTTCAACAGTATAACCGGGAAATACAAGTTCAGGGGTACACATGGATTAAACAAAATATAGGAGATGAGGTGTTTAAATAGGAAATAAAATGACTCATCACACCCCTAGACTTAAGTTCTTGAATGTCCTCATTCAATATTCTTTGGGTTCCTCGTCAGCTTAGGATCTGCTTGAATGATGTTGCATAGGTGCCTGAAGTCAGTGGGTATAGATGTTCCTTCTAGATCACTAAAGAAGTACCCTGCATTCTTTCTATATTGTTCTATTATCCTTGTAGTCTCCACAATACTAATGTTTAAAAACTAAACCAAAGTGTGTTGGCATATCATCTAGATTAGTCGGGAGCTCACCCGGGTGTGGGAAAGCACCGAGTGCCTCATTTATGTGAGCTTTGTGAGAATATTATTTCTTACACAGGGATATATTACAACCAGAGGATAGATGCAAGTATCCATAAGCATTTATATGTAAGATTCTCGTTGATGTATCTCAAACACAAATTTAACATGATCAACTAAAAGTATAATCAACCATGAAATAACATTGAGGAAACTAGTAACATACACATGAACATAAGGGGAAAACACAGATCAAGATCCATTGCAAGAGTGTTATAAAACTACTTCATTATATTGATAAGTCAAATACAGTAGCTAAGATTACATCAAGAAGTTCCATCATGGAAAATGTTCATAGTAGTAGAGAACTTTCTTTACATCATAGAGCTCTCTATTACACTCATTACACAATACTTCCTTATTTTTCCTCTCTCCTCTCCTCTAGAAATGACCCTTTATAACAAGAATTTGTAAGGAATATTCTCCTAACCATCCATCATCATCTAAGAAGCCTTCTGGAATGTCCTCATGATTTCTCTACCACTACTTAGGAATCTGCCAGATATCATCATGCATTTCCCTCAATCAAGTGTCTTTAGCATGCATGTGTTAGCTAATCCTTAACAACCTCAACTCCTTATCCTTTCATGATAACCATAATGATTCCTTGAATATCCTTTTCTTGAATTGCAAGTCTCCATAGCTCATCCACATTTGTATCTAGTCACTTTTTGTTTTCTCCTATGTGCGTCTTTTTCTTATTTGTCAAAAATTACTAAGTCCTAACTCCATTCTTCCCTGGCATGACCCTTCGTGCTCTCCAGGACTATTTATGTGTGTGCCTTCATGCCCTATCTCTGCATGCCACAAGGATTTGTGCCTTAGGTACTTAGTTTTTTTAGGGGTCCAACATCACCCCACACTAAACTAGTTTCCGCCTCTTGGCAAACCTTTACGCTAACCGAGAAAAAAATCTTGTCGACCAAAACCTATTATGGTAGAATGCTACTCCAAAGAATAAAAATAGTGGTAGAGAAAGAATCTGAGAAAATAATTAAAGAATGGGGGTGCTTATATGACCAATTGAAGGAGCTTGAGGAATTCCACATTTATCTCATCCTTTAATTTCTCCCAGGCCTTTAATTATGATAAGGCCTTTCCCAACACATCCCCTATGACATTGGGCACCTTCTGGGATGATTTCCTCCACCTTCCCCTTTAATGTGCTAATGGCCACCCCTAACTCATGTAAACACCCTTAAACTCATCCATCTTCTTAGTGATGGATTCTTGGAGCTCGTTGACTGAAATCTAGCTTTTCGTGCTTTGTTTTGATCTTTTCTTTCTGGATCGTGGTGTTAATGACCAATTATGCATGCTCTACCCTTGTTGGTGGGGATGGTCTCCTAAAAAAATTTGAGGGTTCCTCCTCCTCTGTCATCCACACATCAATTATTGGCTCACATTTCCTACACTATTGAAGCCTTTATCTGCTAGTATATTCACCTCCTTGAGTTGGGAGAGAAAGTCTTCCAACTTAGTGATCCAAGATTCAATGGAAACCTTGTTCTCTTCCTTTTATTTTGTGAGCTCTGCAGCCATCGAGCCCACTATCCTTGATGTTAATGAGTAACATCCCTACGAGGTCCTCAAGATACTCCATCTCATCCATGTATCTTTCATGGACAAGCTTACCAATGTCAGACATTGCCCCAAAATTTTGTGAACAAGGGTGCCAACTCATTCGTACGCCTCCTTTGTCTACACGTGCTCTCCCTTAACCCCTAGTACAACCTATCTATTTCCTTCTCCTTGCTCTTTCTTTCTATGATCAAGGTCCGAAATAGTGGCCCCTATATCTAGACTATGCAATATTACCTCTGAAGACATATTTTCTAAGGAATTACATGCGCTCATCATATGTAAGGTGGTTAGGATCCACCACCTTATATATATCCCCCCTTTTCTTCTTCAAGTGGATGGTCTTGATTGCATGATCAGTTGACCTCAAACTTAGGTTCCTCAGCATGGTAGTGCATAGTCCAGCTGAGCATCTTCCTGGTTCTGGGCACACCCCATCTTGATCCAACAATTCCCAACCATGAAAATTTTCTAGTGGGAGGGTGGCCTAAAACCTTGCGCGTATGACCTTCTTGGGGTCATCCACAAAGTCAATGTGTGGGGAATATTGGCATCCAATTCTTCCTTTTAGCCTTGCACTTTTTCCTTTGCTTCTTTTCCATAGGGGTGAATCCCATATCCTCCTTTATAGTAAAGGAGTCCCCCTTGTCTTATTTTGGGTTAGCATTCTGTGTTGTAGAGACTTTTCACATCTAACTCTTCTCACCCCATACCAAATTATCCTCTCCTTCTTCCCACACCTCTCATGCATTTGTGGCCTTCACCTCAATCCTCCGCCCCTCCAACTCCACTTCTAATTATGCTTTGAAAGTGGTGGGGTATTCTTCCTCCAAGATTACTTTGGGACTTGATGCATCATGTGTATTTTGTTTCTTTTCCTCATGCTCTTCCTTCTCTTCTTCCTCTTCCTCATGCCCTAGTGATGAGGTGTTGGCGCCACCCTATTCTGAAGTGTAGTGCCCTTCTTGCTTTATTAGACACATGTAGTACTTACTTTCTGGAGTGTCTAACTTCCTTTTTGTTCTTCTTCTCGTTCTCTTCTTCTTGTTCTTCTTATCCTTCTTCTTCTTCTTCTTCTTGTATCATTCTTCTTCTTCTTCTTCTTCTTCTTCTTGTACTTCCTTCATGGGTGGGATTGAAACCTCCGTGGTTTTGGAAAGGGAGATTCTATAACCTCCATCTCAATCCCTCCCTGTGTTTTGGGGGTGCAGCTACATGAACACCTAATGGACATACCCCTTGATGGTAACACTGACTTGTGGGTGTAAGTCCAGGAAATATGGCTCCAAAACCTTGATGTAGGCAGGCTAAGTGCCATACTTGTATGTAGCATGCAACATGTGGACATCAACATCCACCTTATCTACATCAAAAACTAATTTATGCATGTCCTTAATCCTGTTGATGGCACACTTCATGTATCTTGATAGTGAATGAAAAGGGAGCTTACACCATGGCCCCATCTCTCCTTTGGCCATCATAAAAATTTGTTAGACAAAAATTTTGGGTAATGATAAATTGTACCTTGCCAACAACTTGTGGTAACTCATGGGGATGTGCCACTCATTCTCAAAAGCTCCACAAACCACTCAAACCACATATTCATTTGTTCCTTGTAAGCATTTGAGATGGTCCCATCACAGGTGAAATGTGTGAATTGGATTGTAGGGGATGCGTGTATGGTGGATGAACCCAAATTTTCCTGTATATTCTTTTTGGGACACCAATCTCCCAGAACATGATTAATAGTAGGATGGAGCCCAAGTGATATTCTCTCTACCTTGTTCTATATCCATGCATCTTCGATAATGCCATTCATGATGAATTGGGAAAATTTGTAGTGTGCCCTCTTGGACACCCTATAAGCCACATATAGGAATCTACGATTGATGATGTGCATCCACCTTTCTGATGCACCCAATTTATAGCTAATGATTTGGGAGGTGACTCTCAAGCATTGGGTTTGGGAGGTATGAGATTACCTGTGCCCTACCCCCTTCTCATAATTTATCTTCTTTTCCAGCTCCTTGATCTTGGTAGTGGCACATAAATCAAGTGCCATATCTTCTCCTAGTATTCCATAGGCCTATTACCATTTGAATCAGATGGCATGTGATTCTCATTCTTCTTCCCTGTGAAGTAGAAGAAGTCTTCGTGCACCCGTGACATTAACCACTGAAAAGTAGAGTAGGTTTGGAAAAGAAGGAAAATCCCATAGCTTAAAAACCCTATATTTTTAGAGCTTGTTGTATTGAGTCATCAACCTTAGGTTTCTAAGCTCATCCACCATCGGGTGTCTACAAACAAGGTCTCTTGCATCATCTTTTTTTTTTTCGGTCATTCTATGGTTGTACTCATTGATCTTACATCTATATAGCTTCGAGCTCCACTTATTGCCTTGATAACTCTAGGAGGGTACTGCATCTCTCGAGTATATCTCCATGGGATCCTCCTTTTCCACCACTGGTTTCTTTGTGTGTGCCTTCTTTGGTGCCATCTTCCTTTCCTTTCCTTCATTCATTCCCTAGGTGTTATGTTCCTCTCTTTGATTGCCCTAACTCAACAACTTCCCACTTCTCTTTCATGTCACCTTCTTCCTACTCTATGTTTTCTTCTTCCCTTCGTGTTATGTCATAAATTTTACTACAGCTTTACACAAGTCCATTGGTTCATGATAGTACCTTGTGTCGCTCTTCTTTTGAAAAACCTCGTCACACTTTGAGCTCGGGAGAACAAATAAATTCTCTAAGGAAAGGTAGTCAAAATGACTATCCTTATCTCTTATTTATACTTTATCGATGCCTTAGAGTTCCTCCAACCATGTGTCCTAATGTAAATTTTTAATAAAACACTTTTCTTCACTTAAGGAAACTTCCACGACTTCCTCTCACACTTTGTAGCTATAACCTCTAGGTGCTCTCCAATACCACTTAGACTACCACAGACCTCCTTTGTGTGCATCTCCACACTAAAGTACATAACCTTTGTGTTGTCTACTAAGTAGTTCCCTATAATTTTTCCTATCTTATGTCATACCACATGATCCTTCCCTTCTTGTGGTCTTCATGTTATTTCAACCCACCTTCCTAACTGCATGAAATTTACACACCTTTTCCATCCATGCACCTTTTCCATCCTTTGTCACTCATTCTTCTTCCTTCGTGCTAATTTTTCCCAACATTTTGGCCTCCATGTTCAATATATCTACTACCTCACCCCACACAAAAATGTATGCATGGTCCCCTGCGCATAGAACCTCTTACAATGCAATTAGCTATTGGTACCAATGCACAAAACAAAGCCAAAAATGACGATAAAGGAAACAACCAAAAATAAAAAAAAAATCTAAACTAATTGGCAAAACTACCTTATTTTAGATTACATAGAAGCCTTATTTATAGTAGGGCTTCAGCCTACTCCCATTGAAGTAACCTGGTAACCTTGTCCCATCCAAGTGCTTATAACTAGCATGTGCCTGAATGAGGATGTACGAGATGATATATGGTCCTAACCAATGGAATTTCAATTTCCTAGGATGGTGCATAAATTTGGAGTCATAAAGCAAGACCATCTACCCAACCTCAAATTATTTTTTTTTTAATATGATGATCATGCCATGCTTTTTTTCATGCCTTTTTTTAGTCTTTTGACTCCACCTAGCAAGTGATTTCCTTTCATCCAACTGCATTAACTTCTCCATACACTCCTGTAGTGATTTCTCATTAGCTAATCCTCTGTGTGCAATAATACGTAGGGATAGTAAAATAAACTCTCTACTAGTAAAACAAATTCCGCACCAAACACCAATTAGAATGGTGTGGCCTTGTTTAATCTCTTATAGGTTTTCCTATACGCCCATAGTACTATTGAGACTTTTTCATCCCAATCTTGTCTTCCCACATCACAAATTTTGGTCAGCATGTGACTCAGTATCTTGTTAAATGCCTCAGTGGTTCCATTGGCTTGTGGGTGATAGGGGGTAGTCTTGTGGTGGGCTACCATGAATTTTGCTAACAAAATCCTAACCATCTCATTCAAAAAGTGTGTGCCTCTGTCACTAGTCAAGCTTAAAGGGCACCCATACCTATTGAGTATGTTTTCCCATAGGAATCTTGTTGTTGTGGTTGTTGTGCAATCCTTTGTAGGTGTTTCCTCTTCCATCTTGTTAAGTAATCAGTACAAGTAATGATATAGCATGAACCATTCCTTCGCACGACAAGTGAAATCGGTCCTATAAAATCAATGGCCCACTTCTCAAATGGTTTTGCACTAGCTATCGGTCTCAAGGGCATCTCATCCCTTCTTCCTAGTTTTCTAAGGTGCTTTAACAATGGTCACAGGCCTTGCAAAACTCAATACAATCTGGTAGATGCTTTCCCACCAAATCCTGCTAGTAGAATCTCTCATGCGTGGTGGCATACCCTACGTAATGTCTCTCTTAAAATCCCACCGTGCACTTCCTCCATGATTACAACATGCTCATGTTCTACACACACCACCGATAAAAACCTCATCATGTGTTCTAGCTTGTATAAGTCTCCACTAATTAGTATGTAGGGTGTGATGCATATGGCTAATTGCTTTCTTTCCAAAGTCTTCATTCCCTCGGTGCCACACCCATTTTGAGAAACATAACAATATCTTTAAGTCAGAGGGTGCATGCCATAATCTAAATAGTTTTACATCTAGAATTGTATCCTCAATGCTCTATGCATCCTCCCTAAGTCAATTCTTGATAAATGGTTAGGCCTTGAGTTACTCTTTCCTAGTTTCACCACAACTATAAAACTCAAACTCTTGAAATAATAGGACCCATGACATATGTGCCCTTGTAAAATGAGCTTGTTCACCAAGTACTTTCAATGCCATGTGGTCCATGTAGAATATGAAGGGTGTTTCCAACATATATTTCCTAAATTTGTGCATGCGTAGATCATGGATAATGCTTTGTGCTTAGTAGTAGTATAGTTTTGCTTTGTTGGTGTCAACTTTCTACTAGCAAAACACAAGGGGTGGTCAAAATTCCTTCTCAAGTTGTGCTAAGATTTCCCCAATCACCATTCCCTGAAGCATCAACATGTACATGGAATGGCTTATCCCAAGAAGGAAATGTAATATGGGCGTAGTGATAAGCTTATTCTTTAATGTATCAAATGCCATCTGTGCACCTCTCCCTAATGGAATGTACATCCATGCTTCAACAATTCCTCAATGGTGTGTGATTTTGGCATACCCCTTGATAAATTTTGGTAATACCCGTATGCCCAAGGAATCCATGCACTAGCTCTGGTTGGTAGGCTCCCCCAATCCCATAATAATGAAAACTTTGGCAAGATCCACCAAAAAACCTTCCTTACATATGATATGCCCCAACAGGGTTCCAAATGGAGTAGCGAAGAGACATTTCTTGATGTTGAGGGATATGCGTAAATTGTCGACATCTCTTGAACATCAACCAAAATTATCACAATGGTCTTTCACTAGTCCATACACTTGTCTAGTCATCAAGGTAGACCTGAAGGAACTTATGGATAAAATCCTAAAATGCCTAGACCACTATGCGTGAAAAAAAACAAGTGCACATTCTTTAGTCTAAAAGGCATGACCATGTAGGAAAAACTTCCCCATTCAGTGGTGAAAGTTGTCTTTTCTTGGTCTTCCTTTGTGATTCTAACTTGATGATATCCTGAGAAGCCATCCATGAAGGAATAGATCTCATGCCCAACTACTCCCTCTAGGATTTCTTCGGTGAAAGGGGTGGGAAAGGGATCAATGACACATACTACATTCAAATCTCTATAATCAACACAAATCCTTATCCTCCCATCCTTTTTAATGTTAATAACCATTGGGCTTATCCATTTTGATTCCTCAATAGCCTCAATGATGCCTGATGTGATCATCTTGTCTATCTCTTCCTTTACCTAGATGCACAGATTTGGGTTCATTTGGTAAGGTATCTTGAATCGGGTGCACTCCTTCCTTTAACTTGATTTTCATTTCCCCCAAGGAGTGGTGAACTCCTTTAAGCTCATGGTACCACAGTGGAAATAAGTCCTGAAACTCACACAATAGATCAATGATCTTTGAAACCTCCTTTTCTGACCAATAGTCCCCAATAGTAGCCTCCTTAGGTTTTGTTTTTGAGCCAATGTTAACCTTATTTGTTTTGAGGGGTTCATGGTAGGGCATGTGCTTCTCATCAGCACTATCTATTACTTCACGCATACCCATAGTATGGTTAACATCCAAGTTCTCCACTTCCTCACCATCTATCACATAAACCATCTTTCCCTTCTCTTTCTCCATGCAAGTGCACTCAAGTTGTATCTCATTTGATTCTCCCTCATCAAAGTGCTCTTCTAAGCCAGGCTCACCCAATAATTCCAGTATTCTATCCTCTACCATGGCACTTATCTCCCATAGTTAGGTGCTTAACAACCTGTAGTGCCTCGTTCACCAAGGGCTTAACACTTTTATATTCAAACATTTTGAATCAAGTCATTTGTTAACTCCCACTAGTTCCCTGTCTAATGGCGTAACTCTATGAATGAATGTACCATGTGCATGCACAACCTTGTAGTGTGGAATAAAACTTGTGCACCTAGAGGGAAGGAGGTAAATCCTCTATGCCTTCCATCTAGATCCTCTCACACTCCTAGACATGATATGAGGTGGATTCTTTCCCATCATAGACACAAATTTTAGTTGGCATGTTTCTCCTAAAGAACCTAATAGAGAGTGCAATCCTCACCTCAACCACCCTAGAAGATTGTCTTGATGCACCATCCACCAACATGTTGTGGTTCCACATAAAGTGTAGACAAAACATGCTCCTTCATTCGATCTCACATCTCCATTGAGCTTCCATGGCTCGTAGGAAAACATCAGGGTTTCCATCCCTAGTGTAGCTTGGTAACTGCTTCCCTTTCAGGCAGCCTAAGTGGGCACACCTTGTCACTCTTATAACAAAGCCTCTCAATTTCCACCCAATTAACTCATAAGTCTCGTGTGCCCAATTGTCACATGCTACACTAGTGGTATCACTCATAGATTGAGTGTCTTCAAACTGAATAACACCCTCCTTTGTTGGTTGTATAACTTTAGGGTCCTAGATAGTGCACACATAGATTCTATCAAGGAATTATTCTCCCAAGGGCTTAGTATAGGGTGTTGACTTCCCATCAGTTAGAGGGATAATAACCATTCTTCCTTGTTTTCAAAACTTATGTACCCCTTATTGAACCATAGGTCAACATTGTTTTTATAACACCAGGGTGCCCAAGTAATGCTAGAAAGTTGTCCACCTTAGCTAGTGCCAAGAATTCAAAGTCTCCAGTGAATTTTTCCCCTTGGATAGTGATAACAATGTCCTTTAAGACACCAATGGGCATCACCTTTGTCTTTTTAGCCATATACAACACATTTGAAGATGGATTGTAATGGGGCCTTCCCATTTGATGCCATGCATCTAGAGTGAGAACATTAACTTTACACCCATGTGTCTATCAGAATATTTCTTAGAAGCCACCTATCGACTACTACATTTAGGGTAATCTCCTTATCATAATCAATGGTATGAGGGGAAGGTTAGCATGTGTAGGACCTATCACTTGTGCTCTCTCCTTGGTGCATAGTACTTTCTCCCATAACCATTCCCTAGAAAAGGAATGATATTCTCTTGCCTTAGAATTTTCACACTTCCCTGACTTCATCCAGATCCTTCTATGGAGCCTCAGTGTTCTTCCTTTGTTCTAACTTCCATGAATGCTCCTTTAGGCACTGGATCTCTCCTTGTAGGCTTTCAAATTACATCCATGGTCTCTAATAAACCTTTTTCGATGAGTAGGGTCCAGATACTTCTCATGCACCACTTATTCTCTAGTAACTAATGGCCTTTTCTTTGGTATTTCCTGTGTGCCACATGCACCTCAACTCACGTGGTCACTAGATACTAGTTCTAACTCTCGACTCACGCTGCCACCCTTGGCATCCATTAAAAGTTGGCCTTCTTAACGCTTACCATTCTTGTGCACATTTATCCTTATTGTTGCTAGCTCATGTGTTCAAATAACTCTGGCATTCCTCATACTTGTGCTTCTTCCCACACCAAGAGCATTGTAATAGATCAGAACATTTGCACTTATAGTGCTTTGTAGATCCATAGTTTATAGCAAGTTCCACATGGGAACTCACTTCATCCACCTCATGGTTGCCTCGACCTAGAAACCCTCCCAGAAATTTCTTTGTGGGCTCCTCCATCCACATTCCCTTCATAGTGATGACCATCATCCTTGGAATTATTTGCAATGCCGGTTCTGGTACACACCAATATTAATGGCATCATGTATCTAGTCAATCAATCTATAATCCTTAGTGTCATGAGTAGTAGAGGTGAAAATATTAGTAGTAGCAAGACACATTCTTAAAAATCGCATGCTATAGTAGTGGACACCTACTTGCATCATGATCTCCATGGAAATATCACAGTCTACTATCATTGTGCATACCAATCTCCGAGGAAAAATATCCTTTATATGCCCCTCTACCTCACAATCTATGCACCATAGGCCACTGTGAGTCTCATGGGACAAGTTCATAGATAGCTTCTCCAACTGCTTTTCCATTGCAACAATTTGAGCTTCAAGAAAAGGGCTAACATTGGTATCCACACTTCTAATGGCCTTAGCACGTAGGGAAACCTCCAAGGCCTGCGTGGGTCTATGAAAGTCTTGTGTGAAATTAATCTCCTAAAACATGTTATCAACCCTCCAATAAACCATTGAGCATATTGAGAAGGATGAATGTCATACTCTAGTTTTGACAAGAGAGTTTTAAAACAAAAATCATATTCCTGCACACTCTTTTCCATACCTTGTTGAATTTCCTTCAGTGTACTAATGCTCTTATGTTCAAACTCAAGAATATGAAATGCATCTAAGAAGGCATTACATGAACAATTGTAATCTACCACTTTGTCTTGTGGGGTCATATACTTCTGGTACCAACTATGCACGTGTCCCTGCAACATTAATGCAAATAACTTGCCTTCCATTCTGGGGTAGTGATCCCCTTCATGCACCATAGCAACTCACACTTTTGTATACATCTTTAAAACATCCTCAACACCTTTTAGTCATGGTAGGTGCAAATACATTTAGAAAAATACTTTTGAGGTGGTTGAGGCCCTTGTCTCACCTAGATCCAGAACCTTGATTTCCTCTGGTGTTGCCTCTACCACTAGATCCACTAGATCCACCAGTGCATGTCCCTCTGATCCACTAGATCCTCTAGATTGATCTACTAGGTCCACTAGTTCCTATTCCACCAAATCCACCTCCCATAGTTGGTAAAGGTCCTGAAGTGGTCACACCTTTGTGTTCCCCTTATTATTTGTTGAACTTCATGCCAACTATGTGATGTGATATTACACAACTACGGATATGTGTGTCTACGCCGCTTCAGATGTGATACCCAAATTTTTGTGTACCTGAAATTTCCCAAATGTCATTCCAGATAATATACCTCAAACATAGGAAATGATTGTGTAGCCATATATGTGCCAAATGAAAAGTTATACCTCCTAGGTGTTGATCGGTCACTTTCACCAATACCAACCGGGTTAGTAATACTTATCTCTGGATTTGGAAAACTAAGTGCCAGGGGTTGGACACCAAGTGGATTCAGATGTGTGCCAATAAATCCTCTCCTTTTTTCATATGATGATCCTTCTCTAGAAGCCGAGGGGGTTTCTCTTCAACACTTTCTAAGATGGGGTAGCATAGACTACTTAGGCTCCACATCCTCGGGTGTTCCTAAATTCCTTCCTGTAATATCTACCTCCATAAATCCATTTCTCTAACAAATTTGTGTTTCTATCTAACTCCCTCTCATGAGCTTCATTATACTTGAGTTGTATCTCTTCCCTCTCCTTTTTAAGCCGCAAGGTTTTCCATCTTCCTCCACCCTAGCTTCCTGCCCAGAGTGCTTAGAAGAAGCTTAGCTAGCCATAGGAAATGCTTCCAAACTCAAGTGTAATGATCAAGATATTTATAGCTAAAGGGATAAGCACTCAAGAAGGATCCTCTTGGCTCTCTAAAAACTCAAACTCAACAATTTCTAGATAGAATACATAGAAATCTTATTCTCCAAGGTATAACTTGCCAAAACTCTACTCCACTAATGATCAACAACATGTGTCAAGTCAGATCAACATCATCTAGCCTCTGATACTCCTCTTGGGTCCATACGTGAGGTCTATATTACCAACTCGATCTAGATGCATACGCCGAAATCCATTCATACAACTCCATTGGAAAACAACAAAAGAAGGTCTCATATAACTCATGATAAATATGTTCTTCTATCCATTTGTGTGCATTCAAATCAGATCCAATACTAAATCTAGGAGAAAACTCATCCTCCATGATTTTAAGCCATGCTTCGACACTATCCAAGGTCAAGCACTCTATCATCATGCATCTTTCTCACAATATCTTCAAAAAGAGGTCCAAATGGAACCAAAATGTAGTCTCCATAGTACAAATTTTTTAACAACCAAACCCAAACATTGGCATATCATCCAAATTAGTCTAGAGCTCACCCAAGGTGTGTACATATGTCAAGCCCCTCCTTTATGTGAGCTTGTGAGAATATTATTTCTTACACGGGGATGTATTACAACTAGAGGATAGATGCAATTATCCATAGGATTTTAGATGTAAGATTTTACTCCTAGTTGATGTATCCCAAACACAGATTTAACATGATCAACTAAAAGTAGAATCAACCATGAAATAACATTGAGGAAACTAGTAACATACACATGAACATAAGGGGAAAACATAGATCAAGATCCATTGCAAGAGTGTTACAAAAACTACTTCATTATATTGATAAGTCAAATATAATAGCTAAGATTACATCAAGAAGTTCCATCCATGGAAAAATGTTCATAGTAGCAGAACTTTTTTTTACATCACAGAGCTCTCTATTACACTCATTACCCAATACTTCATTATTTTTTCCTCTCTCATTCCTCTATAAATGACCCTCTATAACAAGCATTCGAAGGAATATTCTCCTAACCATCCATCATCATTTGTGGAAGCCTACTAAAATCTCATCATGATTTCTCTACCATTACTTAGGAATCTTCCAGATATCACCATGTGTTTCCCTCAATCGAGTGTATTTAGCATGCACATGCAATCTAATCCTGAACAACCTCGACTCCTTACCCTTTCATGATAGCCATAATGATTCCCTGGAATATCATTTTCTTAAATCAAAAGCCTCCATAGCTCATCCACAAAAATTTGGTCCTATATGTCCTCATTCAATTCCCTGTTTCTAGACCAATGTGGTATAGGATAGTGGAAAATTGGTGGATAATAACCAATAGGAAACCAAGTTTTTCCACATCCCTTAGAGACTTCAATATATGCATTTATCCTCCTGAAAGTGGGGATGATATTATGATAAGAATGCATTTCCTTCCTCTGCATCTCTTGTGATATTTATTCCCATCTTGCCTTATAGGCATGTACTATTTCCATGCCATTAAACTTAATGTAGTCTCGAATTCATCATGAGTTTCTTGTCTCATCTGATAAACCCTTTGTTTAATTTCCTAAACTTTCATATACTTCCCATATTATTCAATCATGGCTTTGGTATTTCCTTCCTCTGCCCTTATCATCAATTATTTCTATCATCAATGATTTCACTTTACATAAGTTCATGTAATCAACCATTTTCTTCTCTCTATATAGCTCATTGTTAAAATAGGAACATAGTGCCCTAATTTGCACATCCCCAATATAGAGTATAGGGATCCAAAGATCTATTATACTCCAAAGCATAATTATACATATATAGCTCACATAGAAGCAGTTGGATCTCATGGGGCATTTTCATATATATCCTGAAGAAAGGTCTAGCTCCACTAATATCAAATGGGATATCATTGTTGATACATGTATACTTCAATTGTAACATTTTTTCTTTCAAGAAGATAACATAAATGTTAGATGGTGGTCTACATTTAAATATTTCATTTATCACTTGAATTATATCTTCTTGATTTTTATTCAGTCTTGTAATTTCATTATATTTGGCCTTAAGCTATTTATATTTTTCTTCAAGATCCTGCTAATGTTGGAAGAGTAATTCTTCCTTCTCTCTTTTCCATATTCCTTGCAACCAAGCAACATAGAATTCAAATTGCTTCTCAAGTAATCTAATTTTTTTTTGGGTGCCTATGCTTCTAAAAATTGGTTTGGGGTTCTTTGAAAACTTCTCTAATAATAACCTATAGCTGCAGGCTATTTGGTGGAAAATTTGGGAAACTTCATGAACTGTATCTTGAATATCTCGTATGATTATCCACTAGTATTATCTCATTATTCTAAACAATATCAATAATACTATATATATATTGATGTGGTGACAAATCATTCATGGTATCTATGTCAACAATATGTGGTTCAAGCACTACATGATCTAGTACTTCCTCTCTATGTTCTTCATTAATTGTAGAAAATGTGGTGTATTGTCAACTTTATCTATCAATGCTTCACCTTCATGTTGTTTATGGGTCTCCGAGCATGAACGACCTCTTATTGATCCCTAATTGGTTCAACAAGGATCTCATGAATAGGTTGTTCATCATATTCCTCCTCCTTTGTTTCTTCCATTTCCTTAGTGGTGTCTTCCATATCCTACTTTTCACATGCAATTTCAGGACCACCCTACTCAATATCCATTTGTGTAGGTTCTTCAGTATTTTCAACCTCCTCTACATCACTATCTAGTGAGATAGTAGCATTTATCCTAGGATTTGAGGTTTTGGGATTTTTAGTGTGAAGCCTATGGGATCTCCTAGATAGTTCAGGGGATTTTCTTGAGGACTTTCATTTTCCCTTAGAGGAAGAGGACTCAGGTGTAGATATATTTAGAAAATTTTCAGCAACAAGAATCTGTTAGGATATATGAGATGAGGGCCTTGCTTTGGAGATGGAGGTTCTTCATGAACATGGGTTTTGTAGGTATGGAATTTTATGTAGGAATAGGGGTTTCTATAGGAATGGAGGTAGAAGATATGGTTTTAGGTGGATGTGTAGAAGAACTAGCTATGCTTCTCCTCTTTTTCTTCCTTTTTCCCAACAAATCATCAATGTGTTTTTCCCTAGAAAAATCTCCCCATTTTATTACAGGGTGCTCCCTCTCTAATGTATGTTTGACAATCAAGGTAATAAGACAATGATGAGATAATGTAGACCTCCCCCTCATGAGACTCCTTACTCATTTTCTTTAAGATTTCATGTAAGAAATTAGGGACATTAACATGTCTTCCATTCTTTAAATGATTAAGAAATTTAAAATGCACAATATTCAATCTTGAGTACCTACCCTCATAGGTGAAGTATTTTATAATGTATTTTACAACATCATCCCAAAAAGGTTTCAAGAAATGTGCAATGTACCTTGTCTGTCACTTACAAAATTATCATCACCATCACCAAATTCCATTTGAGCCTTGCTCGTATTTTCCTTTTATAGAAAAATCTCACCTTCTACTGGAAGTCCTATTACTGCAGCTAAAATTTCATCATCCACCTTAACTATCAAACCCTTAACAATGGCCTTTCCATCCTTGAATGTGGTAGAAAAATATATTATCATGGACTCGTTGAATCCCTAGAACTTATTACTATAGTTCATCCATTAGTTGTCATGGAAATAATGTAATATTTGTGGATGACTGTGAAGTTGTGAGTGGTATGTAGGCTCATTTTGAATTAGGTCTCCTCCCATTTTGAATTTCACAAACTTCTTAAGCTCTGAAAAAAATCATGCGGTTTGTGGTGATTATGGAAAAATTTAGTAAGTGTAAATCTTTTGAGTACATGATGATTTCAAATTTCTCAACCGAATTACATGCAACATGAAAATGAATGCATTTATTTCATTTGAGGGGTGTAAGCATGTGAGGTGAGGTCATGTGATGAAGTGGGATGACATGGGTGATAACTCATATAATGAAAGGCAATGACATATTATGGCTTATAAAGTCACTTATGACATGGCACAAATATTAATCACATATAATTATTCTATCGCTACTTTATTAAAGTGAATTAAGTGCACTTATCTCGAGATGTATGTTAGATGATGGTGACATGTGCTTCATCATAATTTGTGCCTTTGGCTGCATGTAGTTGAGGTAATACAATGTTGCAAGTATTTTATAGTGTGCTGCAAGCATAGGTAGAGGCATGCTAAAGGATCCTTAGTAAAATCAGTTAATTCCTGGAAAGAGAAGGCTATTTTTTTCTCTTTGGTGCTAGTCATCTCCATAAGTACTCGTAGGTGCAATTTGTTCCTTATTTTCTTCATGTAATCACAATTTCTACAAATGGGAAAACAAAGCGGGGATTTACTATATGTTGTTGTAAGTGGACATTTAGTCTTTACATCATCTCCTTTTGTTAGAGACTATGCACTTCTTGCAACAAATACACCAAATCCTATAAAACATAAATTCTAAGAAAAAAACATGTTAGTTGAGTGGTGCTAATCACCAAGAGGGCTGATAACATCACTTTCATTTGACCTTGGAGTATTCATCAAGATGAATATACCAAGGCCACTGAACTTCTCAATCTTTATCAACTTCAGAATGTGAACCAGTAGGTTCAACTTCTAAACTTAACTCTAATGTTCTCATCTCCATCCTACTTTGACCTCCTCGAATCTGTTGTATGAAGGTGTTCCTATCAGTTGGATTTTTATATAACCGTAACCTATGAACATTTATAATAAGTTTGAATCTCACAAGATCTATGGTAGTGATTTTCACAAATCTATTAGGAAAGATATTCTCAATTTCATATGTGCCTAACCACCTTATCCGGAGTTTTCCCATCGGTCCTTGTACTTGGATTCAAATAAGAGAGTCCAATCACCTTCTTAAAATTATCTTGTCTTGATGAATCTATCATGCCATTTGATCCTTCCCTTTTGTACCACCTTTGTATTGTGTATAACTTGTCTCCTAATTTCATCTAGTTCATTGAGTTGGAGAATCCTCTTCCTTTGATCTTCGAAGAAATTATGCCTAGTTCTAGTGTATTCCTTAGTGTCTTATGGTCAAATTCAATAGGGATAACAATAGGATTACCGTACAAAATCTCAAATTATGTATAAATTTTTGTTGTCTTCCCTGTTGTATTGAACACCTAAACTGCCTCTAGAAGTTTTTCTACCCAATCTCTCTTATGGAGTGCAATTGTTTTTGTCAAGATGGATTCTATTTCCCTATTTGTTACCTTAACTTGACCATTATATTGGGGGTGATAAGGTGTAATCTTATTTTTTCTTATTTCATATTCCTTAGCTAGATCTCTTAACAACATTAAGTACTTTCCCATTCGATTAGAAGGAGGTGTAGTGGAGATATAATTTTTTTCTTGATTGAATCTTCTAAGGTTTTCTTTCTCTTATAACACCTATGTTCTTCATGACCAATACCCCCTAAAAATAGCATGAAAGGCTAGACTTATTCTTGGATTTAGAATAATCATTAGGTTTAGAGTTGTTTTCTTTAGGTTTAGGAAAAATTTGAGATGAAGAAGGGGTGGATTTGATTTTAATTTTTGGTTTTCCTTTCCCTTAGGATTAGATGCAACTAATGCATTTTGAGAGGTGGAAAAATCAAGGTTAGACAATTTAGATTCTTCCCTAGTAATTCTTTCACAAATTGTTTCCAAGTCGAGGCATTTTGAATGTGCCACCTAAGGAATCCATGCTAGAGAAAAAGATAGAAACAAAGATTTGGAATGGTCCTCTCAACTTAGATATAATTAGGTAAACACACTCTTCATCTTTCTTATCTCTTCCACTCCCCTTAAACTATGTCAAAAATGTTTGAACTTGGTAAGATAGTCTATAATTGATTGAAAATCTTCGGGATTAAGAGAGGTGATCTCAATTTCAAGTTGCATGGCTCTCTTGTGATCCACTCTACCAAATAAACCTTCTAATTTCTCCCATGTTTTGAAAAGAGAGTCACATTTTTCATAATTAAAGTAAATAATATCACTTACATAAGTTCCTATCAAACCCATTCACTCATAAAATTTGCATTGTACTGAAATTTCTCATATTCTCTGGTGAACACGGGTTATTCTAAATAATTTAAAGCCTATAATCCTTTATGCATAATGATTGTTTCCATTATTGGTTTCCATGTGTGGTAATTATGTGTTGTTAATGGATCAACATGATCTAATGTAGAAGTAGATAAAGACACCATTCTCAAAAATCACCAAAAAATGCAAGACCCAAGTAATGCAACAAGACCCCAGATTTTGGCACTTTATAATTGAGTGCATGTTACAATATGGCACTTTATAATTATAGTGTGTTTCTCAAAATAAATAGTTTCAATGGAATTATCATGAAAAAGAAATAATTTTTGCAAAAGATCACACTCAAATCTGAGTTACCGATCAAAAGATACAAGCTTTTCAATATTATTCTCTACTATTTATTTTAGTTGCAATCTGAAACAAAATAAAATTATCTTTCCTTCACAACACAAATAAAATCAAATGGGTCTGAAGTTAAGCACCTACTAATAGGAATCACAAGCTTAAGTCCTCATATGACCATACCATATGACTAGGGGCTAAGGATTTCAATGGGTGTTTGCACTTCTTACTATTTTGGGGTGTGTCGATTATTTTTTAGAAAGTCACATCCAATTTCTTCTTTTGGTAAACATTTCTAAATTTGGACTTGTCGAAAATGACCTTCACCACCCTGAATAACAAAGTGTTTGTATTTTCCGAAATGGCCAAAAATTGCACAACAACCTATGCGACCTCCCAATAAAGGAAATAAACGCCCCCTCGAAAAAGGTTTCCTCCACATCAACCAAAAATAAGATGGATATCAACAACAATCTCCAACTCTTATACCATAAAAGGAATGATAAACAAATCATACCAAGCCATGAAGAAATTAGATGCTAATTAAACACCACGCTCAATAAGATGAAAGTAATTCACTAGAATAACTTTACATAAACCTTTGCAAAAGAGTGAGCAATAATATCATATATTATTATGGAACTCAATAAAATACAATGAGAATGGGCCTTGCTTATATAGGAAAGTAATATCAATATAATAACTAGTCAAGGTCATAGATAAAGCCATAAATCAAGAAAGGAACTAGTCATCAAACAACTAGTCAAGACCATATATTTAGGAAAGAATTAGTCATCAAAGATGTAGTCAATACCATAGATCAAGGAAATAACTATACCTAACTAGATAATATCTAACTAAGATAAAAGTAATATCCACACACATAAGTGGGTGAGGATATATATAATAAAGGTAAATAAAGTACCTAGGTGAAAATGAGATAATGTAAATACCTACTCTAACACAAATTTCCATAATGTTGTCATGTGTTTTGAATGGGAAAAAATCACTTGAAAACAGGAAAACCATATCCTAGTGTCGAAAAACTTCTATGTCATACCTTCTAGACACCCCAGTCAACCTATCCCCGTGTCGGACCTATCCTATCCTTTAAATGGTCCAAATTTCTATGATATCCTTCCTTGTAGGTGATTTAGGAAGAAAAATATCATTCAAGTACTTCAGAGCAATATCTCTAAAAGTGGATTTTCAAGCAAGCTTAGGAAGGGCTATCATCAACCTTTATAAAATAAGTGCATAATCATTTGGAGTAGTGGAAAAGGAATAAATTCATCAAGGATTTGTATTAAGGATTGAGGTTCATTTAAAAACTAATTTAGAAATATTATGTAAAGTTTTGAACACTCGGGAGTAGATTGACTAAAAGTTGGTTTTGAGGCCGAAGGAGCTTGCATCGAAAAACAACAATTGAAATTAAAGACGTGATTCCAAAAGATCCAAAATGAGTTTTAAGATAAAAAAATATCAATGGAAAAAAATTTAGTCCTCTACATGGTGGAAAAATAAGATTCATTAAAAACCACATACATTTTTCTAGGCATCTAATTCTTTCCAAGCACAATTAGCAGATCCTAATAATAAATGAGGTTTTTGAGGGTGTTTCAGTAATAATCAAGGAATAGGACACATCCCATAATTCTCCAAATTCATTTTCCATGCAATTTCATATATATAAGCATGAAAAATGTCATCCAGGAGCTCAAGTTATGGTCATTTCAAGTTGTTACCCAAGGTATGCATTTGATACTTAGTCAATTTTTTGGGTGCCACGTTGTAACATGAGGCTAATGCAAATTTTTGTGTCCTAATTATACCTTTTCATGGGGAAAAAATGGGCAAAAAAATTCTTCCTTGCTCTTTTGTCATGTTGGTCACTCCATGTGACCCTGACGACCATGTTTAACCCTTTTGACTAGCTTGACTAACCCCTTCCTCATCATACGTATGAATGTAAAGTGAAACTCCTAGGCTGAGGAATATTTTTTTTAACCATTTCCCCATAGCAAGGGGGAAATTTGGATGAAAACTCTTTCCTCCCCCTTGATTCCCTTAGGTTCATCTGACAACCCAAAACTAACACCCGCGTGCTCATTTTTAGCTCCCCCCTCCTTTTCTCTCAATCAGTAAATGAGTGACAAGTGTCAAGATATAGGAAAGGAACCATTTTTGCACTCATTTTCCCATCCCAAGGGGATAATGGCATCAAAAAAATCACCCCACCCTCTTAATGTTTCTAAATATTATAAAATACAAGACTTAGTCATTTTTTCGCTCATCCTCCCCACATTCTTCCATTCGCTCCCAAAACTTTGCTATTTTTTAATAGAATTATTCCTTCACGATTTTCATCCTCCGTAAATTTCCTAAATGATCTTACAATCTAAAAAATATAAAAACATAATTTTTTTGGATTTTTGAAGACTCTAAGAAATATTTTCCTCCCTGAAAAACGTCGTAATCTGCGAGGAGAAATTGTTCATATCTAAAAAGCGGTGCACAAATTAATGTAGATATTTTTGTATTCATCCTAATTTCCACATGCCTTGGGAATACAAGTGAAATATTTCATATACATGGCCCAAAATGTTTTTCATCAAGGAAACCTCGGTTTCTGTAATTTGTTTTTTAATTTTAAAACATTTTATTCTAAAGAGCTAGGTTGAGCCAAAAATTAAAAGGTGCAACAAAAATGAAAAACCAATTTCATAAAAATGGATTTCATTAAAAACTAAGGACCAAAACACCAGTATCTAAAAATAATAATCTTTCTACACATGCACTTGCTATTTTTAGTAAGTCTTCACAAATAGCAGTTTCGGCGAAAGAAGTGTGAACAAAGATCATCTAGAAGGGAAAATTGAGTGATCAGAATCGAAAAGGGTTGAAAATTATTATTTACTAAAATTAGTCAAACCCCTTTTAGGTTCAGGAAAGTGTCTCGAAGCCATGAAATTAAAGTTTGAGGCTATCAAACTAGTCAATGCTCTTTCTTCCGAGCATGCAAAAGTGGGGAAAAATGATGTCACCCACATGGATCTTAAAAATATCAAAGCACACATGCTCAGCCACCCAAGGGACATATTTGAAGAAAAGGTATTCATGAAGTGATTATTTTTAGTGGGTGGTCATCTATTATCTTTGTTGAGAATTGAGTTAGTATTGGTGTTCTCTCACCATTACAAACCCGAGACAAGAACCTTTTGGGCAAATGACATCTCAACTATGGAAGTGATCACCCTTAAGGCCATCTCTTATTCCATGCAAATCCATAATTTGAGAAATGTATCTGTCATATTGAAAGAAATGGTGATGAAGTAATGAAACAACAAAAATTCCTACTGCAGGGTCTCGTACTACAGTCATTGTTGAAGTTAGGAAGAAATCACTCTAGAGTTCTAAAATATTTCTCACAGAGTGAGTTCGACGAGGAATATTAGAATGCAATCACCCTTCTTAGTTAGGTGATGGGAGAAAAAAACATAAGATATTTCAAGGAGTGAATGGAATTGTTCATGTCGACAATCATTTAAGGAAATAGAATATTGACTAGGGTGAGATAATAAGTAATAACTTACACCGCCGATTGCTTTATGTCCCAAAGCCTCAAATAATTTATTCATGACTTCTTATATAGTTTATCTTCTTGTGAGATAAAGATTGTTCAAGGGTTAGCTCTTGCATAGAACATTTGTTCCAAATATCTTGCATTCGACAAGTATCTATTGTTGGTGTTGAAAGAAAGCAATAGGTACTTCACCTAAGTGAATGATGCCTTAACTATGTTCATCATTAGAAGATTGGAGGGAAACCTTCACTCAAGGATGTCACCACAAATGACTTCCTTGATCAAGATATATGGCCTCGTTCTTCATCTAATATTCAAATTTTCATATATTTGAGTTTCTGGTTAAAATCACACCCCACCAAGACTACCTGGTACCTTATTGATTAGATATAATTATTTGAGCTATACAAACAAGTGGTTCATGTAAACCGTAATCTTAAAAGCTAGAAAAGGAAGGATATATATTTCCTTATCTCATTGGGAATCTTCACCTATAAAAGTACCAATGATGCATCACAATTGGAAGTGGCCTTTTATTCCTTGATATTGTATTCATACACTATAAGGACGGAATTTTACATCAAAATGGATCCAAATACTCTTCATCTTTTGGAGCTACGTCATATCCCACAAAGTTAAAGATTATTTGTCTAATCGCATAGATGACTTCAATATCATGGAAAGAGATTACATGAGACTAAAAATTGGAGAGATGAAGAAGTATAGGTTCTATTGGTATCATGAAGGTATTCAAGATGATGGTATAGAGCTGTCAATAATCAAGAGTACAAAGTAGTGAAGGCTTATCATTTTCCACCAGTGAATTGGAGCATCTTTGAGTCGGGAGACATTCTTTGAGAGGACATAGGTTGTGATTAAAATAATGAAAGGATGGTTTCAGAAGAATAAATTTGTTTCCCTAACATCAAGAAGTTTCCCCACACTCTAGAGACAAGTATCACATCCTTCATCATCAAAGGTCATGGAGGTAAATTCAAGTTGAGGCCACTCAAGAGGAAGTTCAAGGCATAAGGTTGTGGAGTTGGAAGCCTGCTACATTGAGATATCACATAAGAAAATAAAAATGGAAAAATATCCTGTAGTAGAAGCACAAGTTGAGGAAGAAGAGACAGTCCATATTCCATCTCCCAAACTACCCCAGGATGTTCCACCTCCTACTGTCACTCCCGCTCATCCTATACAAAAGGCATTACTTCCACACGAGAAATAAATGAAAAACATTTTAGTTGTAGAGACCTAGGAAGATGATATTTTTCCTTGGATGAAGGAAATGATTACAAAATAGGCTTGTACCATCTAAAAAATCACATTCTCTCGATCTTTCGGTGATAGTGTCATTGAAAAAAGGAAATAAGAATAATTTTTTTCAATTGGCCTCTAGATTATTTTGTGGTACTATGGGTGATCAATTTATAGAAGTGGTCGACATAAGATGATCAAGCCAAGATGGTATAAATGAAACAAGATGATTATAAAATTAGTACCATTACCTTTGGCCTAGCCACCCATGAGGGAGATAAACATATGTTCCAAGATTCTTCCAATCATCTCCTTGTGAGGAATCAAGAATACAAAAATAAGATTGATCATTTGGAAGATCAAGTACATGAACTATCGTCATACATGCAACAACTCATGTACTGAATAATTTGTCAATCCTAATTGAATAAGTAGCTACAATAAATAACATTGATTCAGATTCCATATAGAGAACATAGGAGTTCAAGGTGCAGGGATGAGAAAAAAATGAATGAGCATGATTATTGGAAAAAGAAAAAAATTACTTCCGAGGTAATCTCAGTTTTCAAATGTATGTGTGCAACCACGAACAAATATTGGATGATCAAGGAAGGATTGGAGAAAGAAAAGGAACATTGGTACCTGATTCATGCATTTATGGTGGAGATAGGACAAACTCATTCTCACGTATTGATATGCAAGTAAAATATTCAAGATACTCCATTTGAGGACTTGTCACATGTGTGGGAAAGAACTCTTGTGACCAGATATGAAATGATAAATTGGGCTATCAGTGAATTGGACTCAAATGAAGAATGGGCCTACAAGATGTAAGATTGTGTTGACAACATGAATCCAGAGACCTTAAATGCCCTTCATCAAGGAAAAAACCACTATGCAAATGAGTTGTTAAGATTGTTTGAGGAGCATGTTAAGAAAGAGGTTGATGAAGCATTTTCCTTCAACAAAGATACCTTAGAGTCTCTATCTGGGATCTGAGCCACTATTTCATTCATTTTAGAAAAACATCATTCGTGGTTTACAAAATGTAAAGATATCAATGATGTCTTATATGGTTGAATGATTCCCTAAGTTTTGTATGCATCCATCATGTGGATAAGGTTGATATGAAGCAAATTGATTTAGTAAGGAATTTCAAGGAGTTAAAATTTTCCATGTGGATCTCAACAAAGATCACTAAGGAAGTGAGGTGGGATCAATAGAATAAGCTTCTTCATTGACTTAGTTCTCTCTCTTCTCTTCTCCCCTTTTTCTCTCTCCTCCACATTCCATTTATTGATTGGGGTTGTACTTTTTCATTTTATTATTATATTTAAAAAGTGATTTTATGTTTATAATGTAATAAGTAACCATTATTTTATAAAAGGGGACTTAACTATTTCCTAAGAATATGAGCAGTCATAAGTTATGTAAAGACATAAGAAAGGTCATGTGGGGGGTAGGCGAAGAGTCTCCTCTAGTTCTATAAGTGTAATGACACCCTCATTCCAAATAGTTTGTTTCCTTTTTGATAAGGATATTTTTGATACTTTGAGTTCTAAATCTTAACTTTTCTTGTTTCCATTTGCAAAATTGTGTTTCTTCTAATTTATGTGTGTTGGAATTTTCTAGTTAATGGTTGTAGGAATCTGATTTTCTACCTACAATGTTATTTCCCTCTCTTTTTCTCACTCCCTTTCCTACTCTCCTAGAAAATTCCTCTCTTACAAGCGATTGCAAGATTTTTTCGTAGGGTTAATGGAGTTCCCTTTTAGATCCCCACCTTAATGCCACCATGATTCAAATTTCACACAAGCATATAAATATGGAGCTTAACCATTCAAGTAGAGTGACTTAGATTCCTAGAGCATTGCAAGACACCCAACAATTTTTCTACCCAAAAATTTTCTCGTTAATTTTTTGGTACCCACCATGGGGTAGATTTGGAAGCATCTGCACCTAAATAGAATCACAAGAAAAATAAAAAACTTCAAATTTTTTTTAAAAAAAAAATTGAAGTTGAAGAGTCATGAAATCCATATGTCTCATATCCATGGCTATTCTAGCTAACCCTCCTATCTAAAGGCTTGAATTTTAATTCCATATTCAAGAAGACATCACTTCAGATTTGAGAGAAGCTATTTGACATAATAGAGAGAGTTTTACACAATACTTCATAGCCACAAGAGTGTTGGATATTGAAGAGGAATGTTCTGTTGAATTGGAAAGAGAGATAAATTCAAGCACCAAAAAGAAGAGCCTAAATCTCCAAGCTAAAACATAGAAGGTATACAAAGTAAAAAGACAAGGACCAAATACCAACCCAATTTTTGAATAACTTTAGCGAAGGCATGAACTAATAAAAATTATAGGTCTCCCTTTCATTTGGAAACTTCTCTCGTTGGTAGTCCAAGTTTTGTTAATCCATTGGAAATTGATTTTTCATATATAAATGAAAATATTGAAGACTTCACCGATGTAGAAACTGAAGAAGAAGCTCAAGCAAGGGTAGAAGAAAAAGTAAGAGATGAACTCTGAACTAAGGGCTGAAATTGAAGAAATAGAAAGAGCTCAAGAAAGAGAAGAAGTAAGAGCCAAAGCCCAAATTATAACTAGAGAAAGGATTGAAGCAGAGAAGGTTTGAGGATATCTTGGTAGAAGAATAAAGACCTCGGATGATTGTACCATGGGGCATGAATACCGATGCACTTACACTTCCATAACCTCTCCATGAATTTCCACAAGGATCAAGGAAAATATTTGTAAAGTTTAGAGGAGATTGTTGACAACTAAATGAAGATCCTAATTTGAAGATAGATTTAATTCTACAAAATATTTTCAAGATCTCTTGGTATAATTAGTACATATGAAGAAAAATTCAAAAAAGGCATGAGAGATTTCATAAGAAAATACAATAGAGTTCTCAAGAGGATTCTGTTGAGGCCATGCCCTCAGATAATAATTTGAAAATATTATTTAGAAGTTATCTGCTACTTGAAGTTGGGTTTATTCTCAACAAATCTCATCCTATAACATTGAAATAATCCCAAGAATACACTATTGAGACGGAAGATGATCTGATTTTGTCTAGAAAAGTGAAAAAACCTAATGGTAAGAAAAAGGGTCAATGTTGGGGATTAATTGCCACCGATCCAATGATTCAAAAAATGGTGAATGATATGATTGATATGAAAAATAAACTCTCCCATATTACTATGAGGAATGTATCAATGAATAAAATTCCTCCAAATAGGCCAAGGATAACTCCACCTCTTCACTGGGCTCATCCTTCAAGCACCATCCATCGGTCAATGCAACATCGACTTCGAAGAACCAGGAGGAAGTAGAGGTGGAAAATCTAGAAGAAGAAGGTGATGATGGAAATTTTCTAGAAATTAAAGAGGTTAATGGTGATACTAAAAATGTCCTCATTGAATATGTCTTAGAAAGTAAATATGAGGATGATGAAAAGCACCAATCTTCTCATGTGTTGTGATCACTCGTGACCGACCTAATAAAGGAGATTCATCTTTGGTAGTTGTAGCAAATAAAAGGGAGGATCTTCCTATTGAAGTTCTAGTAAACAAAATATTTAATAGGGGATCTCCACTACCCCATCGATGGATGCATCCAAGGAGAAACTAGGCCCGCTTACAAGAAAGAATCCTTTTACCATAACAAGTAAGTCCTCTGGTACCTCCTCTAGTTAAAAATATACCTCTAAGACCAATCCCATGCAATGTAAAAATTATACCATCCCTAGAATGTCATATCCACTTGCACTATCTCCATTTGATTATGTTGAACATGTAAATAAAACCAAAGTTCAAATCACAAAGATGGAATATTTACAAAGACACCTGACTTAGTTCAAAAGGTTGGTTGATGTCATCTAGAGTGGTAGCCTAATTCATGATGCTATAAATCATAATGCTAAATGTATACTATGTACACCACCTACACCTCCCTCATAGAACATGTTGACGCTTAGTGCATCTAAGACTAATAAGGTAGAACCTTCTACCTATCCCTTTTAGTCAAAGGTTACCAACTTAATAACTATATTTTAGATTTTGGAGCCTCTAACAATGTTATGCCCATTAAAGTAGCCAATGCTCTAGGACTTACTTTGACTCATGTAAATGACTCTTGCTATTCTATGGAATCCAAAGAAGTTTCGTTTGTGGGTTGAATCAAAGATGCACATGTGGCCTTGGAAAATTTTCTTGAGAAGAAGGTATTACTTATAATTATAGTGGTGGACATCACAACATATTTTGGTATGCTACTGAGAAAAAGTATTTCAGAGGGATATGGGTGGTGAGATTTGGATGGATTGTTCCTATTTGACCACTCCAGTGAAGGGAGAGATGAAAAATTACTTTCTTTGTGTGTAAGATGACCCAAGGGAAATAATATTTTTCAAGATAACAAGATGGGGAATTACTTCCTCACATATAAAAGAGATAAAAATATACCTTTTTTCGATCTGAAGATGAAGAAGATCAATTATAGAGCATGGATTTTAATGGAATCCACTCAAGTTCGTGGTCCAGAGCCAAGTGTTGTCTTGAATTCTCCTTCAGGTGAATTATTTACATTTTTATAAAATGTAATTTGAAAATACCAAGAACATTGCAAAATACAAGGCTCTCCTCCTCGGGATGGATGTTGTTGAGTCTATAAGAATCAATAAGCTCAAGTGTCTCAGAGATGTTGAAGTGATTTTCAAGAAGGTAGGAGACCAATATCAAGTTAAGAACCCAAGGCTTTGACACTATAGAAATAGATTATGAGACTGGATTGAATCCTTTGATGCTTTTTCCATATATTTTTTCCCTCGAGAGTAGAATGAAAGATCAAATTATCTAGAAGTGTTATCCTTTTTGGTAACACCGCACCCATCTTTAGGAAAATATAAGGTGAGAGTGGAAATTTTGTTCAGGCCAAGCATATCAGATAATTTAAGCCATTGGCAAGTATTTAATGAGGATAATCAACTCCTAACCTTCTTGGAACAGAAGGATAATTTTAGCAACCTCTTTAACAAAGGAAGTGAGAACCCATATGGGGAGTCGGTAGTAGAAGAAGATAAGAAAGGAATTGAAGGATTTGATGAGGAGGGAGTGATAAAATTAAAATGGAATAATATTCCTAAAGGCCTAGTGTCACTTGAAGACTTTTTTGAAAAGCATGATCTATTCATCAAGGATAGAGAAATAGAATCATCGATGTGTACTTGATGAGTTTGAGGAAAAGAACATTGGCTCTCCACAAAACCCAAAATAGTGAATATCAGAAAATGGTGTTATCCTAAAGAGAAAAGAAGATTCATCTCTCTTTTGAATAAATAATCAGATGTCTTGGATTATTCCTAGGATGAGCTGAAATCTTTCCAACCTAAAGAAATGTAACACTCCATCCCTCTGAAGTCAGAAGCCAAACCATTCAGCCAAAATCAAAGGCCCTATAATCCAAAAATAGAATATACCATCAAAGAGGAGGTACATAATATGCTCAATGTGAGAATCATTTTTCCTATCCACCAATCCAAGTGGGTAGCGAATATCATTCTGGGTCGAAACAAAAATGGAGAGATAAGGATCTGTGTATACATTTGTAACCTAAACCAAGCCTCCCTAAAGGAAAATGACCTTATTGTATCATAAACCATATATTGCAAGAAGTTATGGGGTCCTAAATTCACTCATAACTTGATGGATTATCTGGGTACAATCAAATTGTTGTAGTGGAGGTGGATAGAACCAAGATGACCTTCACCACACCTTGGGAACTTTTTGCATACATTAGAATTCCTTTTGACCTAATCAATGCAAGAGAAATTTTATAAAGGGGGATGGATTTGGTATTGAAAGAATTGAAGCATTGTATCATGATATACCTAACTGACCTCATAGTCTTCTCAAAGAAGTGAGGATATAATATCCACCATCTAGAATATTTACTCATAAAATGGAAGAAGCATGTCATATCCTTAAATCCTAAAAAGTGTATCTTTGTGGTAACTTAAGTTAAAATACTTGGGCACATAGTGAATAAGGAAGGAGCAAAGATTGACCTAGAAAGAATAAAGGCTATCTAAGAGATGTCACTACCAACAAGCAAAAAGGGAGTTAATTCCTTCTTTGGTAAGGTCAATTTCCTCTACGGGTTTTTCTCAAACGTTACCGAATTGACCAAGTACATAACCATCAAGATGAAGTTGCAAACCTAATTTTAAATGGAACAAAGAAGGGAAGATGGTTTTCAAGGTAGTAAAAGAAGCAATAGCTAAGGCTCCCACTTTCATGAGACTGACTTTGATATATATTTCATCTTATATTTCTATGCTTCAAAACATATGATATTAGACATATTGGTACATAAGAACATAAAGCATGTTTAAAAGCTCCTATTTCCTTCATGATATCACCATTGAAGAATAATGAATTGATGTACAACTAGTTGGAGATACATGCTTATGCAATATTCAAGATGGTGAAGAAATTTAGGTTCTACATCCTCAACTCAAACACCATAGTGATGGTACCATCATCGAATATCAATTCCAATCTCACTTAGAAATACCCAAGATCAAAAAGAGGAAATTGGGTAGCAAGAATCCAAGAGTATGATTTAGACATCAAACCTTCTAATCTAGTCTGGGGAAATGTAGTATGTAGAATACTTGTAGAGGATGATGTATTTGTGATTAAGAATTATATAGGATAATGTCTATGTTGTGAATGTGTTAGCAAGGACTTTCCCAAGTTCTTTTCGTAAGAACGAAAAATGAATGATATGCTGACGTTACATATTTATTAACCTATGGTGAGTTCCCTCCTCACCTTGACCATAAACAATGAAGAACCCTCAAGTTGAAGGAAGCCAAATTTTTCATTTGGAATCATGCACTCTAAAAGAGGGGATTCGATGGTTGTTTTCTCAAGTGTGTTGACAAAGAGCAACATGAGTAGTTGTTTAAATATTATCATGATCAAAACATGTAGAGGATAGTTATAGAAAATACAAATAACTCATAAGATCCTCTCGTGGAAGAAACTATTGGAAAACCATGTTTTCAAATTCCCAAGAGTGGGTCTCCAATGTGAAGCATGTCAAGTAGTTCGCCGAAGACCACAACTCGCTCTACTTCCTCTCAAGTCGGTGACAATTAAACAACCATTCCAACATTTGAGTCTAGACTTCATCAGAGTATTGAATCCTCATTTGAGTGTAGGTCACTCCTATGTACTCATGGAGACAAATTATTTCACAAAATGGGTAAATTCCATCCCAACAAAATAAGCCAATACCGATACTATATGTAATTTTGTCAAGTAGAACATCATTGTTCGATTCGGTATACCATAGAAGATCTTGGTGGATAACACCAAATATTTCTCTTCTAAGAATCTCACTAAATTATAATATGGATATGGAATCTCTCTATCACATTTATTTACCCATAGGGAAATGGTCAAGATGAATCTAGTAACAATTTTTTTACCATAATCTAAGAGTTAGTAGATTAAAGTCAAAGGGGCTGACATAAAAAGATATATGAAGCATTATGGGAAGAAATGATAACGCCAAAGAAATGGATTTGCATGTATCCATTATAATTTCTCTATGTGATAGAGGTAGAGATTACGATTACATGTGGAGATGCCAAAACTAAAGTTACTTCAAGTGGTGGATGATGGGAAATACCATGATGTTATTGATAAAAGGATTTTATTTCTTGAGAATCTTGAAGAAGATAGATTTAAAGAGGTGGATAGAATTAAATATCTTCAATTGAAGGTAAAAATACTGTTCGAAAATAAGGTGAAGGCTCGTGAATTAAAGTTTGGAGATCTTGTTCTACTCTAGGACAAACAAAGAGAGCCAAAGAGTAGCCACAAGAAGTTTGATTCATTGTGGCACAAGCCATTCGAGATTCGTTAAACATGTGGAGAAATTTATTTCTATATTTCATATCTAGATGGAACACCATTGGATCTTCCTCCAAATGAAATATCTAAATTTTTACAAGCCCCACTATGACTACTATGGTACCTTAGTGACCGAGATAGCAATGTTTGGGCTTTGTAGATAATTGATGCATGTGCACAATAAGCTTGGAAACTAGAAAAAAAGGCTATTTATATCCCTATCTCACTAGGAATCTTCACTTGTATAAGTACCAATGTTGGGACCCTAATTTATTGGCTAAGTACTAAAAGGCGTGTGGGTGTGCAAGGCCTAGTTAAGGAAGGTCGTATAAGGAGAAAGTGCATGGGACAAGGTTGTAGGAGGGTTTAATAGAAAAGTGGCATGCGCGTAAGGTAGAACAAAGGTTTCAAGACTTATCCATATTTGACACATCAGGTAAAACACGAGAAAAGTGTGACCGACTATGAATACTGAGAATGGATAAGGTGCTAGCTTGGAAACATATTGTATTAAGAAGGAATATACCCTACGATGGAAGTTTCAGGAAGACCATCATCTGCAAGCAGTGGAAATATCGGGCCTAAAGGAGCATGCCCCCAAGGAGGACCACATTTGACACTTGGTGAAAGATCGAAGCCATGCAAATGCAAGTTGGTGATTCAGAGGCCTATCTATACAAGCACTTGCAGAGAGAAGGAGGGTGGATAAAGCAGATATAGATTGGTAGGGAATAGAGCTCTGTAGATATATTGTAAGGAACTCTGTAGGGTTGGGTATAAATCTATAGGAAAAGGATGTAGTAAGGGGTTAGGATTGATAATTTTCTCTTGAGCGAGGGGATAAAAATCCAGCTATGATGTATGAATTTGGTCTCGCCATTTTGTAATAGTCTCTGTAATGGATCCAATGAATGTAATGAGGTTACCAAGCTTAATTGAATATGATTATTAATGATTTTGGTCCATGTTTATAGCTTACAGGCTTGTGATTCATGAATGTTTGTGGAATAAATATAAATCCTTATGCATTTCCTTTCTATTTGGTTCTTATTGATAATATGTTAAGTATC
>CM031235.1:5874569-5941416 GCA_018340775.1 Taxus wallichiana var. yunnanensis | reverse complement strand
TATCACACCATATGTTTCTCCCAAGGGAGTGTAGTTGATGGGGGCAGCTTTATACTTATAGGTGGCTTTCGGCGGGGTATTAGACGGTGGTTGGGATTTTACCATCACCGCGTGCACGGCCCCTTTTGATTTTGGAGTAGTCGATGGGTGAGGATTGGTGGTGTTGGGTTTGTTGGTGGAATCTTGGGTTCGGAAAGTGGGGTTTTTGTTGCGCAACCGCAATTTCTCTTCCTCTAAGGCTCGAATCTCTAGTTTTCGAGCCATATTAAACCTCTCGTCGTCATGTATGTAAAGTTTGAATTTGGAGGGTAGGAGAGATGTCCTCAGCTACAGGACCGCGTAAATAGTTCGATAAGTTCGGTCCGAGGCAAGGCATACGTAAGTTGGTTGATAAGGCCCGCCATCGTCAACGAAATCTGCGATAGATTCATCCTCAAATTATCGGATGGCATGAGGTCGGTGATAGATACTTTCTTGGTAATGTTAATGGAGAAATGATCCAAGAAAGATTGGGTTAGCTGGTTAAAAGAGAAGATTGAGTCTTGGGTTAAAGCATTGTACCACTCCAAGGTGGGTCCTGATAAAGACATGGGAAAGCGGAGTAGTAAAGCGCCATCGTGAGCAATCAAATATGGAGCATGTCTAAATGATAAAGCAGAAGTGTTGTTAAGGGTCCTCATACTTGTTAAAAGCGGGTAAATTTTGGTAATTCCTATTGAGGAGGATATGAATGAAGGGGGACTAAAGGGTGGATAGGCTCCCTGAGAAACTTACTCGTATGTCAAGGGGCTACGATTTCCTCAAACAAAAGCCTCCAAGTTTTACATTTTGTCCATCATTTGTTTAATTAAATCAATAGTTGGATGAGATGATGGTGTGGTTGTGGTAAACAGAGGCAAATTGGGCCAAGGGCCACCGCTAGACAATGGTGGGGTTAAATGTTGATAAGGTATGGAGGACGACTGTGTTGAGGCAACCGAATAGGATGTCCTATATAAGTCGGGTTGAGGTTAATGGATATGTGTGTGGAAATGAAAAGGTGGGCGGAGCTTGAGAAGGAAAGCTCGTGTGGATAGGTGGCGGAGAGCAAGTCATGAACGGAACAATGCGAAGAGAGACGAGGTAGGAGCGGTCAGTGTAATGACATGTTGGGCCCAAGATTAACCAAAGGAAAGCCAATTTGTGCCATATGGACCCCGAAGGCTTTGAGGTAGGCGACGGGACTAAGGATGCGGAAGGCAAAGCGGAGTTATCAAGCGAAGAAGGGGCTAAATGAGCAGCTATACTAATAGGCATGCCAACAAGGAGTTAACCGTCGGGTGTACGGTCGAGGCATGAGACAAATAGTACTTATGCAGTGCTAGGATTAGCATCCGAGAAATTTGGCAAATTCTTTATCTCCACTGGAATTTTAGGAACCTCGCCGGGTGTCCGTAGGATTCCCACGAGAATGCGTGAAGGGGTTGATTCAGAAAAGGGACGAGAAAGCATGTGAAACCATGGCGGCAGCTTGCTTTTGAGTGATAACAACCATGGACAGGAGTGTACAGTAGGGTTTCAATCTATCAGAACAAAAACAGCTCGAGAATGGTGAAATTGGTAGGTTTCTGGTTTTGTCGAGGAATCAGAAAAAGAACCAATATCGATCCTGATAACCGATGTCGGTTAGACTATAGCAACGTCGTCGGTCAAGTAACCGATGTCGTGTAAGAAGACTAGTATAAGAAAATATAAGAAGTCACTTGATTTAATTGTTAACAATGCTCAGTACATTTATCAAATTGTTCTAAGGTAATAAAAAAACAACGTATAACAGAAACAGAGGCGAAAATAAACAAGATGCACACGCAAATCCAGAGACTAACCCTAGGGTTAATTTTAATTATTGTGGGCTTATGCCTTTGACGTGGAATGATGTCAATCCTAAACAAAAGACTTAGGGGAATGTCAAGCTTGTTTTCGCTTATAAGGTTACCTCAATCTCGGGTGGAGGAATACCGCGGAAAAGGGGGATGTTTGAGTACATTGTGTTAATTGTGAAGTGATTCGGTATGTGTTGTGCGGTGAAAGTAAGATTAATTTCTGTCAATACCGTGGAAATCACCCCACGTGTACGACTTGTTACTTAGTCTATGTTTACTAGAATTGAAAATAGCAAGCAAGAATGTAATGCACGTGTTTTAAACCCAAATCAAAATGATATTCGATGAAGCTAAATAAGATGACTTTCACTAATGCGAAACTAGGAAAGCAAGACAAATTCTTCACTAAATATAACAAAAACAGCAATGACAAGTATGCTTCCTAAAGTGAAAACAAACAAGAGAAACAGAAACCGAAATGGGTCCCATAGAATCATGCTAAAATGTTTAGCATTTAAATGTTTCGGCTCTGCAGAATAGACTTGCTTCTATCCTATCATTCCTTTGAGAAATGATAAGGGTTATGGCTGGATGAATACCCGTTAGATGTTGAGATGGTGTGCGCGTACTGTAGAGAGAGATATCGAGTCGACTTCGAAGAACTCCTTTTGTCTTGGAAGGACTACCTACAAGTAAGAATACAAGACCACCGGATTTTAATTAGACAACAAATGAGGGATCTGCCTTAGGCCCAGGAAATATAAAAACTTCCTTTCGAAGGTGGTCAGTTCCCCTTTTAATACGATTTAACACAAATGATAATATAGAAAGCTATTGCAAAATCACGATTTAGGTATCTCGTTACAAAGCAATAGAAACTAAACTATCAATAATAAAACGTCACATTGTTTGTTGAGTTCTTAAGTCGGGTTGATACGTTCAAGTTGAGTTATAGGGATAAACCAGACTGGATTTGGGGTTATTAGGTGGAAAATAGGCAAGCGAAAGGTTTTGGAGTATAAGTCACAGTGACCGACGGTGGTCACTGGGTAACCGACCACGGTTAGATATCCGCTGCCGGTAGAGGATAAACGATACTGGTAGGGTCAGCAATCTAAGTGCTTACGGATAGAATTTGGTTGCAAGGTGATTGTGGGGTTATTAGGATTGGTGGATGGTTGAGGAATGATGGGAGGATAGGGAAGACTCGGTGGTGTGGTAAAATGGCCTTCTGGGCAATATCGGGATGTATGGGTGAAGGTTCAAAGTATGTTGATGGTAGTAGATACGGGAATAAACTTATGATTCCTATTAATCAACTGTTCAAGAAAATGGTGCTTAGAAACATATATAAAACACTACTCACTATTCCTTGATGCAGATGCAGGTTTCAGGACTGTGATGATGAAGACAGGACCCAAGTTGGATGATCTGACAATCCAAGATGAGTTATCTCCTCTTCTGAGGTCGGGATGAGTGTTACTGGGCTCTGGTTATTCAGTTGCAGTCTTGGGCTTGATGTCCTTCTCTGCAAACTCTTCCTGTTTCTTCACTTGTCTCTGCTTGGCCAAGCAAAATCTGGATTCTCTCGATGATTTCTCCTTCTCCCGATCAAATGAAAATCTGATCCTTTGTTTTTGGTTGGAAGTGGTCATTTACGGGGAATCGATGTCGACACGCAACTGACAAAAGCGATCAGTAGAACTGTATTTCGGTCAGGTAAAAGCGGGCTATTTTTGGTAAAATAGCCACTTTCCCTCCTTTTCTTCCGAGGATTGGTAGCGGGCTTGGTCAAGTCATTATGAAGTTAGTTTTAGGTGCGGATGAGGAGTAATTAGTCATAGGTGTGGAATTGGACCAAGTTATAGGTCTTAATTAGGTTAGTTTAGGGTTAAGACTAGGTCATGATGAGGTGGCGACATGAGGTGGCAGGTATGGTGATGTGGATTTATTAATTATAAGGTAATTAATAAATAATTGTGTAAGGTTTAGGTGATGACGTTAGGTTGCGAAATGAGATGCGAGGCACAGGGGGTCGTAAGACACAAATTTGGTGTCTACACCGTTTGATAAAGATATGGAAAAATCTCTAAGCACCTGGTCTCACTCCACTACCAACACATCAATCCCATGGGGTATGGAGATAGTTGAAGCATTGAAGAAATTTAGATATCATATCCTCAAATCAAGTGGGCCCACCTCAACCATAATTGGATGTTTCTTCTTTTGGCTTCTCTTTTTCTCCTTCTATTTTTAAGTGTTGAGCTCTTTGTAAATTAATTAAGGATATTGTATTGAGAATTTCCTTAATTAATCTTTTAGTTAAAATAAATGGTTACCAAGTGTAACTAATTTGTAAGCTATATAATGAGCTCTCCATGCCATTCTAAGGGGTTGGAACTCTAACTATTTTGGAAAAGTGTAAAGAGTTAAAAATCTATCAATACAAGAATACTTCTCTTTCTGTTTCTATCTGTGGTTATTCATTCTTTCCTATCTGTTAAAATTATTGAATCATTAATCTCTTTTACATCAAGAAGCTTTGTATTCTTGTGGATGTCATCTCTGGAACTTTGTGTCTATGAAATAACATCTTATGGCTTTAACTGAATGATTTTGTTCTATATGATCTTAGTTCAGAATTTATAAGGAATTATTTTGCTATCTATATTTCCTAAGAATGCTACTCTTCCTTTTCCCACTTCCTAGTTCTTTTGTCCCTTTGTATTGATAATCTGTCATTTAAAACACTTCCATGATATCAGAGTTCCTCTTTAAAACTAAATGTTGTACATTTGTAAATAGGTTTTTGCCTTTAAATAAGGGAACCTCTCCCATTAAAGAGGAGGGACTTGTCCCCCCGGTTGCTTTCATTAAAGTCCTAATTTGACGGCCGACAAATATGCCTCAAGTGAGCACACAAGGTGGTCAAGTTGTGTGATATGACAGAATAGGGGAATTGCATGTAATAGTGCATTGTATGTTGTTTTATTTTACATAAATTATTTATGGTTTTGGAAAAATTATAACTTCATTTTGGTTCCATTGTTAGGACCCATTACATTATGTTGCAATGATGGTCATGGAGGAAAATGTTTCATTTTAGTTAAGAGAATATTAAGCACTTGTTGGAGTGGTATAAGAGGAGTTTTCACTTAGATACCCAACTCACAAGAACTATTCACCACCGAATGGGTGGAGAGACAATGGACACTTATATGATGCTTAGTATGAGACATTCTTTAGTGAAATCCATGCAAACTTACATGTTTTGTTGGTTTCCTATGATACGTGATGAGATTTGAAATTGGGATGAAAGTACCCTTAGGTGGAAGAACACCTCTAGAGACTCACATAGATAGACACCACAAGGACTTGTGTAGGTGACATTGGTGGAGTGGAGTAGTTTGTAGTTATGTATTTGAGTATATTGTGTCTACAAACTCTTTCCCTAAGGAAGTGAGATTCTAATTTCTCTTTGAGCCACATAGAACTTGTTTGAAACATTATACACTCAAAATAAATAAGCTAATAGAGTGTCTTGGAAGTGAAAATATTCTTATGGAGGGATAAATTCCTATGTGCATGAAAATCATGAAAGGGTGGAAAAAGGAGGAATTGATTAATTAGGAGTTCAACATGGATGCTTCAGGAAAGTAGGAGCTTAGGAAAATATCATATTAATATCAAGCATGAAAAAAGGAGATAGATTAGATAGGGATATAATTAATTTGAATCAGGAAAACCCATTTAAAATGGCGTGGGACATTCAAATTCCGTAAAACTTAACTAGTAATTTTGTTTTGAAAAACCTTCCAATGTTTAACTAGTCAAACCATTTAAAATGTGGTGGGAAGGGATAAAACACATGACATGAATTCAAAACATCTCATGGATTTTAGGCTCAGATGGATTTAAAGATGAGAAATAAACCACATTGAATGAAATCTCAAGTCCAGATAGAAGACTAATAGGTTGAAAGGTCAATAGGTAGACACATAGTGGAGAAAATGTATAACACATAAATTAATCTCAAACATCTAATCTATACACGTATCTCCATTCCAATGAACCTAAGAAATAGGCTCAGGGGGACTCCAACCCATGGAATAAGCCACATTCGCTAAATTTCTAGGTCTACGAGCCCTCCTACAGTCAACAATCAGACCACACAACCAATAAAAGGTTGACACAAAGGAATTCCAAGGAAATAAACATGTAGGAAAGGCAATTCCCATGACCAACCACAAGCTTCCATTTTCCACATGTCAATTTCATGTTCTTCCCAACCTATAAAACTTCAAATGGATATAACTTCCCGTAAAGAGCTCCAAATTACACAAAATGTGTCTCATTGAAAAGGTCTCCTCATGATATTCATTTTGGATTATCAAAATAATATTTTATTGAGGTTAGGTGGATGAAAAATAAGAAATACTATCAGGGTTCCATTCACCACTCCATCCATAATTTCCTTCAAAAAATATATTCTATCTCACCAATGCCACGGACATTGATTTTAGATAATTTTCCAACCCAATGAATCTAATTCGACCATATTTTCCATGATTTATATAAAAAAATTGGCATGTTCCTTAAAATTTTCCTTCGATACTTTATCATCCAAATCCTTTCTTCCTACATCACATAATTTTGAGAATATTTATCCCATGATCTTATTGAAGGCTTTTACAACACTATACCATTGGCTTGCGGGTGACAAGGGATACTCTTGTGAGGAGCTACCATAAACTATGGTAACAATATTTTCATTATATCATTCAAGAAATGAGTTCCCTATCCCTTATAAGGCCTAATGAACAACCATATATACTAATAATGTTCTCCCATAATAATATTGTTGGTGTATTTGTAGTACAATCCTTTATAGGCTCTTCTTGATAATAATGGTATAGCTCGATACCAAATGATAATAATGGTATATCTTAGATACCAAATGATAGAATAGAATAAGATTGCAATGACCAAAGAAGGACGGAAGCCTCATAAATATTATTGATCATGAAATCGATTACATTACAATGCAAGAGCTATAATATTTATAGATATTAGACAACCTCATATGGATAGACATGACACCTAGCATACACCAACTATGAGATGATAAGACCCATCTCATATGCACATGTAATTATTACTAATACCAATATTGAATGTTATCCAACATAACAATATTGAATGCAAGTCACTAGACTAGAGGGCACATGTTGCACATTATTAAATAAAAGACAATGCAATAAAATGCAATAAATATGCCTATGCTAAATTATGCTAACATTCCCCCCCTTAATTTTGCATAGTTTCCAATGAAGTGGAGAGGAACTCTCTGAACAGTGTGAATTTGTCATGTGCAAGTGACTTAGTGAAAACATCTGCCTTCTGTTCAGTTGTAGGACAGAAATGGAGTCTGTATGTTGTGCTTCAAGACATGCTCGCGTATGAAATGAACATGTACTTCAATATGCTTGGTTCTCTCATGAAATACTGGATTGCGAAAAAGCTTTAGAACTCCTTCATTATCAACATATACTGGAGTAGATTTCTATTGTGGTAGACCAATTCCTTCCAGTATTCGGCGTAGCCATATTGCTTCACAAACAACTTCACCTGCAACTCGATACTCTGCTTTTGTAGAAGAGCGAGAAACAAAGTTATGTTTCTTGCTTCCCCATGATATTGGTCTAGATCCCATAAAGAAGATGAAGCCTGATGTTGACTTCCTATCATCCATGTTTCCTACATGATCTGAATTTGAATATCCTGTCAAGAAGAAATCGTCATTCTTCTTGTACTCTAGACCAAGGTCAATTGTACCCTTTAGATATCTCAGTATTCTCTTTGCTGCTTTCCAATGACATATTTTTGGTTCTTGCATGAAGCATGATAAATAGCTGACTACAAAGCTGATATCTGGTCTAGTATATGTCAGGTAAATGAGACTCCCGATCAATTGCCGATAGAGAGTTGCATTCACCGGTGGTGATGGATCAGAACGAGATAACTGAAGTCTCACTTCCATAGGTGTAGCAATAGGAGTGCAGTCCATCATCCTGAATTTCTCGAGCGTTGTCTTGGTGTATTTCAACTACGACACAAAGATATGATTCTCTTTTTGCCATACTTCCAACCCAAGACAATAGTGCATGAGCCCGAGATCTGTCATGTCAAACGATTGATTAAAATCCTTCTTTGTTGCATCGATCATCTTCACGTAACTCGCCCGTAATGACTAGATCGTCGACATAAACAACCACAATGACAATTTCCCCCTTGCTTTTTGAGGTAGAGATTGGGGTCATAAGGATTCCTTTCAAATCCATGACTTATGAGATGCTCATCAATTTTGATGTACCATGCCCGAGGTGCCTGTTTTAGGCCATATAGAGATTTTATGAGTCTGCATACCATCATCTCTTTTCCTAGTATTACATAACCCTCTGGCTGAGTCATATAGAATTCTTCTTGCAAATCTCCATTAAGAAAGGCACTTTTCACATCCATTTGGTGGACTTTCCAACCAAATTGTGCAACTAGAGCAAAGATCATCCCGATTGTCTTGATCTTGGCTGTGGGAGCAAATGTCTCCTCATAATCAATGCCTTCTTGTTGTGCATACCCCTTTGCTACAAGCCTTGCTTTATACTTGTCAATAGTCCCATCCGATTTGTACTTAGTCTTGAATATCCATCTCGCATCCAATGGGTTTCTTCCTAGTGGAAGGTCGACAAGTTGCCATGTGTTGTTCTTCATCACTGACTGATACTCTGAATCCATGGCATCTTTCCAAGCTTTTGATTATAGGGCTTCCTGAATTGTAGATGGCTCAACTGTTTTAACAACTCTACTCATTAGGGCATAATTGACCTCTTCACGAGCTTGACTGTGAGTTCTAGGTCCAGGATTAGATGATGTGCTAGGTGCTTCATCCAAATTTGCATCTCTTATTAATTGAGTATACCATTTAGGTAACTTCTTAGTTGTTCCATTGGCTTGTGGTGGATCCAAGTTTTCACCATCATCCAATTCATCATGTCATCTTGGTGGGAAACATCAAATTTTGTCTTCACAAGAGGTGTATTCTGCATGTTTGTTGAGTCGTTGAGTGGAGCATCTGCTTGTTTCTTCTCAAAGAACTCAACATCCTTACTTGTGTATACTTTCTTTTCTTCGGATCCCATAATCATGTACCCAAGTGCTTCTTCACCGTATCCAATGAATATCAATTTCTCAGCTTTCATATCCAACTTGTTCCTATTCTTCTTAGGTATGTGCATGCTATCTTTACACCCAAATACTCTTAGGTGTGCAATTGATGGTTTCCGATTTGACCATGCTTCTTGAGGTGTCACTCCTTCAAGAGCTACTTTGGGCACTGCTCAACAAATAGACTGAAGTTCTTGCATCTTCTGCCCAAAATGTCTTTGTTAAACCTGAGTCATCAATCATACATCACACCATTTCCATGATAGTACGATTCCTTCTCTCAACTATACCATTCTGTTGTGGTGTGTGAGTAGGAGGCATTTGTCTACGAATCCCATGAGCTTCCAGGTAAGTCTTGAACTCATTGCTTGTGAATTCCCCCTCTATCTGAGCGGAGAGTTTTGATCTTGCGACCAACTTCATTCTCAACAAGTGCTTTGAACTTCTGAAATGTCTCAAAGGCTTGACTCTTGTTTCTTAGACAATATATCCACATCTTTCTTGAGTAGTCATCAACACAAAGCATGAAGTATTGACATCCAGAATGACTTGGTTGCATGGGCCCGCAAAGATCGGTGTGCACCAAATCAAGCTTTCCCTTAGCTCTATATGTGTTCTTCTATGGAAGGGTACTCTATGTTGTTTTCTAGCTAGGCAATTGTGACACTTGTCAGTGTTGTGCTTGAGTGTAGGCAATCCTTTCACCATGTTGCCCTTTTGAAGTGTTTGGAGATAGCCAAAACTGATGTGACCATATCTACGATGCCATAGTTCTGCAGATTATGTGTCTTTGGCCACTAGAGCTTGATCATCCTTGTGGACAAAATCAAGTTGGAACATGCATCCCACATTGGAGGCTCTTGCTACAATCTTGGAACCTCTTGACTTATCTCTTATCAAGCACACTTTTTCTCCATTATTACTGTCAAAATCCAACTTCAAGTTGTGATCAAGGAGTTGACTAACTGATAGCAAATTCTTGGTCAACCCAGGTACATACAATACATTTGTGATTTTGCAGTCATGCTTTCCAAGAGGTAGTGAAATGTTTCCAATCCCCTTGACACTGTATGATGAGTCATCACCTAATGACACATGGTTCTTGTTAGGTGAGTCACGTAGTGTGTAGAACCAATCCTTACGTCCAGTCATGTGTCGAGTTGCACCCGAGTCAACATACCAGATATCTTGTGTGGACTTGGTTTCTTCATCAAATTGAAAATAATACATGTGGTGTCCTTCATCTGAATCATCCTCATGTTCGGCAATGTACCCTTGTTGTTTGGGTTTTTTTGCCAATTACCATTTTTTGCCCTTGATTGTTGTTGTTGTTGGACTTCCTTTATTTGAATTATTTTTACCCCGATGGTTATTGGGTTTTGAATTACTTGATGAACCCTTTTATAGGAATTGTACCAACAATCTTTGATGTCATGTCCCCCTCTATTGCAAATGGGACACTTCTTGGTGTTGTCTCGTTGACTTTGGTTTTGTTGGGACTTCTTGTGATTGGATTGAAATTTTCCCTTTCCTTTATGATTGGAAGATAGTGCTTGCTCATCTTCCTGATCTTTGTTGTTCATTGCCTCTTCTTGTTGGAGTAGATTGACCAACTTCTCAAAGGTGACTGTGTGTTCACTCATATTGATAGTTGTCACAAAGATTCTGTAGGAAGGAGGAAGTGCTCGCAACACAATTGGTACGAGGTCTTCATCACTTATCTCTTTTCCCAATGCCAATAGAGATGCCCTCAAAGTAGCAACTCGTCTCAAAAAAACTTCAACCTTCTCATTGTGCTTGAACTTGAGAGTATGCAGTTGTGATAGTAGGTTGAGGATGACATTCTTGTTCTTTGCCTCATAGGCGTGCTCAACTTATCCCATACATCCTTGGCCGATGTGGCAGATCTCTAATGTGGGCCGCACATCATCTGCTACGCTAAACAAGATGATCAACTTGGCCTTTGATTGGCCCCCGTCAAATTGAAATTGTTGTCTTCATCATCAAGTGATCTTGTTGTTTGTCCATCTACAACTGTCCATAGGTCTTCAAACTCAAGTAACACCTTGATCTTCGGTTTCCATGCAACATAGTTGTCTCCTCTAAGCAATTGTGAATCGCAAGAAAACTTTGTGCTTGGTGTACCCATTTCTACAATCAATTTCTGAAACTCTGAATTTTTGACAAAGGGTAAGGCTCTTATCACTCTAGGTTTATGGTCTCCTCTCAATATACCGTCAGTCGATATACCAAACCTTTCTATAAATGCTCCTTCCGATATACCCGGTCAGATGCGTGGAAGAAGATCACCCTTTCAATATACCGTTAGTACGGAAAGAGGTGTTAACGCACGTGAAAGAATTTAGTACGTGGTACTTAGACAAGACGGAGAGGGGTTTGCAAGCAAACAAACGGATGGGAGGGCTCAAATGTGTGTGTATTGTGTCCTTATTACTCCCCTCAATTTTATAGGGTCCATGCCTGACGATGTTTAGGCAGCAGTGTGTTAGGCGTTAAGTGCAAGTAGTAGTCGCGACGGCATCACCCGTAAGTGCTTCTGCAGAGGCACCGTATATACTGAACGTGCTTATGAGATCAAATATCTCGTGTGATAGAACCAAACATAAAATAAAAAATGTGCAACTTTTTTTTTTTTTTTTCACTTTATGCACAAGATTAGTACAACATCATTTCAAAGTACATCAAAATGAAGTTTTTGTGTCCCCCTCTTTACAAAAACGGTCTAGAATCAAAAATACACAATTTAGGCCAAAAATATTTTTTTACCCCCAATAGGTGTTTTTCCGCTAAATTTAGCGGTGGCTCTAAATATGTTTGGTGAGCTTCTAAATTTAGAAATCTCCCAAAATTTAGTAATTTCTCCAAATTTTCCAAAATAATTTAAGAAAAAATATGAAGAGAGTGGGAATTGAACCGCTAACTTGTTTGTTCCCAAGATCCAAACAAATAATCTGAATATTGTTTTCACCTTTTCTCACAAACCTGTGATCTGGGTTTTTCTAAAATTTTACAGCAGTATGATACAATATTTTTCTTCAAACTCACAAAATTTCAGAAGAATCAGAATTGTATTTTTAAGATCTTACCAATTTACCAACTAGATCTGATTTTTTTAGAAAAACAATGATCCAACTTGTACAGACTTTTCGTCACATGTAGAGGCTGAATCTGAAGATGATGTAAACTATAAAGTTGTGCACCTCCTTCTTATCTTTCTAGAAAAAAAAATAGCACATCAATCTAACATTGTATGAAAAAGTTACGTCCTTTTTTCTAAGAGCTATCTGCTGGAATTTTGTTGATGGGATTGCTTCAACCTTTGCTCCCGAATTCTTCACACCTCCACTTTCAAATCTGATTTTTTTTTTTTAGATCTGATTTTTTTCTTTTTATCTGCAATTTTTTTCAAGATCTCTCTCTTTTTTTTTTAAGATCTCTTTTTTTTCACAAATCCTTTTTTTTTTTTAGATTTGCAATTTTTCCAAGATCTTTTTTTTTTAAAGATCTCCAAATCTGAAATATTCCGCCAATATGTTAGATCAATTGGCTATGCCAATGACTAATAAAAAAATTACCTTCCAAAAATTGGATAGGTCAAATTTTAGTTGAGGGATGCTTGGAAGGAATGGAGGCTACGGGATGCTTCAATGGCTCTCCTTTGATGCAGATCTTCTTCTCCAATGGATCCTCTCCAATAGTGCTCATCTTCAACCTTGCTTAGATAGAACCTGCTCTGATACCAAATGATAATAATGGTATAGCTAGATACCAAATGATAGAATAAAATAAGATTGCAATGACCAAAGAGGGACGAAAGCCTCACAAATATTATTGATCATGAAATTAGATTACATTACAATGCAAGAGCTGTAATATTTATAGATATTAGATAGCCTCATATGGATAGACATGACACCCTAGCAGACACCAACTATGAGATGATAAGACCCATCTCACATGCACATGTAATTACTACTAATACCAATATTGAATGTTATCCAACATAACAATATTGAATGTAAGTCACTAGACTAGAGTGCACATGTTGCACATTATTAAATAAAAGACAATGCAATAAAATGCAATAAATATGCCTATGCTAAATTATGCTAACATCTTCTTCCCACCTTTTTAAATAATTTGTACATGTGATGATGTAGCACGTGTCTTTCCTCCACGTGGCTAGTGTTATTGGGCTAAAAATTTAATTTCCCACTTCTCAAAACATTTTCCATTTGTTATTGGTCGCAATGAAATATCATCCCGGTGTCTTTGTTTACTTATCCCCTAGAAATGATCACGGTATTTTACAAAGGCCTTGGTATCTTTGAAAAGCATCTCCCACCATAATCCTACAAGTAATAATTTTCATGTTATAGCCGCACTTACATAATGTCCTCCAACAATTCCACCATGTGCCTCTTCCACGATAGCTTTGTGTTCATGCTTCAAGACACACTTTCAAGGAGAAATTAATCTCTTCCCATTTTATACAAGTCACCTGAAACCAACTAATAATGTGCAATGTGAATAGATAATTTGTTCCTCTCTTGTGTTTTCATTCCTTCAGGTTTTATACTTGTGTATAAGAGTACTCCAATATCCTCTAAATCAGGTGGAGTGTATTGTAATATGAATAATTGGGCATCAGGAAAAGTATATTCTATGATTTATGTGTCCTCTCAAGAATTTATTGGTGACAAGTGGTCTGGTCCCAAATTTCTTTTTCTAGGATTGACTATGATGGAAAACTCAAACTCCTGGAAATGATTATCCAACAATAAATGTGCCCTTGTAAAATTGGCTTATTAACTAGATACTTAAGTTTCATATGATCAATGTAGAATATAAGTAAATATTTTGGACTTATGAAGTGTGTACACCATTGAGAACACCTCACAATTTGTAATTGTATAATTATACTCAGCTGGCGTTAGCTTCCTACTTGCTAAATAGATAGGATGGTCCACATTTCCTTAATGCTAGGAAAATAGTGGTCCAATGGATGCTCCATACCCATCCACATGGACATAAAATGGTATATTCCAAGAAGGGAAGTGTAAAATGGGCGTAGTTTTTAGTCTCTCCCTTAAATTCTTGAATTCTTGCTACACATCGTTCTTATAAAATTTTCCTTGGATTTCAAAATATCTTCTAGTGGTATAGTGATTTTGTCATACCCCTTGATGAATTTCGTGTAATATCTTGTATGTCCAAGAAATCTACACACTTCACTCTAATTGATTAGTTCCTCTAATCCTAATATAACTACTAGTTTTCTAGATCCACCAAAGATCCTTCCTTACAAATGACATGTCTAAGTAAAGTACCAAATGGTTTCTGATTTACCCTTCTTGATTTCAAGGAAAGTTTTTATTAGGATATCCTAAATTGTCTTCATCTTTTAAACATTATCCGTAGAGAATCAAAATGATCCTTAACTAAACCATACATCATTGAATCATATAAATAAAATTGAAGGAACTTATGTATGAAGAATTGAAATGCTTGTTCAAAAATATGTGAGAACATTGCTAGCGAAATATTTAATCCAAAAGGTATAACTGTGTAGGTAAAACATCCCTATTTAGTTTCAAATTTTTTTCTCCTAATCTTCATGTGCAATCCTAACTTGATGGTATCATAAGAATCCATCGTTGAAAGAAAAAAATCTTGCACCTTGAAACACCCCAGCATTTCTTTAGTGAATGGTGTGTAGAAAGGATCAATAATTCATGAAGCATTAAAAACTTGATTGATCCATTGGAATGATCCATCTCGATTCTTCAATGGGATCTATAATTCCTTCCTTTAATATTTTTCAATTTCATCGATTACCTTGACACATACATTAGTATTCATCTGGTAAGGCCCAAATTGGTCATTCCCATATTTAAGATTTATCTTCATCTCACCCAAAGATGGATGAACACCCTTTAACTCGTGATATCCCCTTAGGAATAGATCTTGAAAATCATTAAAAAATTATTATTTTTGCAACCTCTTCCTGACCAATAGTCACCAATTATCACCTCCTTTGGCGCATCTTCAATCCCAATGTTTACCTTCTTGGTCTTCAGTGATACATGGTATGTGCATGTGTGTTTATATCAACATCTAAAACCTCATGATCGGCTTTGCATGTTATATGTTAAGGTCCTCAACCTCTTCATCATCAATGAGATAGAGAATCTTCCATTTTTCATTTTTCTTCTAGGTGTGCCCCAAGATTTATTCATCAAAATTCATCTAGCCATTCACACACTCAACAAGAGGAATCTCACCTTATAACTTAGTTACAATATCTTATGCCTTTGCACCATCACGTAGATTTATGTGCTTCATTATCTATAGGGATTCATTTATAGGAGGTTTAGTAGAAAAATAATCAAAAGTGTGCATGATACCTGAAGTTAAATTACTTCAACTTGTGGTCTCTTTCCTTAACTCTACATGTATATACCATACACATGTGCATCCTCGTAGTGTAGAATAGAACTTATGAACCCACAATGATGGTGGTAGTGTGTCTTGGCCTTACATCCAATTCCTCTCATAGTTTTGAATGTGTTCGTGAGATATGTTTGTTAGTGTAGGATATTTGTTTTCCTTGTATTTTTTATTTACTTGGAGCTTTCCTACACTCATGGGATATACTTGCTTAGGTGTACCAGTTGTGTTGAGTTATCTTACTAGTTGTGTTCAGTTATCTTACTAGTTGTGTGAAGTCAAATATATTTCTAGTATCAGTTAGTGAGAGTTATTCACCAGTGATATAGGAGGAGGTTACACATTCACCTCATATATGCACACAATTTGCATCAATTTATCAAATGGAGCATTTGATTTGATTTCAAGCCATTCTTTCCTTGTGAGTTCTTGATCATATTGCATCTTATTGTTATTTATTTTGATTTCTGAAATTTCTCATGCATTCATTTTCCATCAGAGATCTAGAAACTCTAATATGGTATCGAGAGTTATTCTAGTGAAACAATTTCCATTAATGAGTTATTTGCAAGTCTCTAATACTTTGTCTATGGAAACTAACAATTTATGTGCAAATAGATTTGACTGCACTTTGGTGTAGTGCAATTATGAGTTTTGGTGTTTACATATTGTTAATTTGAAGTTGTAAAAATTATGAGGTTCAAAAATCATGAAATTTGTAGAAAAAAATTGTGGGGACCTTTCTAGGATTTTTATAGCTAGATGTGGTTAACTATGGCTAAATTTGGAAGAACCAATATTTTTTGAAATGACTGTTTGGTGGACTTGTTAAGTTTAGTGAAGGATTTTTCTGTATTGATCTCCTCCCTGAAGGTGTCATTATCCCCATATCGGGTCCACTCATCTCAACTCTTCGTTCTTATAGTAGATCACATTGAGTTGGAGCTATTTTTACATTATTGTACTTATTTCTCTTGTATTTTCATAATTTGCAGTCTTGTATGATTTCTTTGTTTTTTCTTAGAAAAATTCATGTCTTACATCATTCACATGTGCATTCTTTGAACCGGAATATTTGTGGTTGTTCCTCGATATAGTATAAGAGTGATTTAGGGAACTGTTAGTAAGTTAGTATGGGAGTTAAGTTAGGGCATAGGAATCAATGGAGATGAACTAGGGATCCATTGTTAGATCAAGCACAAGACAAGGGTCAAACTCAAATCAAGGTTATAGAGATATTGAACAAATTCATTCCGGTTATGGTTATAAGATGGGAATTTGTTGATGTGGGGGTCAACCGCTAGAGGAAGTCGAGCGGTGGTTTGAATGCACACCAAAGGAAAACACATCATGGTTGAGGTAGGAAAGCTGAAGGCCAAGAGTACAGATGTTATTTATGTGTAATAATAAGATTACCAACCTATTGTTCTTGGAGTTGATGTAAAGGGGGTTTCTCACTTTAATTGTTCTTTTTGTATAAAAGAAATATTATTGGCATTGTAAAGGAGATGAATATTATTATTTTCCTTGTATTTTTAAGCCTTTAATCTTCACTTGTCAAAGATGAACTATGAGTCTGGTTAGAAAAAGGCCAATTCCACTCACAAGCTAAACCATTACATTATTTATTCTTTTCTGGTTGAACGACTTTACACATGACACCCTTTCCCTTCATTTCTAGCATTTTTTAATCAGTTTGCAAAATTTTAATTAAATAATCCATCATTTATGGGAAATTGTATTTTCTATAACTTTTGATCAAAGAACTCATATTTGAGCACTATTTTGGTCAAAACTCATGTTGTATATATCTTCCCTAGGTAGATATGACAAGTGAGAAGAATGTAGAAATCAAAGAAGCTCAAACACCGACATTTATACCCTGGCGCATAGAAGTGGCACATGACAATGGATGTCGGCAATCAAAATGATGCACCCCGCAAGACACGAGTGGTGGACGACAATGGATGTCGACAGGGCAAATGATGCGCCCTTGGTGCACAGAAGTGGCGCACGACAATGGATGTCGACAGGGCAAAGGATGCACCCTTGGCAGAAGTGGCACACGACAATGGATGTCGATAGGGCAAATGATGCACCCTTGGCACATAGAAGTGGTGCACGACAATAGATGTCAATAGGAAAAGCGATGCGCCTTGGCGCGCAGTGGCGGCGCACAACAATGGATGTCGATAGGGAAAACGATGCGCCCTTGGTGCAAGTTATGGCACATGATAATGGATGTCGACAGGGAAAATGATATCCCCTGGTGCAGGTCGAAGTGGCACATGAAAATGGATGTCAACAGGGAAAACGATGCGCCCTGGCGCAGTTAAGTGGCGCATGACAATGGATGTGACAGGAAAACGATGCGCCTTAGGCGCACGTTAAGTGGCACATGAAAATGGATGTCGACAGGGAAAACGATGCACCTTAGTGCACACAATGGATGTCAACACACACATGGATGTGCCAAGGCGCACCTTCAGGGCGCAACATTTTGAGTGCTAATAGAAGCGAGACCACAGCGCAGATATTCATATGGCCATAACTTTTGACTAGGAGCTCAGATTCATGCAAAGTTTGAATTTTTGGAAATCTTGTAAGGTCCTCTGTCCAACTACGACTAGTTATCTTTAATTGGGTGAGAAAAATTCTTAAAAATGCAAAATACAGTTCGCCACTTTTGGGTTTTCGCTGGGGTTCTCACCTACCATCATAATGAGATGAATTAAATGCAACCTAGAGGTGGTTGGGGTAGTTTTGGAATTCCTCTCTCTTTTCTATCTCATTCTTCCTATAAATTTTAAGGAGGGGCTTCTTTCTAAAGGTTGGACATTCTTGTTTTGCCCCTCCCTTCTTCTCTTTGGCAGGTGAACTTGTGGAGTTAAAACCTCCCATTTGAAACTGTAATGCAACCTTGCCTCTTGGCATTTTGCAGTGTGTTGTATCAATCTTTGGAGAAAATTAATGCATGTCTGTGGATGATTCTCAACCCTCTCTATATTCATTTTTGCATCCCCCTGATCCTTCACTATGAATCTGGCTATCTGTGCATGATCTTGCATTACATTTTAATGGTCTGTGTTTATTGGCTAGACAGGTGTTCTTCATTCCTCGGTGCATCACCTTTGTAGTTTAGGTTTTATTTTTATGCATTTTCTTACCCTGTCTCCTTGGCAAGTTAGATTAGGTTTTTAGTAAACCCTCTACATTTTCTACGTGTGCATCTGAACAGAGGAATAGGAACCGCCTTCATCCAGGAGAGCTTTTCCGATTTTGCAAGGTCCCACACTTGGGAAAATCTCCATGTTATGCAATCACTGAGAGTCTCAACCCATCGTGTTGCAGACATTCAAGGGTGCTGCGATTCAACATCAACAGTTTTGGCACGCCCGGTGGGACCAAGAGGTCATTCCATAGATTTGAAGGAACTTTCAAGAAATTCAGACTTAAAAATTACAGGGTTTTACAATTTCAGATTTTTCACCTTCAAGCTAAACTTTGAAATCAATTTTCAAGGACTTAACTTGCTCAAAACAAGTCAAAATTTCACCAGTTGATAGATCGGGGGATAATCTTCAAAAGGGTATTCCTAGATTTTTGAGATTTTCACTTTCAAAATATCACGGTTTTTTTTTTGATTTTCAGATTTCGTGTTTTGGAAGACCGGCAGTTTTTGGATTTTCAGGACTGTCATTCAAATCAAATTCCAAACTCTAAAATCTCAAAATACAGGTCTTTCAAATTCCTTTTTTAATATTGCTAGGTTTGGTGTGTAACTTGGCAAAATCCTAGCCTTTTGAGGCTCATTTTTCTAACACATCCGCGACTCGAAGGGATAGAATTCAACGGTGTAGAAGAAAGCATAAGTTGCCGGGCATATGAGAAGAATTCAAACCAGGTCCAATACTCAAGAAGAGGGGCTATTTTTCCACTTGCAACTTTCACCAAAGAGGAAGGAGAGGAAGAAGACCACAAAGATCACCATCTCGACCTAACAGGACTCTGTCTACACGTCCACCTGGTAGACCTTTTCTCGCATCGACTAGGGTTCTTAGGCCAATCATAATGGCACATCTACCACCGAATCCCTTTGTCAATTTCATGGGAAGTAGTCCACTTGCCCTAAATGCTCATAATCAAATTCAGTTGCAGCGCTAAAGAATATACCCTATTTTACAGGAGAAAATCATACTACTCCTATTGATCACATCTAGGATATTGCTAATGCATGTGCGATTCACGAAATAAATGAAATGGATGTTGTAGTCAAGTTGTTGGTTTCATCTTTAAAAGGTAAGCCTTACAATGGTTTAGGAGCCTAGCAGCAGGGTCTATTACAAATTGGAACCAACTTTGTTCAACTCTTTCGCATGACCAATCGGGGAGAGGGAGCGGGACAATTTGTCTTTATTGGAATAGTGACAACAATCAAAAGGGCTCCTAACGAACAAATGACAGATTTCAACTTAAAATTCCAACGGACATGGGATAGGATTCCAATAGCCGTTAGACCAACCGAAGGAGCATTCCTTTATTTCTTAAAGGCTATAAATTCAGACATAGCCATGATGATCCAATCAATGGGAGGAACAATCGCCGAGGGCCTACGACACGGCCTATTAGTAGAGAACTGTTTGATCCAAGCTGGCAAGCTTGCACCAAGGCCACCAATGCCTCTCTATCCGGATATGGGAAATCCTACAACTAGTCAAGCACCAGAGTTGAATCCCATTCCAACTCCTAGAAATCAAAGCAATAATGAGGCGTCGACTTCTTCAAATACTTCAAAGGAATTGCAGGAGGTCATGAAACAACTGCAGAACCTTGGAAATGAGCTAGTGACTATCAAAAGACAACAAGCTCAAAGTGCTAGACCGTATCAACCTCAAGCATAGTACCAAGCTAGGCCCTCATACCAACAAAATAGACCACCACCTCAGGCTGTAAATCAAAACCAAAACCAAGGACAACCTCAAGCTGCCAGGCCATTTCGACCGTATGATCCAAATGCAATGACGTCCTCAAGATCCTTGGTGTCCGACACAAAATAACATGGCACAGAATACGATTGGTGTTACCCCTTGCAATACAACCTCATCAACATATTTCAATGGTGCACTAAATCAGGCTTTGATGGTGTAAACCATTAGTGTGCCTCAAGAACCAAGCCAGGAGGAGAATCAACTAGCAACAAATGCAACAAGAAGGACCTCCAACAGAAACCACATTGGCCAATTGGCAAACGGAAGACTTCTGTGGAATTAACCAACAGCCTTTTCAAGGTGTGGCTGCCAACACACGGTCAAAGAAGAGAAGCATAGAAGAGGGACAACCGTCTAATCCAGTTGTTTCTCAACCCACTCTTACACAACAAGGGGTCAGTAGACCAAACGCAGCTCCAAATGTGCAAAATCAACCAAGGTACCTGTTGTAGCAACACATGCACCTGTTCAAGCTCCAGAAAAGGTTGCGCCAAGTAAGGGACAACAAAAGGACAATTCATTCCCTTTCAACATCATCGATCAAATGAAGAAGACACATGTGAACATTTCCATGTGGGAATCACTGGCGATCCCAGGACAACGAGACTTATTGCAAGCTGCAATGGCTAATTGGTCTGCCACAAATGTATCAAACCAGGGACATGAGAAAGTTCTCACTAATGCAGTGCAACATGATGGGGGCCAGACAAGAAAAAATTTGAAGCCTCCACCATTCTATGTTTCATTGATTGTTGGAAACCACTTGGTACACAACTGCATGATAGATTCAGGGCAAGTAGTTCAGTGATGCCAAAGCAAATAGCGGATCAACTGGGTTTGAAATATGAGCCAGTGCTGAAAGGAGTAGTACAGCTAGATGGAACGGTAGTAGGAACTATTGGAGTCATCAAGGGGTTAAGCCTAACACTACATTCCTGTCCTAATGTTACAGTTTTACAAGATGTGTCTGTGATTGACCTTCCACCACTCTTTGCATTGTGTCTATCAAGAGACTTCACTACAAAAATCGGTGGATATTTATCTGTAGATTGGTCACACATGATTTTTAGGACAAGGTATGGAGCCAAAGCAACAATCAGGTCAGAACCAATTGCCAATTTCCATATTGAGCCTCATGTACCAAATCCTATCAATACAAATTGCTCACCTTTTGATCAAGAGGAGTGTTCAAGTGATCTAGAAGCAGGTACTAAGGTCGAGGGAATTCCTGATTTAACTTTGGATGAATGGGCAAACAAGAGTCATGAATTTGACCCATACAAGGAAATTGAAGAATCTGAATTGGGCGTGTATTGTATACATGAAGAAAATTCACCCATTCCCAACATCATTCAGCTTGAACAAAAGGATGAAAACAAAGTTTGGAAATTATTTTTCGATGGTTCGAGAAGCAGACAAGGTGCTGGAGGTGGTGCAATGTTGATTTCACCACAAGACATCAAATATTTTTCAGCTTTTCGTTTCAGTTTTCTGTTCAAACAACACGGCTGAATATGAGAAGCATTGATTCATGGAATTCAGTGGGCAGAAAAGGGGCATAAAGAAATTACAGTGTTTTGAGATAGCGAGCTAATCATCAACCAAGTTAGGGGACAACATGCTACAAAGAACGACTTGCTGAAGAGCTACAAGAATAGGGTATGGGACCTCATTAAGGATTTCAAAGCTTTCAACATTGTGTCCATACCAGGAAAAAAAATGAAGTCGCAGATAGGCTCGCAGCAGTTGGAGCAACGTTTGATGTGGTTGACAACATCAAAAGGAAAAAACACAGCCACATATCCATGTGATTGTGAGGCTAGCAGTTCCAGATAATAACACAAGCTGGTAGGTGTTTGAGAACGATCAATAGATCATCAATTTCTTACAAGAAGAGGCTGAATTCTTAGCTAGGAATCAGGATAGATTAGAGCAGCAGTATGGGGATCAAGTAGTGCAGTTGCAGACAAACAAGCTTCCTAAGGGTTTAGTAACATTGGATTCTATCTTCAACCCTAACGACTAGTTCCGTAAGGAAAAGGCTAACATACAGGTCAAGAGAGAAGATTCAGAGCCAATTCCGGTTGGGGAAGGCAAAACACTTCAAATTGGTAAAGTGGCCACTGATCAGGAGAAATCAGATTTCATACAACTTTACCAAGAATTTCTAGATGTCTTCGCTTGGAGCTATGAAGACTTAAGAGGATTTGATCCAAATTTGGCACAATATACCATAGAATTGGATCCAGATGCTAAGCCCATCAGGCAGAAGCAGAGACCAGTCAAGCCTCACATTGAACCTCTAATGAAGAAAGAGCTAAATAAGCTAATAGAGGCAAGCATTATTTTCCAATCAAGCACTCAAGCCGGGTGCAAACTTGGTTCGGTTAGGAAGAAGAGTGGAGAAATCAGGTTGTGTGGATTTCGAGACCTAAATAGGGCATCTCTCAAAGACCATTACCCACTTCCTTTAATGGAACAAATATTGCAAGTAGTATCCGGTTCAGAGAGATTCTCTCTCCTAGATGGCTACTCAGGTACAATCGGTGATGGTGAAAGAAGATGACCAATTCAAGATGATTTCACCACCAAATGGGGGACCTATGCCTACAAGAAAATGCCATTTGGGCTATCAAATGCTAGAGCCACCTTCCAAAGGGCAATGGATATGGCATTTAAGGGGTTGATCAATAAAATAGTTCTGATATATCTTGATGACATCACTGTATTCTCAAAAAATGCAGCGGATCACCTCTTTCATTTGAGGCAAGTATTTCAGAGATGTAGAAGATTTGGGGTATCATTGAATCCCAAAAAATGCATATTCTTGGCTCACGAGGGAAAACTTCTAGGCCATATTGTTTCAAAGGAAGGGTTGATGATTGACCCAGAAAGAGTTGAAGCAATTCGAGCATTGCCATTGCCAAGTCACAAGAAGGCTCTTCAAAGCTTCTTAGGAAGGATCAATTTTGTCCACAGATTTGTTCCAAATTTTGCTGCTCTTATGAAGCCAATAACGCTGATGTTAAAGAAGAGTATGGCATTTAAGTGGACATCTGAAGGCAAGGCAAGTTTTGAGGCAATAAAAGAGGCTATATCTCAAGCTCGACTCTTGTCAATCCGAGAATTCTCCAAGGACTTCGTGCTATATGCCTTTGGTGGTGGGGTCACGATTTTACGTAATCCTGGTACAACAAAACAAAGGAGGATTAGAACAACGATTGCTTTCTTGATCAAGGCTTGGAGGAATACGAAACTAGGTACTCTTTCATTGAAAAGCATGTCCTTGCAGTGAATCAGGAGCTTAAAGAAATTCAAGCACCTAGTCTCAAACAATAAGATCCAATTATTGGTCTCTCATGTGGGAGTCAGGGACTTCCTTCTAAACAAGGATCTGAATGAGAAACGTGTAGGATGGATAACTCGTGTCATGGAATATGACATCGAGATCAAGGTCACCAAACTAGTACGTGGGAAGGGACTATGTGAGCAGCTAGCCTTGAGTCAACAAGTTGAAGCAGGTGATGAAAAAGAGACTACCTTGGTACTACAGGATGATCAAGAACAAGAAAATGATGATGTGCCTACTCCTTGTTGGACTCAGAATATGATACACTTCCTACAGACAGGCCTATGCCCCCCAGAAATGAGCAAAGAAAAGAGGAGATACTTCATATTACAAGCCATTCCATATGTGCTTGTTGATGGTGTTTTGTTTAAGAAAGACATCAATGGAGTTCTATTGAGGTGCATTGGGACAAATCAAATTAAAAGGGTGTTACGAGATTTTCACGATAGAGATTCTGGAGGACATTTCACCCCACGAGTAACAACTCTCAAGATAATGAAGGCAGGGTATTATTGGCCGACAGTCTTCAGTGACTGCTATACATGGATAAGAAAGTGCAAGAAATGTGCACTCTTCATAGGCAAAGAAAGACTAGCAACACTTCCATTGCACCCAATTCTGGTTGACCAACCATTTATGTAATGGGGATTGGACTTCATCGGGGTCATCAATCCAAACTCAAGCCAAGGCCACAAGTGGATTCTCACGGCAACGGACTATTTCACCAAGTGGACTGAAGCAAAGTAGTGCTCAAAGAAGCAAATGAGTCTAACATACTAGACTTTTATGAAGGAATAGTGACCAGTTCGGTGTGTGCCGCCACTATCATATCGATAATGCATTGGCATTTATAGGTTCCAAGATTACAGAATGGGTGTCAATAATGGAATCTATTTGAGAACCTCTTCAAATTATTACTCGTAGGGTAATGGACAGGCAGAGTCCACGAACAAAAATTTGCTAAGAATCATCAGGAGGACTCTGGACAAAAATCAAATAACATGGCATACCAAGCTAAAATCAGCATTATTGGGCTGACAGAATAACACCAAATAGGTCTACGGGCAATTCCCCTTACAAGTTGGTCTATGGAAAGAGGCGATTGCCTATATCATTAGAACTGCCTACATTGGAGTTCATGAAGCAGTTGGAGTTGGCTGAGTTTGAACCAATGGAGGCTAGGTATGCAGAGTTGATGGAATTGGAAGAAATTAGAGAACATGTAGTTCAAACAATTGAGAAAGATCAAGCCTTAGTAAAAAGATGGTTTGATAAGAAAGCAAGAGCAAGGACCTTCAAGGAAGGGGACTTAGTTCTGAAATGGGATGCAGATCGGGAAAAACCAGGAAGGCATTCCAAGTTTGATGCCATTTGGAGTGGCCCCTACATGGTCATAGGATGTAAGAATAGCAATGCCTTCCAATTGTCTACTTTGGATGGAGAAGAACTCCCGATTCCGGTTAACGGAATCTATCTTAAACATTGCTACTGAAAGGAAAAGGTTTACACTTGTAAATAGTAGCCTAGATTTCAATTCCTCTAAGTGTGTATGCACATTGTCTTGTTGTAGTTAGGTTTTTGTTTCCCTAACTCCTTCGGTACAGGTTTTGTTGCTCTCGAGTCAAATTTCTACTGAGTTCGTAATGCTCTCAAGAAGGAGTTGCGACATCGGGTTGGTTTCAAGTCATTGCTTATGACTCCATGCCCAATGGATTGCTAAAAGGCCATCGATCTTCTACCTAGCAGCGAGGTAATCCCATTGAGTCACCAAATTGTTGTATATATCTTCCCCGGGTAGATATAGACAAGCGAAGAATGTAGAAATCAACGAAGCTCAAAACCCTAACATTTATACCCTTGGCGCATAGAAGTGGTGCGACATGATAATGGATGTCGATAGGGCATGAAAACGATGCGCCCTTGGTGCGTGAAGTGGTGCACGAAAATGGATGTCGACAAAGGAAAACAATGCGCCCTTGGCACACATGAAGTGGCACATGATAATGGATGTCGACGGGGCAAAGGATGTGCCCTTGGCGCACGAAGTGGTGCACGACAATGGATGTTGACGGAGGCAAATGATGCGCCCTTGCGAAGTGGCGCCACGACAATGGATGTCGACAAGGCAAATGATGCGCCCTTGGCACCGTGAAGTGGTGCACAACAATGGATGTCGGCAGGGCAACGATGCACCCTTGGCGCACGTGAAGTGGTGCACAACAATGGATGTCGGCAGGCAAAAGCGATGCGCCCTTGGCACACGAAGTGGCGCGCGACAATGGATGTCGACAGGCAAACGATGCGCCCTTAGTGCACAAAGTGGCGCACGCGACAATGGATGTCGACAACTACATTTTTCTCATGCTCTACATGATGGCTTCATTTTTATAAAATCACTACTTTATAAATTATTGCATATTGGGGGTTCTTGCAAAAATCTTTGGGGACTTGTACTTGTTTTCACTACTTATAAAGTGATATCTCTGCGATAATTTTGGGGCTTTATCTAGATCATGGAGTTTCAGCGTTATGTTGATATGATCGAATCTAGGAATTTTTTTATTAGAAGGCACACATTATCAATCATTACACTATGCATGGTTTGTTTCCCTACTTCCATGGTCTTGTTCATGAGCCTAATGAGCCTCTATAGAAGGATGAGTGGTTTAACCACAATGATGGGGTCTATCACCTTCTCGGTCTTACTCGTATCTACGGATATATTGTGTTTTTCTAGAACACTAAGTGCTCTTTCACTTCTTGGACTATTATTTAATAGCTAATTTTCTCAACCAGATCGAAAACCACCTAGGAAATAGTAGAAGGTTGGAGGAGAATAGATGGTTTTTGGTTTTATTGTTTTATTCATTTTTGGAGCTTTGAAGCTCTGCATGTGGTTTTCCATTCTTTCAAACCTTAGTTCAAATTTGTTGCATACATAATCTCGCCTTGCATCTTGGTAATAATAAAAAAATATGAGCATGGTAGCTATAAGAATAAAATGAGGAAAGTTGTAGAGGCTTGGTTTTGGCATTTTCATGGAAATATTTCAGTAGAAGTTTTGCATGAAGGATTGAGGAAAGGAAAGGAAGACAGGAGAACTACTAGGCATGATAGGCCCTATCTCATTAAATGGTGATTTCATGGAAATATTTCAGTAGAAGTTTTGCATGAAGGATTGAGGCAAGGAAAGGAAGACAAGAGAACTACTAGGCATGATAGGCCCTATCTCATTAAAATATCTTTCTCTTATTTAAGTGTTTTCATTAAAATAATGCTTCTCTTTTATGAAAATGTTTCTAGGGATTTTTCTTGTGTTTTGTTTACCTCTTCTTGCTTCTATGATGTTTCTTAGATATGGTTCTTTCAAAGTGTATTAAGTTTTTAATCATGATTTTGGGTTGTCTTGGTTGGAAAATCAATTGTGTTTTTTTATATATATATATATATATATATATATATATATATATATATATATATATATCAAAATTTAATGATGGACAAGGGAATACTGTGTTTTATTTATTGATAGATTAACCACCTTGTATTGGTTACTTGTTGGCATGGAATATATGCCCAGGGTTATGGTGAAAATATTTAAGGATTGTGGTAACAATAAATGTTACTTTAATGTTTAAATAATTAAAAACCAATTTATTTTGGTTGACCTTTGTTATGCATGTGTGTGATCTCTCGCATAGGTTTTGTTGGTCACTTGTTAAGTCCTAATAGTAACGGATATTTATATACATTTGTTGGTTTATTTAAGTTTTTATTGAACCAAACTTGGTTCTCTCGATAGGGTTATTTTGAGAATTGTAAGTGAATCCATGAAAGGCATCTGATGGAGTCTTCTACCTCCGTCATTATAGGTTTATTTTTATTGTTTAACACCCTTTATGGGTGGACCTATTTTTGAATTACATAATGGTAACTTCTCTTTTTTGGCTATGTCTATTTTTCTTGAATACTCTTCTCGAGTCAGTTCCTATTTTGGAACTTGATTGAACTTTTGAGGAAATCATGGGGTTGTTATACTTTTAATCTGGGTTCATTTTCCTTCTTTATATGCTTCCATGTGGAACTTTAGGCTTCATGAGTGCAGTTGGGTATTATGTTTTGTTATAGATCTTGTTATCCTTGGGGAGCCTTGTGTTGGATTGTCATGTTTCCTTGATGATGGTTACAGGTTTGATTTGAGCCTTTTGACTATCTCTTTGAGACTGTACTAGCATCTTAAGTGGTATTAAGAGTTGAATGTTGTTCTTTCTTGTATTAAGTTCATTTTTGTAGGATGGTTGATGTGATGTCTGCATGGATCATTGTAAGGAATTTTCTTTTCTTTAATCATGGATTTGGTCTTTTGGGAAAATCATAACTCTATGTTTTGATAGTAAAAATGTTCTGATTCTTTCTCCATTAGTTAGGTGTGGGAAACAAAGAACATTCAAATGTTGATTTTTGTGAGATGCATGGTTAAGCTTTGACTCTTTTTCCCTTCCTATTCATTCATTATGATACAAACACATGGGTTTGGGAAAAAAAAATCTTGTTAGATAGGCCATGTCTGAGTTCTTAACTCATGTTGGTTCTTCCTTTTTCTAGGATTAGAGTATCCTCTTGTAGGAATGTTCAATGAGTATGTTTGGTTCCTACAAAGTGATATTTTTTTGATGGCTTCCTTTTATGGATGGAATCAAGGTTTTGGTTAGGGGTGCTATGGTGGTGGTAGCCTATTCATGTCATATTGTAATTTTTCCTAGTTACCTTTTAGATTGAATGATAAGGAACTGGTTGTGTTTTTGTAGAACTTAGGTTGGGAATTAAATTGGAAAGAATGAGAATAGAATATGAATTTTAATTACTTATTTTCTTAATTGGTTATAGTTTGGATGATTATCATGTTGAAATGATTATCATAACTATGTTGAGATAGAATTAATTGGTGATGGTTTAATTAGTTATTTCCTGAACATTATTACTTAGTAGATTATGTGACTCTTCTCTATATCTGATTTGTAATTATTGGGAAAGTATTTCTTATTGTCTTTATCTTTGTACTTGGAACCTTTTCATTAACAACAGGGTTCCTTTAATGAAATAGTTAGATAAAAGCATATTTTTTAATGTTATAGAATTTATCATGCTCAGTTCTTGTGAACTGACTCATGCTAAAAATTTTTGCAAATGGACTTGCAAAAGATGAAAGGAGAAAGAATTATAGAAAGTTGTATTTATTTTACTAATGAAATCATTTCTCTTCATTCAGATGCTTATGAATTGACATTCTCTTGAAATGTACTTCTTGTTGGAAAATAAATTATGAGGATGTATTAAAAATAGTTTTGTAATGGTGGAAGGATGTTTTGTATAAACCTATGGAATACTTACTAAGTTTGGAGAGTAGTGAACTCTCCTTTTGATAAATGAATTGTTGTGGGAAAGTTGTTGATTTCTGATTTATTTCTAAGGTCTTACATGACTTAAGTTTGTGTAATATTCCTAGATAATATCATGCATGATGGGAATTTATGGATATACTTAAATATTGTTGTACATAACTTAGTAGATTCTAAGGTATAAATGCTACTAGGAATAAGGATCTAAACTTATAGTTTAGATTCTTTTCATTTTAGGAAAGAGTATAACTAAGTTGGTTATTATTGGTAGATCCTTACTCAAAAAAGGGAATATGTATAGTTTTATATAAAATAATGTGGATTTTTATTATGAAACTGAATCATATGCTTTCTGATTTCACTAATAGGACAATAGTCCTTAATAAAGAAAGAAAATGATACTTTCCTTTGTTATTAAATAAAGAGCTATGTATGATATCTTGTTATGTGATTTTGATTAAATCATAAGGATGATTGGCTATATGCTCCTTATCATTATCAATAAATGGAAACAAGAAATATTAAAAGAGTTATTAGAAAGATTTAGACTTTATGATATTCCAAAGTCTAAAGTATAAGCTTTCAATCAAGTTTGATTACAATGTTAAACTGTAGCAAGAAAACTTAATGATCTTACTTTCTTAATATCAAATTAAGCATATCGATAAATGAAAATAATGGGTTAAGAATAAGATGATCATAAGCATGAATGAAATTTTTTATCTATATACCTTTTACTTGTGTGAATGTACACTTCATACCCTTCTATGGGTCAATCATGAATAGTGGACCCTTAGGTGCATTGTTTAATGATAAATTTTATAAGATAATAATTGTTGGGATAATGATCTAATACTCTTAAGTATGTAAGTTTAGTTGAAGGAACTCAGTTTGTTGTTGTAACATAGGGTCTACAACAGAGTACCCTCATAATGAGATGAGTCATTACAAGGATACTATGATACAACCAACTATCCATCAACACCCCACATAGTGTAGTTAACTCAATTGACATAAGTGGAAGTTTGGTTATTGGTTCTACTCTAAACAAAGATAGATACATGGACTAGTGTAGTGGCTAACTCATGTTGACTTAGGGTAACTAGACACACCCAATCGATGAAATTCGATTGAGTATGTCTATGTATCCTTAGTCACCATGAGTAGTCTTACACACTAGTGCATGTAAGCTACCCCTGTTTAGTGTGAAAATTTGACTCGGGTTTGGGTTGACAATAGTCAAGAATGACCAATCTAGATAACAATAAAAGTGTGGTGAAAGACATATTCCTTTCGACGAGTATGTCGTCTTGGAATATAAACATGGTTGAAATTTTTAAAACTTTGGTCAAAGTATCACAAGCTGTTGGTTACGTTGTCTTATGTCACCTACTCTAAGATGCAAGATTTTAGATGAATATCGGTAACAAATATTCATATAGGATTCTTAGATAGAACACTTGAGTGACCCTAAAATGGTAAAGGAACCAAGTATACACAATATACACTTGAACAAGTTAACATGAGAGATCGGTTTAATACCGAGTCATGGAATGAGAGATCGATGTTTCACCGAGTCATTACAGTTGCATATGGTTTTTGTTATGAGATGGATTGAAAATGGAATGTTTTATATTAATTTAGAACAAAGAATGTTAGGAAAAAACCAAAAATACCCTTGTTTCTAAGTATTTAAAAGTTGATGTTACATTTGGTATCAAAGCTAAAGGTTGCATTTCTTGGACCTATTGAGTCTATACCGATATAAAATTAATTTATTGTTAACAAAAATGGTTAGAACAAGGAAGGTACTACAAATAATCGCCTCCGTGTTGAGAAGTAGTTACCGCACATAAACTTGACTTGAGATTTTTGTTTTCCTATTAGACATAAGAGATCATCTTGTTGTACTTGAACAACAAGTAATGGGTAATGAGGATCAGAAACATGATGTTGATCATAACAATCAGCAACCTATAGGAAATAATGCCAATGATAGAAATTTAGGTGTTTATAATAACAATGTTGTGAATTACAATAACAATGCTACAAATGCAAATGAAAATGTACCTAATCCGCCTTAAAATAAGAAGGCAAGATTAATAGATAAACTTACTAATGACATCAAGAGAATAATTCCACAAAGTTTGATGCCACTACACCGGCGGATGGGGCTGAGAATTGGCTTAGCGAAATGGAGAAGTAATTTGCAATAAGGAACCTTCTCGGAAGAAACAAAGGTAGTATGGGGAGTTTATTAGTTTTCCCATGAGGCATCCTCCTGGTGGGAAAGTTGTAAGAATTAACTGAAAATTGATGAATAAAGAATCGATGGGCTCATTTTAAGAGATAATTTAGGAAATGTTGGTTTCCACAACTCTATTATGATAAAAAATGATATAATTTCAGAATTTAATTCAAGGAAAGTTAACGAATCGAGTATTGAGAGAGGTTTACCAAACTTCTTAAGTACATACCTCAATATCAAACTGACGAGAAGTTCAGGATACACAAGTTTATAATGGGATTGGATCATATCATAGGGGGAGAAGTAGATGTACACATCCCAACCACTATGGAAGGGGTTGTAGAAAAATCCATACCACAAGAACAAAAATTAAAGGCAATTTCTACTCATAAAAAAAGAATCGAAAGAAAATTTCTAATTCTTCTTCATCACTTGCACCCAAAAAGGTGGCATGGAAAAATTTTGGAGCCAAAAATAATTTTGTGACTGATAATAATAAGAAAATAGTAGAAAATAAACCTGTTGCAAACATTAGAAACAATTTTGTGAAGAATAACAACAATGGCAAAAATGCTTTGGAGGACAAAACAATAATTTCAGGATTGGAAATAAGTTAGAACCAAAAAGAGGACCTATAAGGGGTTGTTTCAATTATGGTAAGGATCGCTATGAAAACCAATGCCCTCTAAAAAATATGGAAAAAATCAACAACATAAGATACATGTTGCAGTAGTTGATAAACAAGTTGAAAAGTAAGTTACGCCCATAGAAGTGCCAGGTAAATTATTTGGTACACTTGTTACTATACATTTTTATACTAGAGCTACAAAAAAATATATTTCAAGTAAATTAGCTACAAAATTAAAAATAAAAGTAGGAATAATGAAAAAATCTTAGACTGTACATTATGGTAATAATGTTGTCCATACTATTAGTAAATGTCTTTTTGGAGCAATCTTAGAGATACCAAGTTTTTCCATTAAAGTAGATATTTATGTTGCTCCTTTGGGGTCATATGATGTCATAATTGGTGTTAATTAGATTGTTGATCATAAGAAAAATTGATTGTTTTGAAAAACACATTAAATGCCTTGATGATTTGTAGAAAACAACAAACATACAAGGGATAAAATGATAATTTTTAGTTAGAAATTATCATTTATGTAGTTTAAGAAGGAAAAAAAAATTTGTAGTCTATATGTAGTAAAAAAAATTTGAAATAGTAGAAAAGGATAGTGATTTCTTTGAAAAGTATCCACTATTAAGAGATTCTAGTGATGTGTTTTCGAAAGAACTGCCCAGTCTTCCGTCTAAACAAGAATTTCACTTCACAATAGAAATCAAACAAGGAATTGAACATGTTTCTAAGGCACCTTATTAGATTACTACAATTGAACTATTAGAACTTGTAGACACCAAAATTGGGTCATACTCCCCTTTAAACCTCGTTAATTAAATTAACCATATCCTACCTATTCATATCCCATAGTGCACATGTTAATTAAATTAATTAATATCCTCACTTAACCACCTCACCTAGCCACCTCACTCAATGACCTACTCAAACCTCATTAATGACCTAAGACCAAGTATAAACCTATCATAACTCACCAACTTAGTCTAAACCTAGACTTAACTCCTATTAACAAACCTAAAAGGACTCCTACTTATCTTCCTATGATCTATCACTTAAGAGTCGGTAGAAGGTTGGAGATCACGCCAAAAATAGAAACAATCTGGCTATAAATGACCAACCTAGATATTTCCTCCTTGACTAATGTTGGTTATATCTCAACTAACGTCGGTCACCTAACCATTTTTGGTTAGGTTAAACATGTTTCCAAAATTCTTCTCCTATGTTGGTTAATTGATTCAGGATCTAATTTCTTCCAGAGACTTGGAGCACTCAAATTTCTTTAACACTATGAAAAATAAGACATACGGAGAACTACCAACATTGATCACCATTCATCATTCTCTTCATGATCATAGATTCACAACAGAGAAGCACGTAGGTTCGAACTACCACGACACGAGTACAATGGATCTTCTCTCTAGATTTCTACTGTCACCGTCTTCATCACCTACATCCTCCAATCTATTTTCCAGTAGTTCCTCCTATCTAAAAGGGAGCTCTCGTAATCAACTTGGATCAAGAAATCAGAATGTGCATATAACCTTCAAATGACATCAAAAACATATATTCCTCCTTGGCCTTCTACCCTTACCTATTTCATTAATTTGTTAAGAATCTGGTAAAACATTTTGGCACACCCGGTGGGACCCATCAGGGATTCCTTTGCATTTTTTCATTCCTAGGAAAAATTGTGTGTTTATTTCCCTTTAAAAGTATTCCCTAATATACATTCATTCACATGGTGTTGATGTGCAACCAAGATAATGCACTTGTGTTTCACGCTAGCCTTCAACCTCTTCCACCTAGTCTGTCACCTCCTTCCGTGTTGTCACCTATGGACCCTAATCTACCTGTTGTTGTTAGTATGGGTGACGTAGACTTTGTGAGGTTTCTTGACTAGAATCCTACCACCTTGTAACACTATCTAGCCCATTCATCCACTTGTGACTCCTCGGGCCGGCTTATATATGGTATGCCCATGTCCATCTCTCCTACTCTTACAATGAATTATGTGTCATCTACTACTAGCTGGGCTCTCCCCACATCTCCCTTACCACTGATGGTGTCATAGCTTGACCCTACCATGATGATATCCACCACTTATACAAAATTTACCACACCTTTGATGTCCTCACCCCTATGGCATCTACCATGTCCGCCTCCATGGCCATCAGTCCGAGTGGGCCCATGTCTTTCACTACCCACATGTCCATTCCATCTCAACCATCGCTGGTATCGTAAAAACTACACCCCCCTCCAGAATCTGGTTCTCTCTATTCCTCAATCACTTCCTCACGTTGCTACTAGGGTGGTCACCCTAACCCCTCCTATATACACCCACTTTCAACCTCCGCTAGTGGCCTCTACTTCTTATTCAACATATTACCCTTCCTCATTCGCCTCCTCGCATATACCTCCATAATTTTCATATGTGGATCCTTCACACAACGTGATGCCTTCTACATCATACTCTTCCTACCTTCCTCCCCATCCTTTTGTGAAGTCAACCTCCATCATAACCTACTCCCAATCTCATCAAGATGATGATGGATAAGATGCAAACATTAGAAGCATCTCTTTTTGGCTCATGTACATCTCTGACCTATGAGGATATTTGTAACGAACCTATTCACTTCTCCATTCCAATCTGTCCATACCCCCAATGAATGGAAAATGCCGAAATTCAACTGATTCAATAGCAAAGAATACCCACAACAACATTTGAGGTCTTTTAGACACATGTGATATCTCATCACCCACGATGATGCTTTGCTCTTGCAAACATTTCCTATGTCCCTTAGTGGACCCACTCTGGATTGGTATAGTGCCCTACCTAAGCACTCTATTTTCTCCTTCAACCAGGTGGCCCAAACCTTTTTTCACCATTTCTCCATCAACATGGTAAAGAAGGTCACCATGACTGACTTGTACACTACACATCAATATGAGGATGAGTCAATCATAGAATTTTTCACTCATCAGTGCATGGCCTAATCAATCAACTAACATTCCCCTTACCACAGACCAAAATGATAGATCTATTTACATGGGTTTGTGCTAGACACATCTCATCTACCTTACAAATCCAAACGTTTTGTACATTTGACGAGGCGTTCACCATGTCTCGAAGCTCAAAATTTGAGCCATCAAGGAGAAGAGGATTCAATTGCAGAAAAAGGGTGTTCTTTTAAACCACACGAACTCCTTTCCACTTCCAAGACACCACCAACCATTCCTCTCAATCCTTCTAAAGCCAAAGGATCCACCCATGTGGTAGTCCTAAAGGCTGGTCCATCTCACCCATCCAACCTACCAAAACCTCCACCTAACCTCTCTCTAGTTCAAACATTCTTATTCAAACATGAACAATGAAAATACACCCCCATCATTGAACCATACCCTGTTGTTCTAGAAAACTCCTGAATGCAGGGGCTATCACCCTTTTGAATATCAAACCACACACTAGTTTTGATCATGCCCATCCAATGCCCTCATGGTATAAGGAGAACAATTTTTGTGATTACCATCGTACGCGAGGGCACAATACCAACAACTACATCACATTCAAAACTATTGTCCAAGAAATGTTAGATAGAGGAGATCTCATCCTAGATAATCCCAACACACCCACAAACCAAAACCTCCATATCTTCCAAAATTCATTTCCTAATCATACATCCCCCACCCAACAAAATGATTCTTCCATCGATAGTGGTCATAGTTGTAAAGTTCATGCCATATTCAATATCTTACCTATTCCACTTGCACCATACCCCCTAGAAGCACCTACAGAAGAACTTCTTGAATAATCACCTTTACCCTCACCAACATATTCACCCTCTTCCTCTCTATCAGCAAAATATGACTTGGTGCAAACAAATTCATCTTCCTTGGGCACTATAACTACCATGCTTGACCATGCCATCGACCCCCTAGCTGGATACTTGACAAATTTCCTTTGACACCTACTTCCATACCCATCAAGGAGTTGGTGATACCTCCCCCTTCCTCCAAGGAAGACCCTACTTCATCTACCTTACCCACACCTCAACACAAAGAAGACCCCATTCTGATTGCAACCGATCTGCTACCATCTCCTATAACACTAAATGATGTCTTCTTATCTCTTCTTCCCACGAGTTGGATGAAGAGGGATTCCCTATTTCATGGATAACAATTCCGTTCATAGGGATCACCACCAAATCAACCCTCATCCCTTTCATCTCTTCATCACCCCATCCGATAGACCACCCAGAGTATGTTGACCATTTGCTACTTCAGGAACGTCTTCAAATCCCTGTCTCAACATAGATGAAAATGTCACCTACCGACTCACCCACTATTTACCCTAGAATGGTGGAAACATCTATACCTACCCTACCCATAGAAGTGGCTGCAACACCTCCCATATCACCTTTGACCATACATATACCTTCATCATCTGCATCCTTTGCATCCTCACTTCCCAACCCTTCACCAATCTCAACAATCTCTCATATCCTAGGGGTACGACCAACACCAAGCCTTACCCATCCATCAATCAAGATTGATTTGACTGCCCCCTCTCACCCCCTCACCAAAATTACACCCCTACCTAAACCGAAGCACCAGCCACCCCGAACACCAATACTAGCATCGCCCACTACCTCTTTGTCCCCTTCACCACTACCATCCCTCTTGGGTCCTCATCCATTTATCTTAATGAAGAAATAAAATACCGTGGTGTAACCAAAAGTCAACAACCTTCCTTATTACCACAACCTCCCCTTCTACCCAATCCTACAAAATTACCCTTACCTACTTGTCAACACCGACTGCCACTATTATCTCCCACCCCTACCTCCACAACATCACCACTCTCATCTTGGGTAACCCATCCTCTCCCACCTTCGGCATGACCCTCTTCATCACACCATATTTCTGCATTGCCAACCACCCCACCTCCTAAAACAATAGCTAAACCCAAAACTGGGTCACCCACCGCACCCTTACCTAAAAAGGTGCAACCCAAACCCCAACCCAAGCCTAAACACACCCAAACTACCCGAGACAACCCAAATACCCCGACTAGTAGCACCCACTCCTAAATCAACACCGAGATCTTCACCCAAACCCATACCCATTTCACAATGTGACCTGATGGTAGGATCTTATGCTAATATCTTGGCCAACCTACTAACCTCCTCCCACATCACCTTACCACCCATTCGACCTTATGACCCACTCAAACCAAAACTGAAATGGTTTGATGATTCCCAGATTTGTGCTTACCATCATGCACCAAGGCACAACATGGAAGATTGTCAAGCCCTAAAAGCACTCCTATAAATCTTCACCGAGGATGATCTTTTAGACAAATATCTCACTCCTCCTGTAACCATAATCACCCCTTCTCTTCCATTACTAGTTCAACCATCATCACCCCAAACATCATACCCTCTTACCCAATTTTGATATTCAAAATCAACATGGTTTCAAATTTCCACCCAAGCTCAACATGATAAGGGAAAATCTAGGGAAGATGAACCTACTACCTCAAACATACCTCACATTACACCTACACCCATACCAAGAATCACTATCCGAGGACCTTCCTTCCCCATCTCCAATGGGAGAGCCCACCACACCATGATCAAACAACTCCACCAATCTCCTCTCAAAATGTCCTTATATGACCTCATACAAACCTCTGAATCTCATCACCAAGCTCTTATCGAGGTCCTATAATCCATCGAGGTCCCACCTAATGACCCCACACCAGTCACATCTATCATCACACCTCATCATGTGGCCTCCCTTATTTCTTCACCTCCCACCTTGGCGCCTGTTGCCTCATCTCAGGTAGTTACCCTCACTTTCTCGATGATGAGATTACACCTCACTAGATAGATGACCCTGACCCCACCTTATTCATTTCTACCTATGTCGACAATATATGTGTCTGATGTATTATGATCAATGGGGGAGCTAGTATTAATATCATCTCCTCTCATGCATTTAACCAAATGCGCATTCCAACCAATTACATGCATAAAAATCCAATTATGTTGCGTTCTTTCAACGACGCCATAACCACTACCCTAGGGACGGTTATCTTGCACATTCGTGTTGGTCCCCGTAGTGTCCCTGAACTCTTCTACATCCTAGAAGGGGAGTTCCAATATAACATGTTACTTGGCCAACCTGGATCCATGCCATGGGATGTGTCCCATCCACCTTACATCGTTGTCTCAAATTTGAACATGAGGGACATAACTACACCATTCAAGCTTACCCTTTGCCATTTAAAACATGTAACATGTTATACCAACCCAATGATGTTCTCATACCTATCACCACACCCACCTCTGCTATTGCTTCTCCTTCGACCCCTACCTCACTTGTTATCACCTGCCGCAATAATCCCTAGAGAACCCTCCGCTGATCCTAAACCTACACCTTCCTCATCTCAAACCCCTTTGGAGACATCTATTCTTGCCACCCACATTCTAGATACTAATCCACTCAAAGGTGTTTTTCAACACCTAACATTGGGGGAGTACCATCTCTACAACATCAATACCTTCCTTACTCCACAAGAGTATGGAAACCTTCACCAACACCCCCATTATGACCACCGCATTGGTGAATTTCTCACCTATGGACCCTCACACCTTTATACCAATTTGACCTATGGAGGCATCAAAACTCCTACCCACATGCTTGAACCACCAACCCAAACCCTACTATTTACCGCCACCCTTCCCTCGTTGACCAGTCGGTGTTTTGTGCATACCTTCCTTCATCGATGTGCTTGGAAGGGTTTTGGATTTGGTCTTTATGAACAAGGTCGTCACATTGTCATCCCTTGCACCACTTGCAAACATAAATACCATAGTGGGGTGGGATTTATTGAGGTTTCTCTTGAACAATCTGATGTAAACCTCATCACGGAGGTGCCCCAACCTCATATCCCTTCACCTAGTCCACCAACATCATCTCGTGGAGTCTATAGATCCAGAATCTATTCCTCCTACCTTTATTTTTCCATAAACACCATTTCCTTGGGACCTCTCACCATTCAATGAGATGGCAAGATTCCTACTTCTCTTCCCATCCTCTATCTTGATATGATTGATGATGATGCCCCTTCTATCAATGTTATCCAATGTCACAATGACGACTCCATTCTCACCTATTTGGGTGCGAGAAGACTCCTATCTCCACCACACACTACCTTCTGAGACACAAAATATGTTGAATGAATCAACCATCGACATCAACATCCACACATTAGATGACCCCCACATTCTAAAGATAGGCCAATATTTGGACTCCACTGAGCAAGAAGCCTACACTTCTTTCCTTCGCGACCATAATAATGCTTTTGCTTGGTCATACACCGATATGCTCAGTATTGACCCCAACATCATGGTCCACAATATCATCACCTTACTTGATGCCAAATGTGTCAAATAGAAACTATGCAAAATACACCCACGTATTTCCCTTCTCGTCAAAGAAGAGCTCCAACACCTCCTCTTGGAATCTTTCATCTTACCAATTGACTACCTACAATGGATCTCCAACATCATTCCCGTCACCAAAGCAATAGGGGACTCTGCATATGCACCAAATTCTATGACCTTAACCTAGTTTATCCTAAATATGACTTTCCCCTACCCAACATCGACCAATTAGTTATCCTCACCACCAGACATGAGATGTTATCTCCCATGGATGGGTTCTCAGGTTATAATCAAATATTAATCAAACATGAGATCAACACAAAACTACCTTCATTACCCCTTGGGGAACCTTCTACTATCACGTCATGCCTTTTGGACTCAAGAACACATGTGCCACCTACCAATGATCCATGACCTATATCTTCCATGACATCATGCATCATATCTTGGAAGATTATGTCAATGATCTTCTAGGAAAATCCAAAAGTTGCGCCAAACACTTACCCATCCTCAAACTCATCTTCAACCACCTCATCTAATACTGCATATACGCCTTCAACCTAAGAAGTTCTTTTTCACCATCTTATCAAGTAAGATCTTAGGCTTCATTGTTTCCTTATGAGGAATTGAATTTGACCCTACTAAAATCAAGGCCATTCTCTATATGCCTCCACCCACTAACCTGTGCCACCTTCATAACTTGTAGGGAAAATTGCAATCTATATGTTGCTTCATTTCTTAATTGTTAGACCACTATGAACCCTTTCATCACCTCCTTAAAAATGATATCACCTTTCATTGGAATGTAGACTGTCACAAAGATTTCAAAGCCTTGAAAGCATACCTATTATAGCCACCCATGCTTACCCCGCCTAAGGATGACCAACCATTCTACCTCTATATCTCTACCACCAACCATTCCTTGGGCACCATGCTTGCTCATTGTGATGACCAACACAGGGAGAAAGCATTTTATTACATAAGTCATACACTTGTGGATTACGAGACTAGATATACACATGTAGAAAATTTGTGCCTTTCTTTAGTCTTTGTGGCCACCAAACTTCGCCACTACCTACTTAACCACACTACCTTTTTCATAACCAACACCAACCCTTGCATTATATGCATGCTAAACCATTCCTAAACCAATGAATTTATCGATGGATCATGTTACTCACGATCTGGATATCACATTTATCCACCAAAAATCAATCAAAGGCCAAGCTATCACTCGACTAACTAGCTAATGCACCACTCTCACGAACACTAACCTAGTAACTTCAATTCCCTAATGAATCCATCGCTACCCTTTCCCTAGACAAACCTATCAAGGAACCTCCACACTATCAAATGACCTTATTCTTTGATGTATCTAAGTATCCATGTAGGGGTGGAGTTTAAATCATCTTCATTATGCATGACAGAAACCCATACCCCTTTCTCGTCGAACTTGACTTTGAGTGTATCAACAACATCTCCTAATAGGAAGCACTCGCATTAGTTCTCTAAATCTCCCGAACCTTAGATATTAAATCCATTAATATCTTTAATGGCTCTAAATTGGTAGTAAATCATGTCAATGAAATATACCAATGTCATAATGATGAATTACAATGGTACAAACACGATGTAGACCTCTTGTTAATAGCTTTCACCCACTATAATCAACAAACCATCCCCACTCTACGAACAAGTTTATAGATACCATGGCTTGTCTAGCCTCATAAATACCCTCATCACCTACTGATTCATAAATATTTTTTGTTGTGTGAATATTGCAATCACCTTCCTACCTCTCTCACATTGTCAACCTCATTGAGAAACCTACTATCAACCCATCATACCTCTAGTACCAACAATACTCGACTACCACTCTCTCTCTATCTACCTCTCCGGATCTTACCGCAATGGTCGATGAGCTTTCCTCCAAAAGTTCTCCCGCTATGTCATCATGTGAGACCTCCTATAAGTGTGGCTTCAATAAGATTCTTCTTGATGCCTCACTAGATCCAAAATACCCTATACCATCAAGGAAATACATGATGGAATTTTTAGGGGTCACATCGTTGGCCTAGCTTTTGCCGCTAAATGTATCCTTCACCTTGGCTATTATTGGCCAACCCTCAACCATAATTTTTTTGATTACATCAAATGATGTGTGAAATGTCAACAACATTCAAACCTTCATCACACCCCTGGTAATGCCTTCTAGGTCACACGAGACCTCTGGTTGTTTTCTTAATGGGGGATGGACCTCATCGGTGAGATTAACCCTCATTCTTCCCAATGCCACCAATGGATCATTACCACTATTGAATACTACACCAAATGGGTAGAAGAAATTCCATTCATCTCAACAAAAGCTAGAAAATTTGTGAGTTCATTAACCATCACATTATTTTTTTCTTCGGTGTTCCTCATCGCCTTATCATTGATAATGGAAAACAGTTCAAAAAAACTCTCTAGAAACTCTGTGATGCCTTTGGTATCCAACTTAGATTTTTTTCACCTTATTACCCTCAAAGCAATGGCCAAGCCGAATCAACCAAGAAAACCCTAAACAAAATCCTCATGAAAGTGGTTGACAATATTGGGAAGGATTGGTATACGCACATTCCTTTCACCCTATGGGCATACCACACTAGTATTCGCACATTGACTGCTGCTACACCTTTCTCTCTGGTCTATGGTACCAAGGATGTCTTGCCTCTCAAATTCCAAATCCCATCTCTCCAAATATCACTCAAAGATATTCTTACCAATGATGACTCTCACCAATATCATTTGGCATAGCTATAGTTTTTAGATGAACGACATCTTCATGCTCTATATGACCTCCAAATATACCAAAAATGCATCAAACATGATTATGAAAATGCATCCACACCCCTGAACCTTTCAAGTGAAAGAACTCATCTTAAAGGAAATCAACACATCATGAAAGCCAAGAAACATTTATGGGATAAATTTTATCGTAATTGGCTTGGACCTTATATCATTACCCATACCTATAGATCAGGTGCTTATAATTTATCTTCACTTGATGGTAAACTCAAACCTGAGCCCCTCAACATCTTGCATCTTCGACCATTCTATTGTTGAATTAAGTTATCTATCAACCATTGACTATTATTGGCTCTTCCTGTAAGAACCCACTCCTTTTGTCACCACCTCACATACCCATGATTAAATAAAGAATCATGTGATTGTCTGTCACTTTTTCAACCTTTTCTTCAATATGAGTACCACGGCTCTATTCATGACATGATTCTCATGGATACTTTTGTCCCCTTATAGATGGAATCCCATGGTCATATACCACTCCATATATCCCTCACAAAATCAAACTCCACCTCCACCTCTTGACCCACGTTGTTCATATTCCTCCATAGCCTTGTCCATGGCTTAATTAGTAAAAAAATCACTTATTAGAAATGGGATTCTCCTCCTTGAGTCAAACTTCCAAACATAAAGATGAATCCCTCCAAAAGATATCTACCATTTCTATCTAGTCGTCATAAATAGATTTGCTCCCTCAAAGGACAACTATACCTTACTAGCGATATTCTACCTCGTAAAAAAGAAAAAGAAAAGAGAGACTAGGATCATTCCGGACCTTCCGCATTAATCAACTTCACAAAGAACTCAAGGAGATTATCTAATTATCCCACATAGACTTCCCGCATCGATCAGTCTATTTAAAAAAGTAACACACCCTTTTTTCCATGGACTCATCTATCTGGGTTATTGACATCTTATACAAGAGGTATGTTATCCCCCTCCATGTTTCCAAACCTTCACCATATAACCCATTTTTATCCTAATTTTTCTACCCGCCACAAGATGATGTCACCGATATGATCTGTCATGATCCTACACATTTCTTCACCTTTGGAATAGTCCAACATGTAAGGTCTTTTAGGGGCTTGAGGTTCATCACACCTACCCTTGGTTTGCGCATTGATGGTCCTTCCCAATCTAGCTACATCATCAACCCTGTTACAGTTACCCACTTTCCAAACTATTGACCTTCTTCACCAAAATAAAGATGCACTCACCTCTCCCCACCTCTACCCTTGACCTAATCACTGACCCTACCTATCTACCCATACCCATGACCCTTACCTACTCAACCACACCATTGATCAAAACTCTACCTCACCTATTTACCCTTACCTACATGACCATGAACTCAACCTACCTCAAACCTACCAACCCTTCTCCATACCTATTTTATTCCTCCCTAGCTTATGGGAGAACTACATTGGTGTGAGGCCCCTTTTGCCAAGGCTATGTAGGAAACACTCCAAGGGAATTAGGTCCTTAGAGGTTATCTTGACCATCATCATCCCCTTCTTCACCTTTTATCATCCACAATCGTTCACCTCTCGACCTCGGCCTACCTCTTCAGTCACATTCTATTTTCGTTAGTTTCCATTTTATTACCAAATAATTGGAAATTAATACACTATTACAACATACATCTCAACATATTCATTAATTACTTGTGATCATACCAACATAATCCATACCATATAAGACATACATACATCATCACTTCTTTTCCATCATATCAAATACCTACGTAATTAATATAACCACACAAACATGACTTAACCATGCTCGAAAATGACATGACTCAACCATGTCTAAACATGACCTGAATCAACCATGCTTATGACATGACTCCATCATGCCTAATACCAAACCGACTCAACCATTCCTATAACCTAACTCCACCATGCCTATTACCTAACTCCACCATGCTGACTCCACCATGCCTAACACACCTAGTTTCCATCCATCTATACATAACAATCAAATTCTATCAAAACAAATACATCATCGCAAATCATAAATCTTATCATAAAAATATGTGTATCCATACAATATACACTCATACCAAATAATATTCATCTCTTAAAGAATCTCATATATAGCCTCACCATCTTGAAATGCAAGCTGGTATATGATCAAAAAGTAATAAACAAATCTCATATATAAGAACTCTCTTAGCACGTAGGCCGATATATATAAAAATAAACCAACTACACCATAAACTAGAGGTACATATGGCTATTGGCATCAACCCACCGGATATCCTCCATATTGGTATCGCATGTCTCCTCCTCCTCGGATCCTATGTGGTGGCCCGCTAACATCTCACCACCTAACATAGGTCTTAGCCGGATATCTATTGGTACCTCTCCTGAGTGCACCTCCGTGAACCGGTGGTCTCACCGACCTGTCTTAGAACTCGATGGTTCCCTATGCTCTCCACACTTTGTGGGTGTATAATCTAGTCCTCTCACTCGAGGCTTGTTGTGCTCTGTACTTTCCATAGGATAGGAAATCTATCCCAGCAGCCATCAAAAGATCCTGGTGATACCTCACCTCGCCTAAGGAATCCCTCAATCTAGATATGGGTATTTTCTATGGTGGCACCATTAGCCTTTGACCCTATACATATCTTATGGGACCCTATCTCACATTAACCTATAAATTGGGACCCTTCCCCTATGCTTGTGGTGGTGTCATCAGCCTTGGACCTGTGCTTATATCTAGGCTTGTGTGGCCCAATCTGCACGCTTATGCAAAGTGGCCAACTAGCCATGTAAACCTATAACTTGTGCATGTAAGGTGGCCACCTATACCCCATCTCCATCTCCACCCTATGTAGGTACCTGTCCCTATGCTACATGTACATGTAGAGTGGCCACATATGCCTGTAATGTGGTAACCTATGCCTCTAACCCTATCAACTACCCTTGTACTATCCCCAAATGTGTAATCGGAGTAGCCACTTTTTGTATGGTGTCCCTCTAAATAGTTAGAGTGGCTAAATCCAACTTCCCGACCTCGACAATACTACTCGTAAATGTGTAGCCCACCATTTTCTATATCTATCACTCACCTCGGCATCATCAATCCTTCGGTATAGTCCCTAATCATTCTACCATGTTGGCATTGTTGGTTGTGGTAGAGGTAGAGGCCTCTCCACGTCATCCCTCATGTATTGTGGGAATGGTGGGGGTATATCCTGAGGTAGCCCAAACTATCATCTAACCCTATCTATGGGTATCATCTCATGCTCTCCTACATGTTACCCTCTTTCCATCTAAGCAAGCAGTGTAGATCATCCATCTTCTCGGTCATCTGCATGTATGAGGGGAATCCCACATATGGCCTCCAAATGATGTCCATGCGAGAAAACTCCTCCAAAGAAATGCCCGTAATAGTCTACATCATGAGTCACCTTGGCTGTTTGGTTCTCTCCAATAGTAGGTACCCATTTCTTATAGCCAACCCGAACCAAACTGACTTAAATGCATCAACCCGGGGCATATTAATTGGATGCACACACAAAATGTGCTCATATGCCCAACAATGAAGTAGAAACATGCAACATAAATTGAACCTCTATAGCCACCCATAAGCCAATAACTCTCAAAGTATAACTATACCAGAATGCAAGTTCCCATACAAAAAGGTTTTTTCCACCACCATATCATTAACACCCATTAATGATCATGGGAATCTCCCGCCCTCTCTATCGGTAGTGTAAGACACCGGACTACCTCCATCAGCAATACCACTAGCCTCATCTCTCTCTAGATGGGTCAGTACATATCTTCATAGCTCATACTAGCACTATGGAACCTCAACTCGCAACCCCTCACCAAACACCATTAACATCAACACCTTACATTCCTCTAAGGAGATAGAATACACCTACGTCCCCACTATCGGTAGCCACATGATCCTGTACACATCCTCCATGGTGACTATGATCTCACCTATTCGCAAATGGAATTTGTTGGTTCTTTGAATCCCATCTGTTGATGAGGGTGACCATCAAAATCAGCAATCAAACTACGTGTTGATAGCGTATGACCCCAATCAAGAAAACCTCTACCGGATGACACCACTCATCAATTTTCACACTCCCTAAGGCTGTAGACACCAAATTTGTGTCTTACGACCCCTGTGACCCGCATCTCATTTCGTAACCTAACCTCACCACCTAAACCTTACACAATTATTAATTAATTATCTTATAATTAATAAATCCACATCACCCGACCTGCCACCTCATTTTGCCACCTCATCATGACCTAGGCCTAACCCTAAACTAATCTAATTAAGACCTATAACTTGGTCTACATCCACACCCATGACTAATGACCCCTTTCTCGCACCCAAAACCGACCTTCTAGTCACTTGACCAAGCCCGCAACTAATCCCTTGGGAGAAAAGGAGGGAAAGTTGGCTATTTTACTAAAAATAGCCCACTTTGACCTGACCGATACCGGTTCCTACTCGACCGCCGTCGGTTACGTAACCGCCATCGGTTCCCTGTAAATGGGCTCCCCTAACCAGAAACAAAGGTCGAAGGATTTTTGGATCAATCAGGATCATCAGAAGCGATAAAAGAATCTGGATTTCTTTGAGCCAAGCAAGAGACAAGTGAAGAGACAAGAAGATTTTACAGTGAAGGAGACCAAGCCCAAAGCTGCAATTGAATAATCAGAGCCTGTGATACTCGGTGATCATCGGGAGGGAGGTATCTCATCCACGAGTGCCGGGCCATCTACTACGAGTTCTACCTTTGTCATTACACTTCTCGGACTGCATCCTCGTCAATAACTAGTAAGCTGCATCTTGTGTGTTCTCTTTAATAATATTTCTTAGACTTTTGAATCACAGCCGTCATAAATCCATTCCTAGATCTACCACCCAGCAACACATTATATCTAACTATCATTCATTTACCTCTCATCACCCCGTTACCTAATCCCGCTCATATACTAGCCTTACAAACAACACAACCACCCTACAACCGACCCTCACCAAAAGTCCCTAAAACATAGCCCCCACCGATATCGGTTAGCAGTAACCGGTATCGGTTATTGTGACTCAAAACCAGAAACCAGCCTTTCCTCCTACCTATTTCAACGAAGCAATTAAATTGTTATTTTACAATCTTTCATGTTAATTTATATTAGCAGGGGAACTGACCACCTTTGAAAGGAAGTTTTATATTTCCTGGGCCCAAGGCAGTTCCCTCATTTATTGTCTAATCAAAATCTTGTGGTCTTGTGTTCTTATTTGCAGGTAGTCCTTCCAAGACAAAAGGGAGTTCTTCGCAATCAACCTGATCTCTCTCTATGGTACGCGCACACCATCTCGACATTCAATAGGTATTCCTCCTAGCCCTAACCCTTATCTGTTTCTAAAAGGAATGAAAGGATAGAAGCAACTCTATTCCCAAAAAGCTGAAACATTCCATGCGAAACATTTTGGCACCCCGGTGGGACCCATTTCGGGTTTCTGTTTCTCTTGTTTGCTTTCATTTAGGGAGCATACTTCTTTGTTCTGTTGTTTTTTTATATTTAGTAAAGGAATTTGTCTTGCTTTCCTAGTTTTGCATTAGTGAAAGTCATCTTATTTGCTTCATCGAATATCATTTTTAATTTGGGTTTAAAACACGTGCATTACATTCTTGCTTGTTGTTTTCAATTCTAGTGAACATAGACTAAGTAAGCAGTCGTACAAGTAGTAGGGGGTGATTTCCACGGTATTGACATGAAATTAATCTTACTTTCACCGCACAACACATACCGAATCACTTCATAATTAACACAAAGACTCAAAACATCCCCCTTTTCCGCGGTATTCCTCCGTCCGATTGAGGTAACCTTATAAGCCAAAACAAACTTGACATTTACTCTAAGTCTTCTTTGAGGATTCGACATCATTTTACGTCTAACGGCATAAGCCCACGATAATTTAAATTAACCCTAGGGTTAGTCTCTGGATTTACGTGTGCATCTTGTTTGTTTTCGATTCTATTTTCTACTGTTATACACTATCTTCTGTCATCACCTCAGAACAATTGATAAATGTACTAAGCTTTGTTAACAATCAAGTCAGTAGCTTCTTATATTTTCTTATACTAGTCTTATTACACCAATATTGGTTAATCGAGTGACATCGGTTATCGACCAATATCGTTCTTCGTCTTTACAGTTTCGAGAAACCAACAACCTACCAATTTCACCATTCTCGAGGTCAATTTACATTCCCGATAGATTGAAGCCCTCTATGTATACTCTTGTCCATGGTTGTTATCACTCGGAATCAAGCCACCACCATGGTTTTACATGCCTGCTCTATGCCTTTGCACGAATCACCCCTTCACATTCTATAGGGAACCCTACGGACACCAGTGAGATCCCCAAAATTCCTGTAGGAGATAAGGAATTTGCCAAATTTCTGGATGCTAATCCTAGCTTTGTACAATACTATTTGTCTCATGCCCCGAACGTACGCCCGATGGTCAACTCCTTGTTGGCATGCCTATTAGTATAGCTGCTCATTTAGCTCCCACTCCACCTGATAACACCGCCTTGCTTCCTGCATCTTTAGCCCCGTCTCCCAATCCAGCGGCCGGAGGTTCATACGACCACAGATTAGATTGCCTTTGGTTAATCTTGGACCCCACATATCATTACCGTCAATGTTGCTCCTACCTCATCTCTCTTGCGGTTGCTCCGTTCATGACTTGCTCTCTGCCACCTATCCACACGAGCTTTCCTTCGCAAGCTCCGCCTACCTTTTCATTCCCATACACATATCCGGTGACCTCAACATCTTATATGTGACATCCCTATTTGGTCGCCTCAACATATTCATCCTCCATACCTTATCAACACTTAACCTCACCGTTGTCTAGTGGAGGCCCTTGGCCCAATTTTCCTCCATTTACCACAACCGCACCATCATCTCATGCAACCATGGATTTCATCAAACAAATGATGGACAAAATGCAAAATCTAGAGGCTTCTATTTAGGAAGTCGTAGCGCCTTGACATACAAGAAAGTTTGTCGGGAGCCTATTCACCCTTTTTCCCTCTTCATTCATATCCACCTCAATGGGAATTTCTGAAATTTACTCGTTTTAATAGTAAAGAGGATCCTCAACAACACTTGCGATCATTTAGACATGCTTGTTATTTGATTTCTCATGATGATGCTTTGTTACTCCACACCTTTCCCATGTCCCTATCGGGACCGCCTTGGAGTGGTACGGTGCTTTAACCCAAAGACTCAATCTTCTCTTTTAACCAACTAGCCCAATCTTTCTTGGATCATTTCTCCATTAACATTGCCAAGAAAGTATCTATCACCGACCTCTATGCCATCTCGACAATTTGAAGACGAATCTATAGCAGATTTTGTTGGACGGTGGCGAGGCCTTATCAACCAACTTACATATGCCTTGCCTCGGGTGAACTTATTGAAATTTTTATGCGGGCATGTGCTAAACACATGTCTCCTACCCTTCAAATTCAAACTTTCCGCACATTTGACGAGGCCTTTACCATGGCTCGGAAACTAGAAATTCGAGCCTTAGAAGAAGAGAAATTGCGGTTGCGCAACAAAAACCCCAATTTCCGGACTCCAGATTCCACCAACAAACCTAACACCACCAATCCTCACCCATCGACTGCTTCGAAATCAAAAGGATCCATGCACGCGGTGATGGTCAAATCCCAACCACCGTCTAATACCCCGCCAAAAACCACCTATAAGTATAAAGCAGAGCCCATCAATTACACTCCCTTAGGAGAAACTTATGGCGTCATCTTGGAAAAATTGCTCAAAGCCGGAGCTATCACCTTGCCTCCTGTTAAACCTCACTCCGGGTTTGACTCCACCCACGCTATACCTTCTTGGTACAAAGAAAATGACTTCTGTAACTTTCACCGCGTAAAGGGACATAGTCATGAAAACTGCAAGATGTTGAAAAACATAGTGCAGGAAATGGTTGATGCAGGGGATATAACCCTCGATAATCCTAATGCCCCTGCCAACCGAAATTTGAAAATATTCAACAAACCATTCCCGAATCACTCTTCCAATAGTAACATAAACCAGGATATCTTAGCCGAGGAGAGTGTTCATGAGATCCATGCAGTCTTCGACTCCCAGCCAAAAGCCTCTATCGAGAACATTTTGAATCAAGCCTCTTCACCGCACGGGGGCCCAAACCTCCTTCACCATCATCAAGCCAAGGTGAAATCATTCCTTTACCCATGAAGGAGTTAACTGCCCAGAGTTCTCTTCTCATAGATGAGTCTTCTTACACCACATCCCTACAAGACTGTGAACGGATGTTATCTAACTTATCTATTTCCCAAACGTCTCCTTCTACCACTCTTGTTGCACAAGAGGAAGGCTCGCTACTCCTTTTGTCATCCTTAGACGAGAAACCTCTTGCACCGACATCACCAAATTCTGTAACCATGCCGGATCCTCTCAAACATGCCCTCCTACCTATTAGTTCTTCATCGCCTAAATCTTTTCAGCGACCGGTTGACCTCTTAACACCTATTGATACAGTGCCTCATCTACCCCTGTATCACACCCCACGATGGACGGAATCACAACCCACCTTTCTTCCATACAAAAATTCCAATTCACACCTGAAGACTGTTACTCTCTGGAAGATAGACGAGTCCTATGGGAATGTTTGAGTACCCCTTATTCTACTCAAATGCAGATGACCGATACAGACACCTCTACCATATACCCGAAGCTGTTTACAAAAACTCAAAATGCCTATGTCCTCATCTTCACTCCCGCATCTCTACCCCAGTATCGCATCCACCTCTGTCACCCTAACCAAATCTTCCCCTACACTTGGGACCTCACCAATACCCAGTCTAACACACCCGCCTAAGCGACTAGATTTATCCAAAAATAAAGCCACCCCTCCACTTAGGAGACAACCTCAATCGGTGCCTCTATCACAATTAAAACCATCATCGTCACACCTACCTTCCATATTGGGACCTCATCCCTCCACCTTGCATCAATATATCATACCTCTTGCGTTTTCTTTAAAATGACCTATGCCTTACGCACCCATACAGAGATCTAAGGGTATATCAACATTGTCACCTCACGTATCCTATCCACCCATCAACCCTAAACAAATTTCATCATCAAAGGACTTGTTTGCCGTCACTCCTCTTTTGTCGCCATTATCTCTACGGATACCACGTTATCCGGAGCCTCATCATCTAACCAACTAAACGTATCTCCTGTGCCAAATAAACCACGTTTAGATAAAACCATGTGTCAACACCCCTTGGCTAAACCACCACCCGTACGAACCAACCATGCCCGAACATTACCGAAACTCTGCTCAATCAATACCCTCATCCTCCTCCGATATTGACCCACTCAAAGGATCTTACGCCAAAATCCTTGCTATGTTGGTGGAGAATGCGACCATTTCTCTACCCCCACTTAGACCTTATGACCCATCTAAACCTTGACCTATAGGTTATGATGAGTCTAAAATCTGCGCTTATCACCGCACACCAGGACATGACGTAGAGGGATGCAAAGCGTTGAAATCCATACTTCGCTAGTCACCTCTCTCCGATAAAAAAATTAAAAAGACAACTTACGAAGAGAGAGACCTTTAGCTTTAATTCCCTCTCCTATAGCACTTGTTCCCGCCCACCAAGATCTATCATTATTACAGCCCCACCTCTCGAAGACCATGACCTATCCCTACCGTCTTCCTCTTCTCGTATTCACGAGATTAATATGATTAGTGTTCTTTACTCGAGTGAGAAAAACAACGAAAGCGAAAGAAAGCACACTGTGTCCTCTCTCCACCACCTAAAGTGGTTATTCATGGACCCGCTTACCCCATCTCTAAAGGAGTTGCCCACCGAGCCATGATCAAACGACTTCACCAATCACCGTAAAAATGACCTTTGTATGATCTCATTGGACTTGAATCTCATCGACAAGCTCTCATTGAAATCCTTCAAGGGATCGAGGTCTTACCTAATGAAACCCTACCTGTTACCTCCATTCTAACACCCAATCATGTTGCTTCCCTCACCAAACAACCTACCGCCCCAACCACTTCTGTCTCTATACAACAAGCTGCTGCAGTCAGTTTCTCCGAAGACGAAATTGTTGACTTTGGTACAGAAGATCCTGACCCTGCTCTTTTCATCTCAGCTTACGTCGGGACATTCGGGTACATCGTGTTATGATCGACGGGGGCGCTAGCCTAAACATCATCTCTTCAAAATCCTTCCAACAAATGAATATCCCTTCTAGCTACATGTGTGCCAACCCCATCATGTTGCGGTCGTTCAATGATGCTATTACCTCTACCTTAGGCACCGTGATCCTTAACATTCGTGTAGGACCACGTACTTTACCCGAACTCTTCTATGTCCTTGAGGGAGAGTTCCAATACAATATATTGCTAGGTCACCCTTGGATCCGGGCTATGGGATGCGTTCCCTCAACCTTACATAGATGCATAAAATTTGAGTACGAGGGGAAGTCTTACACCGTAAAAGTTGATCCTCCCCCCTTCAAAACCTGCAATATGTTATATCACCCTAATGATGTGCTTGTACCAATCAAGACACCCATTCATCCAACCCAACCATCCACTTCAACCACACCTCTACCATTCACTTCAACAACACCTACACCTTCAACCCAAGAAATCACCGTCGCAAAAACCACTTCCCTTCCCGCAGCTAACATCCCAACCGCAGACCCCTTAGTAGATGTTTTTCAATGCCTTATTGGGGGAGTATCGCCTATACAACTTTAGTTCTTTCCATACCCCACAGGAGTATGGGATGTACATGCACATCCTACCTATGACCGTCGTGTGGGGGAAGTAATCCCCTACGGACCACCTCACTGCCACACTAACCTAACATATGGGGGTGTCGATGCATCTTCCATTGCCCCTGAGCCTCCTCTTGGTGTGGTTCCCTTCCAATCCAATTTCCAATACCTGACAAATCATCATTTCACCCTTACCTTCTTGACTCGATGTGCTTGGAAAGGCTTTGGTTTTGGTCTTTATGAACAAGGCCGACATACAATCATTCCTGTAACTACTCGAAAGCACAATGATCGTAGTGGTCTCGGATTTATGGGAACACTTACACCGAAGGAACCTCGTGTCAGTTGTCTTCTGGAAGATGACGACATCACCCCCTCTTGAATCATCATCACCCATTTTGCCTTCGTCACCGTGAGTCAATAGATCCGAATCTATCCCTCCTAACTTTTTTTTTTTTCATTAATGCTATCTTCCTAGGTCCTCTCACTTATCAACGCAATAATAAGGACCCCTCTTCTATACCCATACGTATCCGGACATTATTGAAGAGGAATCACCTTCAATTAACGTTGTTGAGTGCCGGGATGATGACTCCATCATCGCTTACCTTAGTGCGGATGACTCTTATATTCAACGTGCCTTACCATCTGAAACTCAAACCATGTTGAACGAGTCTACTATAGAAATCAACATCCACATGGAGGAGGATCCTCACATTGTGAAGATCAGACAATCCCTTAGCGCATCAGAACAGGTCGCCTTTACTACCTTTCTCCGTACTCGCAACCAAGCTTTCGCTTGGTCCTACGCTGACATGCCAGGAATTGATCCTGACATTGCTGTCCATAACATTACCCTGAAACCTGATTCCAAACCAATTAAATAGAAATTGAGAAAAATGCATCCACGCATTGCCCTCTTGGTCAAAGAGGAGCTTCAACGACTCCTTTCTATTTCCTTCATCCTGCCTATTGACTATCCTCAATGGATTTCTAACATCGTACCTGTCACTAAAGCGACGGGGGGACTTCGGATATGCACGGATTTCCGGGATCTTAACCTCACTTTCCCTAAGGATGACTTCCCCCTACCTAGTATTGACCAACTTGTTGATCTCACTACGGGCCATGAGATGCTCTCTCTCATGGATGGCTTTTCAGGATCTGACCAAATTTTGGTTGCCCTGCCGATCAACATAAAACTACCTTCATAACTCCTTGGGAACCTTCATTATCGTGTAATGCCATTTGGCCTTAAGAATCTTTGGTGCAACCTATCAGCGGCTATGACCTACATTTTTCATGACATTATGCACACTATCCTTAAAGATTACGTCGATGATCTTCTTGGAAAATCTAAACATCGTAGTGAACATCTCGATGTTTTAACCATTATTTTTGATCGCTTTATACAATATTTTGTCCATCTTCAACCAAAGAAATTTGTCTTTGGTGTCCTTCGAGAAAACTTCTTGGCTTTATCGTCTCTTTGCGTGACATTGAGGTCGACCCATCTAAAGTCAAAGCTATCCTAGAAATTCCCCACCTACTAACCTCAAACAATTACGTAGTTTACAAGGTAAGCTCAATCTATCGGCGTTTCATCTCCCAACTCTTGGATCGATGTCAACCTTTTCATCACCTCCTTAAAAAAGACATTGACTTTCAATGGAGCTAAGAGTGCCACCAAGCCTTTGAGGCTCTCAAAGCTTATCTCTTGCAGCCCACCTGTGCTTATCCCACCTCGGGATGAACGCCCTTTCTACCTTTACCTTTCTGCACCGACCATATTTGTAGGGGCCATGCTTGCACATCGTGACTCGAGAATCGTGAACAAGCCGTTTATTATATAAGTCGTACTTTGGTGGACTATGAGACTAGGTATACACATGTAGAAAAGTTGTGCCTAGCCCTATCATTCGTGGCCACCAAACTCCGACATTACCTCTGAATCACAAAACTTTCGTCATCACCAACACGGACCCCATCCATTATATGTATGCCAAACCCCATCTAAACCAATGCATCTCCCGATGGCTTATGCTCCTCGCCCGACCTCGACCTTGAGTTTGTCCACCATAAATCAATCAAAGGACAAACCATCACAGATCAACTCGCGGAAGCCCCTCTACCCGAGGCACAATTTATTAATTTTAATTTCCCTGATGAAATCATCGCTTACTCTTTCCCTCGGGGAGGAGTCGTATCCAATTACCCTCTTCTTCGATGGATCCAAATGCCATCACGGCGGAGGAGCCGGCGTTGTTCTCATTCCTCTCGACGCTTAGCCTATGCCTCTTTCCTTCCGACTCGATTTCCCCTACTTAAAAACACCACCTATGCCAAAAATTTGGTCGTTTATCCTCTCTCTGTACACATACAAACAATCCGAAACCCCTGACTACCTACCCCATTACATTCACCCTATCCCGATTCATTGTCTATCACCTTTTCTTTCTCATCTTTATCTACTTAATCTCCCTCATCCCATGCAAGAATCAAATTACAACCAAGACGTTTACCTCTTGGGCTGCAGCAGCTTGAGGTGGCACTTGTCTTCCCTCTTGTCCCTGCCTGCTGGATGCTTCGCCTCGTTCTGCCATGTTCACCACCCTTTTCCAATTTTCCTTTCTGCTTTCTGAATCTCCGCTCACATTCACTCTCCCTGTCTCTTTTCTCCTTATCACTCAAATCTCTCATGCAATTACCTATCTCAGTCGTCAAAAAGTGTCGCATTCACATATTTAACTTCTTGCATGGCTCTCAAAATAAGAACTTCAGTTGCCACCCCCACTTTTCTATTTTTAGAAAAGCTCCTTTTCTAAAGATAACCGGTATCGGTTATCTAACCGATATCGGTCTACTTACTACCGACATCGGTTATTTAACCGACATCGGTCATATACCTACCTTTTTTAAACATAGTTCTTTTCTTTATTTTCTACCTAATTTTTTGTGGCGCCGTCCCTTTTTCCTGCATAACAACACCGTTATCTATAATCATACATTAAATCCACATCTCATTACAATTTCATCAACATCATCTATCTACATTACAAAAACACACAAGCCATCAACTAACGATATCAAAAGCTATCAATCTATACACCATTTGGATCCAACTTAATAGCTACATACATTCAATTTCACAAAACCAGCGACAAAACATACAACATTTCATAATACAACATGTCAATTAAACTCATCATCTATATACATACATACATCCCATCAACAAAAGACATCAACATCATTAATATATAACACCATGTAAATCAAACTCATCATACATTAAATATCACAAACCATTTTCAAAACACTTAACACATTTTTACGCACAACATGTGGGTCAAATCATCATATCTATATATATACAAAGTTTCAAATATACAATGTGCCCTGCATCGGGGCCTCTGTGATCTCATAATACAACAAAGCCGGCACGCAGGCCGCAATAACTATCAATAATCTCGACTCAGCTCGCAAGCCGGTCTCTCATATCAAAAACATACTCGGCGCAGGTCGGTATCAACTGTACAACCCGTACTCAGCTCGCAGGCGGTATATACAATAAATGAATGAATGAATAAATGAATACATAATATCTAGGCACGCAGGCCTCTATAAACATAGCCGGTTCGTAGACCGGTGCCCATATCCAATGAACCGATACAAAAATATCACGGGGACCCCTCGGCTCTCCACCGCCGCCCTCACTTCTGCACTCTGCTAGTTCTGTCTTGCCTCTCACCTCCTGCCTGTAATGGACCCGGCCGTGGTTGCACCTCCCCGAGATCTCGGCTCAGAGGTCTCTACTCTATGTGCCACATATAGCTGATAATCAGCCCCGGTACCATCAAGAATATCCTGATAGTACCGGGCCTCCGCTCTAGCCTCCATATAATGATCTCGAGCCACCGTAGGTGCTTGGGCTGGTCCCCTGACACCTAATACCATTGCCCCCTCGTGCTGTCTTTGGTGGTGCCTGTGGCTGGGGTGGTACTGTACTACCGGTCTTGCGGTGCCGTTGGTGGTGCCACTTGGTGATGCTGTGCACTTTGCCACAGCTGCTTTGCCTCGTAAGACACCTATCTATGCGTGCGGCAGCAAGCATTGCCCCCTGTAATAGCCGTATCGCCCCCGAGCTGATCCCTCTCGCTATCACACCGCCAAGTCTCCAAGTCTGGGCTGCTGCGGGTTGTGCTCTCCTCGCAGCTCTCTCTCCGGCCCACCAAACCAAAAATGCTCTGTGTAATGGCATCATCTATGGTATCATCTCGGCCTCTCAAGAACCCAATCTGGGTCCACGGGCTATGTGTGGCGGTGGAGCCTCTACATCATCCTCCGATCTTGAGGGAAGGGAGGTGGCTCATCCTGTCGTAGCCCCATCTCCTGCGTACCCTCTCTAGGGGTATCCTCTCATACTCCCGAGCCTTCATCCCGCAATCTAGAATTATCTGGATCCATCTCAGCTGTGATCGGGCTCCTCCATGGGGGTGATGACCTCTATATGGTCTCCATACAATATCTACCGCTGTCAGGCCCTCTAACATATGTCTGTAATAAGTGACGTCCCGCCTGCAAGCTAATCTTGCTCGTGGCTGGCCCACGACCCCTAACCACCTCTGAAAGCCGTATCTATAGATGACCTGTGGCCCTGGCTGCTGGGGCAGCCCTACTGGTCTAATGCATATGATATGCTCATATGCCCAACAGTGTAGTAAAAACGTCGAGCAAATCCCGAATCACCTCATCCGGCGATAGCCCTACTGACTCTCGGTATAATCTGCATTGAGGGTATATGCGGTGCCCAAGCATAACATGTGTGCTCCTCCACCATCTCATGTAGAACCCCCATAAGCACCCATGAAAAGCGGCTTCCTCTGAGTCTGGGAGGGTGAAGCAGGTGATCCCGATCATCATCAGCACGGAAAGCCGTGTCTCATGGCGGTGGGCTCAGTACATATCCCATATGCGATACTCACGTTGTGATATGTCAAGTGCACACCGCATCTCGAATACGTGTAGGATGTTGTCCATGTTTGCTCGGCGTCGGCCACAAAAGATCGCCTCTCCATCAATCGGTAATCGAAGGATGCGATACACATCCTCCAATGTGATGGTCATCTCTCCGTCGGGACATGGAACACATTGGTCACCGGATCCCATCTCTCGATGGGTGACCATCAAACTTTGATCCTCACAATCACTTCAGTATCGCTGGACTCCACCGAGTCCCACCTCGCGCATGATACCCCACTGTGCTGCGGACACGTGTGGCCACATCCGTCTCAACAGCGGGCATCTGTCCCTCATCGTACCACCGCGTGCTCTACAAAACCAACTCACTACATTAGCCATACTCTTTATCACAACATCTACTTATACCCTCTACACCCACCTATCTTACCCTAAAAACCTCTACGATATCCCCCTCCCTCTTCACACCCAAACAACAACCTAAACCATACCAAAACACTCAAACAATACCAAAACACCTCCACCACAACCCAAACCATATCAACACACCCAAACAATACCAAAACACCTAAACAATACCAAAACACTCAAACAATACCAAAACACCCCCACCACAACCCAAACCATACCAACACACCCAAACAATACCACAACACCCAAACAAACAACCCAAATAATACCAAAACACCTCCACCACAACCCAAACCATATCAACACACCTAAACAATACCAAAACACTCAAACAATACCAAAACACCCCCACCACAACCCAAACCATACCAACACACCCAAACAATACCACAACATCCAAACAAACAACCCAAATAATACCAAAACACCTCCACCACAACCCAAACCATATCAACACACCCAAACAATACCAAAACACCTAAACAATACCAAAACACTCAAACAATACCAAAACACCCCCACCACAACCCAAACCATACCAACACACCCAAACAATACCACAACACCCAAACAAACAACCCAAATAATACCAAAACACCCAAACAACAACCAAAATTCAAAACCAACAACAAAACCCAAACCAACATAAATAAAAATAACTAAGGACTGGTAGTATAGGTCACTTATGACCGACACGGTCCTCTTCACCTGGCCGTCGGTCGCTATACGATCGACAGTCGGTCACTCACAAATCTTCGTCCACCAAAAATTTCATGACCGATACCAATGGTCGCTTAGCGGCGACATCGGTCATCGCTATCAAAATTCGAGCCGAACCCGCGCGCCACCCCCAAATCCATTTTTTCCTATTTCTCCCTCTATACCCGCCCAAACACCCTAAAAACCTACCCACCCGGCCCGCCTTGGCCTATTTAACCTATCTACCCTCTCCTTTTTTAAATCATTTCCATTTATTAATTATTTTATCAAAATCTAACATTCCTACCCAAAACCCAAATATAGCATAATATACTCAAATCCACACAATGAGGGGTTTCAAACCCACTGGAAGTTGACGACACGTCATCGTGGTGGGATGGGTGGTGGTGGTCCTGGTCCAAAGACCTCCTCGCTCCTCTGGCTGTGCCATGGCTCTAACTCCCCTCGTTGGGTCCTCCACCAATCAATGCTGCCTCCTACTCACTCGGGCCCACTACTCACTCACTCCTCCACTCAAATAGTGCCACCTCAACTAAAAATGCTCCAATCTCAATAATCCACCTCGAGCCAACTCAAATCGGTTTTCAAATTGCAAATGTGACAATGACAGGCCGTATTTTTCTTTTTATAGGTTTTTGACCTATAACCGATATTGGTTTTATTATGCCCTAAGGAACCGGTATCGGTCCCTAACTGATATCGGTCATAGATAATCGACATCAATTTCATTCCAACTTTTCCACCAATTTCGCCCCTATTTACTAATCGCCCTTTCTCACAAACATCGCCTATATCAACCTTTGCTTGACCCTTTGTTAACCCATTTGGCCGACCCAAGGCCGTAACCAACCAATTTGGCGGAGCCAAGTCTCACCCCAACCATTTCGCCCGACCCAAGGCCATAACCAACCAATTTGGCCCAACCCAAGGCCTCACCCCAACCATTTTGGCCCGACCCAAGGCCGCAACCCAACAATTTGGCCCGACCCAAGGCCTCACCCCAACCATTTGGCCCGACCCAAGGCCACAACCCAACAACTTGGCCCGACCCACGGCCCTCACTCATCAATCAGCCCGACCCAAGGCCGTACCACTTAAATACCTTGCCCAACATCAACAACATACACTTTTATCCACCCATCATGTAACTTTTGTTCACTCAAGCTCACCTGTTCATGTTTTAGCATGATTAGGGTCCTTGACTTGATCTGTCGACCAACTTTGCCTAGACTTAGATCGTGACGTTTATCTCAACCAAACCAACCATTTGGTACTACCGAACATGCCCAAACGTTCCTGTACCTTACCCGTTATATACCACGGAGCTACTTCCTATGCAGGATACCAGGATTATATCACCCTTGTTTGGATAAACTATCGACCTTTGCCTATGCATTGCTGGTTTACTCGTCAAATCATGTACCCTAGTCGCACTAATGCATTTCCATGTGCATCTGCTTCTTTGGACCTACCTCACCACCTCACCATCATCTCCACACCATTTACCCTTTATCAACCCTATCCCGATTTCACGCTATCTCAATCTGCGTGATAGATTTGAGGGGATTACCTATACCCTTAACAAGGGAAACCACTTCATATTATTATCAGTGCTGACTTTACAAAACAAACTACACGACAATAAGGGGCTAATGTAGACACCAAATTTGTGTCTTACGACCCCTTGTGACCCGCATCTCATTTCGTAACCTAACCTCACCACCTAAACCTTACACAATTATTTATTAATTATCTTATAATTAATAAATCCACATCACCTTACCTACCACCTCATTTTACCACCTCATCATGACCTAGGCCTAACCTAAACTAATCTAATTAAGACCTATAACTTGGTCTACATCCACACCCATGACTAATGACCCTTTCTCACACCCAAAACCAACCTTCTAGTCACTTGACCAAAGCCGCATGACTAATCCCTCGGGAGAAAAGGAGGGAAAGTTGGCTATTTTACTAAAAATAGCCCACTTTGACCTAAGCGATACGTTCCTACTCGACCGCCGTTGGTTACGTAACGCATCTTATCGGTTCCCTGTAAATGGGCTCCCTAACTAGAAACAAAGATCGAAGGATTTTAGATTAATCGGAATCATCGGAAGCGATAAAAAGAATCCAGTTTTACTTGGAAAGCGAGAGACAAGTGAAGAGAAAAAGAAGAGTTTGCGGTGAAGGAGACCAAGCCCAAGACTACAAGCCCTGAATAACCAGAGCCTGTGATACTCGGTGATCATCGGGAGGGAGGTATCTCATCCCCTAAGTGCCGGGCCATCCTACGAGTTCTACCTTTGTCATTACACTTCTCGGATGTGCATCCTGCGTCGATAACTTGATAAAAGTTTGCATCTTGTGTGTTCTCTTTAATAATATTTCTTAGACTTTTGAATCACGGCCATCATAAATCCATTCCTAGATCTACCACCCAAAGATAACACATTATATCTAACTATCATTCATTTACCTCTCATCACCCAGTTACCTAATCCCGCTCATATACTAGCCTTACAAACAACACAACCACCCTACAATTGACCCTCACCAAAATTCCTAAAACATAGCCCCCACCGATATCGGTTAGCGTAACCAGTATCGGTTATTGTGACTCAAAACCGTGAAACCAGCCTTTCCTCCTACTGTTTCAACAAAGCAATTAAATTGTTATTTTACAATCTTTCGTGTTAATTTATATTAGCGGAGGCGCCGCCTTCAAAAGGAAGTTTTATATTTCTGGGCCCCAGGTAGTTCCCTCATTTATTGTCTAATCAAAATCTTGTGGTCTTGTGTTCTTATTTGCGGGTAGTCCTTCGAGACAAAGGTAGTTCTTAAGTAATCACTTTGATCTCTCTCTGATACGCGCACACCATCTCAACATTCAGCAGGTATTCCTCCTAGCCCTAACCCTTATACGTTTCTAAAAGGAATGAAAGGATAGAAGCAAATCTATTCCCAAAATTTGAAACATTCGGTGCGAAACATTTTTGCACGCTTAGGTGGGAAAAGAGTTTGGGAACAAATGTTTCGTGCGGAATGTTTACGCTTTTTGGGAATAGAGTTACTTCTATCCTTTCATTCCTTTTAGAAGCAGATAAGGCTTAGGGCTAGGAGGAATACCTATTGAATGTCGAGATGGTGTGCAAATCCCCGTAGAGAGAGATCAGGTTGATTGTGAAGAACTCCTTTTTGTCTTGGAAGGACTACCTCGCAAATAACAACACAAGACCACAAGATTTTGATTAGACAATAAATGAGAAACTCCGCCTTGTGCCCAGAAATATAAAACTTCCTTTGAAGGTGCTCGATTCCACGCTAATATAAATTAACATCAAAGATTGTAAAATAACAATTTAATTGCTTCGTTGAAATAGGTAGGAGGAAAGGTTGGTTTCTAGTTTTGAGCGCACAATAACCGATATCGATTCTTTGGTTAACCGATATCCGTGGGGGCTATGTTTTAGGGACTTTGGTGGTGAGGGTCGTATATGATGGTTGTGATTCAAATTCTAAGAAATATTATTAAAGAGAACACACAAGATGCAACTTCTTGGTTATTGGCGAGGATGCAAGTTTGAGAAGTGTAATGACAAAGGTAGAACTCGGGTAGGATGGCTGGCACTCAGGAGATGAGATACCTCCCTCCGATGATTATTTGAGTATCACGGGGCTCACGATTATTCGGTTGCATTTTGGCCTTGGTCTCCTTCGTGCTAACTCTTCTTGTCTCTTCACTTGTCTCTTGCTTGGCTCAAAGCAAATCAGATTCTTTTATCGCTTACGATGATCTGATTGATCTAAAATCCTTCGACCTTTGTTTAAGTTGGGGAGCCCATTTATAGGAACCGATGGTGGTTACGTAACCAACGGCGGTCAAGTAGTTGCGGGCTTGGTCAAGTGACTAGAAGGTCAATTTTGGGTGCGAGAAAGGGGTCATTAGTCATGGGTGTGGATGTAGACCAAGTTATAGGTCTTAATTAGATTAGTTTAGGGTTAGGCCTAGGTCATGATGAGGTGGCAAAATGAGTGGTAGGTAAGGCGATGTGGATTTATTAATTATAAGATAATTAATAAATAATTGTGTAAGGTTTAGGTGGTGAGGTTAGGTTGCGAAATGAGATGTGGGTCACAAGGGTAAAGACACAAATTTAGTGTCTACATTAGCCCCTTATTGTCATGTAGTTTGTTTTGTAAAGCTACGTTGTTTTGACAATAATATGAAGTGGTTTCCCGATAAGGGTATAGGTAATCCCCTCAAATCTATCTGATTGACATAGCGTGAAATTAGGAATAGGGTTGATAAAGGGTAATCGGTGGAGATGATGGTGAGGTGGTGAGGTAGGTCCAAAGAAGCAGATGCACATGGAAATGCATTAGTGCGACTAGGGTCCATGATTTGATGAGCAAACCATTGCAATGCATAAGGTAAAGGTCGATAGTTTATCAAACAAGGGTGATATAATCACTGTATCTAAGGCATAGGAAGTAGCTCGTGGTATATAATGGGTAAGGCACGAGGAACCTTTGGGCATGTTCGGTAGTGCGAAATGGTTGGTTTGGCTGAGATAAACGTCACGGTCTAAGTCTAGGAAAAGTTGGTCGACGGATCAAGTCAAGGACCCTAATAATGCTAAAACATGAACAGTGAGCTTGAGTGAACAAAAGTTACATGATGGGTGGATAAAAGTGTATGTTGTTGATGTTGGGTGAGGTATTTAAGTGGTACGACCTTGGAGTCGGGCCAAATTGTTGGGTTGCGGCCTTGGGTCGGGCCAAAATGGTTGAGGTGAGGCCTTGGGTCGGGCAAATTGGTTGGTTACAGCCTTGGTCGGTCAAAATGGGTTAACAAAGGGGTTACGAAAAAGGTTAATATAGGCAATGTTTGTGAGAAAGGGCGATTAGAAATAGGGGCAGGGTAAATTGGGGAAAAGTTGGAATAAACCGATGTCGATATTCAAGAGATTTGTCCATATGCAAGAGATTTGTCACGGCGAGGTTTGACATTCACGTATGGTATAATGTATGCAGCACACCCCGAGGAAACAAGGTTAAGCGGTGATATTAATGATAGTGGTAGGATATTATGTGTTCGCGAGGGTGGATGGGGAAGATTTTCAAAAGCATTGATGTGTGTTATTTGGGAGATGATAGAAAGGAGGCGCGACTTTTGTATGGGCACTGCATATTTGGCGGAGCTATACAGGGTTTATGGGCGTGTAGATGAAATCACGGGCGACCTTTGGATTGTTCATTTTATTACATTGTTGGGCCTATGAGCACATTGTTTGTGTGTGACCAATAGGCCAACCCATCCGATCGGGAGAGATCGGAGTGCGAGAGGTTGGGATTGGACGATGGGTCGGACGGAACAAGAGGCAAGATCCTAGGTCTGTGACGGGTGACATTGAATATTATAGGCGGGTATGGGAGATGGTGACGATGGCGGATATACATTGGAGGTCGACGGGAACTATATGGTAACAGAGAATATAGCGGAGGAGTTGATGGGTGTAGAGTGATTGAGGTGGATCACGGGGCATAGGCCGTGAGTGAGTATGAGAGGATTCCTCTAGATCGTGTGCGGCGACAATTTGGATTTGTGCAGGATATACCCTTGGCTTATAGACCATATATGAGGATCGATCTTTGAGGAGCATTCTCACCTCCCGGCCAACACCTCCGAAGGGCGGAGGAGATAGCGGCCAATCACGGGGTATGGATGGATGCAGGCAGCCGAGGCCTATAGATTATGGTGGGTAACAGAACTACGGGTGTACGTGATCATCCTGACATAGCTATGATTACAGAGGAGAGAGATCGTCTGCAGAGATTAGTTCATCATCTCCAAACGCAGGTGAATGAGGCAAGAGGATTGTTAGTGGTTGCGGAGTCACGAGCGGAGGGACTAGAGGCGAGATACCTCCATGCGAGGAGCGTATTAACATGTTCACGGGAGAGATTGGCGGATCGGTGGCGGTACTAATAGCCATGGTACCTTTGAGGATAGAGAGGCCCGGCGAGAGGCGTCGATGATCACGATCATCACCTAGTTCGAGATGAGGCGTGAGGGTCTAAGTAAATGTTATCGAGGTATAAGAATAAATAAGGATCTTGACCTTGATGTCGATGATAGAAGATGTATTTGTTTAACATCTAAATAAATGAATATGTATGTTGATTTGAGTTACGATAATAATAAGAATGTTTGTGTTTTGACTTTCGGTGTTTTGAAAAAAGGATAAAGAGGAATGTGATTAAAATAGAAATACACAAAAAATATTTATATTTATCACACATGATAGGTTATGGTAGGAGATGGTCAAGCTAACCTTGGGAGACCCCATGTCTCGAAGTCTCTTGCTATATAGCCCATTGCACAAAGCAAGGAGGGGCCTCGAGGCCGATGTAGTTCTCCTTAAGACTATGGAGAGGTGAATTCAGGAAATTTAGGTATGGTTAGGCAATTTGTTGGTTGGTAAAAATATTGATATTGATATTCGTAGGGTAATGTTGTTGGTGTTGGTAATGAATTGGTGATTTTGGAATAGGTAGAAGTGAAGCGAAAGTTAGCCTACCCAAGTGGTAGGGAACCATATCTGATTAAGATCAACACATAATCCTAGATTCGAGTTAAAGAGGAAAAATTTACTCTTTTGTAGTTGAAAAGAGCTAAACAAACCACATATTAATGCGGGATGAGCTTGAACCCTAGTGTACCGTGCATGTAGACGAGAAGTCAATAGGTGAAAAGAGTTGTATGATCATAATATATCGGATATACGTCACGTCCTTTGAGTTTAAACAAATGGTGAGGTGAGGTGGATGGTATAGCTGAGGTACGGAGAACTTGTTACAAAGTGAGTGTTACGATGAAAGAGAACCTACCCTAAATAGACAAGTCCATGACTCAAAAGTTCTTTTGAATGTGGCTTTTATTTCTTGAATATAGGTGATCGATGATGGGAAGTCTACAAGGGATATTGATCTTACTATTCTTGAGGTCTTCTGAAGGCGATCAATGCGAAGCTTACGATAAAGGTGATTTGTGTATAGCTGTCCTTGAGGAGCGATCTATTTATAGTAGTAGATGTGATTTTAGTGCATAGCTGTCCTTTGGGGAGCGATCTATATATAATAGCGAGAAATAGTTTGGCATATAGGTTTGTCCTTCGAGGGAGCGATCTATATATAATTTAGAGAACGAGATGTCCTTTTGGCATAAAGCATCTAGTTTGGTAGAAATTTTGACTCAAGAAAATCCCATAAGCATATAATTAAGAATGTGTCATTTTAATACTTTGAAGTCATGGACTAGACTAAATAGGGAAGGCATCGTTAAGGGGAGGTGGGAATAAAACTATGTGAGCTTGATTTGATTGTAAGATGTAGGAAACAAAGTGTATGTAATGCTA
>CM031235.1:5792310-5874469 GCA_018340775.1 Taxus wallichiana var. yunnanensis | reverse complement strand
ATACAAAATTGGTCAAGCCTCCAAATCACACCCCTAATCGTAAGCATAAAGTGCTTACTAATACAACTCAATCTAGGGAAAACCATTGAGAACAAAAAGGTAAGAACTTGAGACCTCCCCATTCTATGTTTCATTGATTATTAAAGAAAATTTTGGTGCGATAACAGATGATTGATTCTAGGGAAAGTAGTTACCAGCAATGCCCAAGCAAATAACTGATCAACTGGGTCTCCAATATGAATTCATCTCTAGAGGGGTAGTGCAATTAGATGGGACAATAGTGAAAACTATTGGAATCATCAAGGATCTAAGCCTCACTCTACATGCCTACCCCAATGTGACTGTTTTGCAGAATGTATCAATCATAGATTTGCCACCACATTTTCTTTGTATTTGTCTAAGGGACTTCACTACCAAAATTGGAGGCTATTTGTCTGTTGATTGGTCACATATGCTCTTTAGAACAAGGTATGGGGTAAAGGCCACAATCATATTTGAGCCCATTGTTGATTATCATATTGAATCTTATGTGCCTAGCCCAATCAATGCCAACTGCTCAGCTTTTGATCAAGAAGACCTCCTAAGCACTTGTGAAGCAGATACCAAGGTGGGATGTATCCCAAACTTGACTCTCGATGAGTGGGCCAACAAAAGACATGATTTTGACCCCTATAAGGAGATGGAAGAATCTGAGCTAGGTGTCTACTATCTACATGAAGAGAATCATCCTCTTCTGACCTAATTAAGCCAAAATATAAAGATGACAATGAGGTATGGAAATTGTTCTTTGATGGCTCAAGGAGTAGACAAGGAGCTGGAGGAGGAGCTATGATTGTGTCCCCCAAAGGTATGAAATATTATTCAGCCTTCAGATTTCAATTTTCCTACTCAAATAACACTACTAAATATGAGGCTTTGGTCCATGGTCTTCATTGGGAAAGGAAGCTAGGAATCAAGAACTTGCAAGTGTTTGGTGACAGTGAACTAGTTGCCAATCAAGTCAGAGGACTTAATGTTGTCAAGAATGACCTGCTCAAGAACTATAAGAGTAGGGTATGGGATCTCATGGAGGATTTCGAAGCCTTCAACATTGTGTCCATACCCAGGAAGGAGAATGAATCTGTTGATAGGATTGTAGCAGTTAGAGAAACGTTTGATGTGGTTGAAAGCATCAAAAGAGACAAAGAACAACCACATATCCATATAGTTGTGAGGCCAGTAGTGCTAGATAATAACACATGCAGGTGTTCAAGAATGATCAGCAGATCATTAATTTTTTGTAAGAAGAAGTTGAATTCTTAGCTAGAAATCAAAATAGATTAGAGCAACAATATGGGAATCAAATAGTACAGCTACATAAAAACAAGCTTCCCAAAGGCTTAGTGACATTGGAGTCTATCTTCAATCCTAATGATCAGTTTAGAAAAGAGAAGGCTAACATACGGATCAAAGGAGAAGATTCAGAGTCAATCCCAGTTGAGAAGGAAAACACTTCAAATTAAAAATTGGCCACTGAAAGCAAGAAAGGTATGAATTCATACAACTTTTCCAAGAATTTCCATATGTATTTTCTTGGAGCTATGAATACCTAAGAGGGTTCAATCCAAAGCTAGTACAATAAACAATTGAACTAGATCCTCGCTTACTCAGCCCATCGGGAAAAGAAGAGACCACCAATCCACACATTGAGCCTTTGATGAAGAAAGAGCTAAACAAGTTGATAGAGGAAAGTATCATATTTCTAATTAATCACTCAAGCAGGGTTGTAAACCTAGTCCCAGTCAGGAAGAAAAATGGAGAGATTAGGTTATGTGTAGATTTTTGAGACTTGAACAGAGCTTCCCTCAAAGATCACTACCCACTCCCTTTAATGGAGCAGATCTTGCAAGTGGTGTCTGGATCAGAGAGATTCTCCCTCCTAGATGGCTACTTAGGGTACAACCAGATCATGGTGAAAGAAGATGATCAGTTCAAAATAGATTTCACCACCAAATGGGGCACTTATGCCTACAGAAAAATGCCATTTGGATTGTCCAATGTTGAAGCCACTTTTCAAAGGGAAATGGATATGGAATTTAAAGGGACTGGTCAAAAAAATAATACTGATCTATCTGGATGACATTACGGTGTTTTCCAAAAATTCATCAGACCACCTTTTCCACCTAAGGTAGGTGTTTTGAAGATGTAGGAGTTTTGGGGTATCATTGAACCCTAAAAAATACATATTCTTGGCCCATGAGGGCCGGCCTTGATAGGCCATATATTGTATCAAAGGAAGTATTGGCAATTGACCTGGAGAGAGTTGAAGCAATAAGAGCATTGTCATTGCCAAGCCACAAGAAATCTCTTCAAAGATTCCTAGGAAAAATCAATTTTATCCGTAGATTTGTACAAAAAATTTGTACCTTGTTAAGCTAATAACATTGATGTTGAAGAAGAGATTAGCATTCAAAGCAAAAACCAAGGAAAGGCAAGCTTTGAGGCCATCAAAGAAGCTATATCACAAGCTCCCACCTCATGAATCTAGAATTTCTAAGGAATTCATGCTATATGCTCGGTGGAAGTGACACAATTTTTGTAATCTTAATACAAGAGAACAAAGAGGGTACATGTGAGCTAAATGCCTTCTTAGACCAAGGTATGTAAAGACATGGCGATATACTCATCGAAAAGCATGTCCTTACAAAGTGATCACAAGGGTTAAAGAAGTTTCACCATCTAGTTTCAAAGTGGCTGGCATCCAATTACCGTTAGTCAATCCCATGTAGATTACTAATATGACTTCTTCTGCAAATTCTGAGGATCCGAATTAAAATAAGTGGCTGCGTATACTGATCTTAGTCATAAAGTCAAATGAGCATTATGATTGATCATCACATTGTGCCACTAAGTATAGATCCATTGTATGAGGCTGTGGTGAATTATCGGCCTCAAGATCTCATCAGGTGGGAAGACATCGGTGAAATTGGGAAATCCATTTTTGTCCCGCAACAAACACCCCAAGAGAGGAGAATTTACAAGGTGTTTCAAAATCCTTAATTCAAGCACATGGTACAAATGGTAAAGCTCTTACAAACAGGCTTATGCTCCTCAAACCAAGTTGAGTTTAATTCAATCACGTCATTTATCGAAGCAAATACCAAGAACTCAATTTCAAAAATCAAGCTTCATGATCCTAATTATACAATGGCCACCGTGATAGTCATGAAGGTTTGAGTGCCCATAGTAAGCAATGCTTCCATAGCCATTGTCTCTGCATGTAGATCCTGAAGAATAAAAACAGATTCTATGAACTCACATCCGATTACTTAAATATTCGTCACTCTGAAGGCTTGAAAGTTCTGACACCTCTTCAGCATACTAGTTTGTTAGAGATATTCTCATATCTCCCTCTATGTAGTTTACTGCGAACATTGCCTCATTGCAGCTAAAGTTGCATTTTTCCTAAGTGATCTACACATAAAGCACATGTTCCTACTTGGAGCATGTATGATTTCAACATTTTGTACATAGTTGTGTGGTAAAGCACTTATTGCCAATCTTTCCACATAGTACTCTATATTAATTTGGTCTTAGATAAAAACTCCTGTGTCAAAAGCAATTTTCTACTTCTCGTAAGCCATTATTTTGATATTTCTTATAAAAATTAAGAGTGTAAAATGGTCAGGCTCGTGAATCATAAGAAGATGCATTGATAGATGTTAATCGCTACGTAAAGAGTCTACCTAGAATAAATACCACCAAGTGTTTCGATGGCATCTCAAACCAAGGGCAAATATTGGTTCTACCACAACCCATACGTAAAGAACTATGAGAAAACTCATTCATCCTTGAGGTAGCAATGCCAGTCGCTTGAGGGGGCTCTGATAATGGTATCAGTAGAAGTTACGAAGGAATGTGGAAAGGACCTATAACTAACTTAAGACTACCCGATGTCTCGTGAATCCTAATTAATGTGCATACTTCATAGTTTTGGAAAATTCATCAAACTTGGCTGAATGTAGAAGTAGGTGGACTCGAAATAAATCTCTAAAGTAGACAGAGGTGGTTAGAGAGACCCAGTGAGCGATGCCTCATGGTTCCCCATCACTCACCGTAGTCATTGAGCTCAGGTTGAAGATGTCCTCACTGCCATAAATGCCACTGCTTAAAAGTTTCATCACAATCAATGACGAAGAGTTCCAAATCATCTGAGAACGAATTAATTCGAATCAGAATTAAAGGACGAGAGAGGTTTTCCAAAGGCGCCCATGTATAGAATTTGTGTTAATGAGAGCATCGCCACATTTATCGATTAATCGCACTTCACCAAAATGTAGAACTCTAAAGTGAGACCCAAATGTGGAGAAGTCGACTCATGTGGCAACGTGAGTAAGGTGAAGTCTCAAAAAGCCCATAGGAGATTAATATATACCGATGGAATCTCTTAGAACATTACTTGAATCGCTTCTCCTCTCACTTCAATAGAACCGCTCCTTCGAAAACATGTGTCTAAGTGTTTTCTTAAGTAAGCGGACACGCCAGTGTGGCTCCCGATTTAAGGAGGAAATCTGGTGTGAAGAGTCCATTTAATGTCGAGATAGACACAAGAGATAAAACCCATGTAGCGCATCTGTAGAATACAACTCAAAGGGTGCCACTTTCAAGACTGGAGTGTTTTCCAATTCTTTTTTCTTTCCCTTTTCCATTTTCATTTACCTTGGAAAGATCAAGCAAAAGGGGAAAAGCTTACGTGATACCTAATCATAGACTTCAAGAATCATGAGGTAAATATGATTCTTTCCTAATCATAGCTACCGCGTGTCCCATATTAAAATGGGATTTCCATTTTTCAAATTGCTTTTCCTTACATTTATTTTAGCACCACTAATACAAACATTCGAAGAGGCATATCCCATAGTTTGATAGTGTTGAGGGAAAATATTGATCAAATCTTACATCCGTTGGTTAAGCGTCTTTTGTTTCTACTCCATGGAAAGAGTTAAAAAAGTTATTTGTTTCCCATTTAGGTGAAAAATGGAGAAACATCTTTGAGGCCTTTTTAATGCAAGATCTTCTTACTCCTCAACAACTATATTGGAAATCCTTTCTTCTTCCTCCTAAATCGAGGCACCGAATTAAGAAAATCATTGATGGAATTTTCAAGACAGAGCATTTGGGATGGAGTTTAAGGGAAACATTAAATAATGGTGGTTGAGTAGTTAAATAATAAGTTTTCCTTACTTCTTTCTCTTTCTTCCATTCTGTGAATCGAATCTTATAAAAAGTCCTCGGGACCTCTGTCAAAGGTACTAGGGACATTATGAGCTCATTTTACAGCTCATGAATCCCTTTTCCTCATCTAGAAAAGGAATTCATGGAGTTTCAAACCTTCCATTAAAAATTGTATATCAATTTTTCTACCTCTTTGAAGAAAATTTTGTAATGCATAGAGTATCAATCTACAAAGAGAATAAAACATCTTCAGAGCTGATCATATTCTGTTAAATCACTTTCTTTATCTCATCTTACCTTTGCCTCACTACCCATTATAAATATTAGTTATGCTTGCTTGATTATTGTAAGTATTTTTTGGTTTGTGTCTATAACAAAACTAATGGTCATTCAGCTAAGTGCATCACCTTGTAGTTTAGTTTTCTTATTTCTTATATCCTTTTGTAGAAATCCCTTCGTTTCCTGCAAATAGATTAGGTAAGAAAGTGTAAGTTTCAGTACGCACCTCCCAAAAGACAAAGGAATAGGAACCCAACCTATCTAATTTGGAGGGATTGTTCCATTTGCAAGGTTTCGACACTTTATATTTTAGTGCAATTTACAAAAATAAACTGCTTTGAACAAACATGGAAAAGGCACATAAAAATGACACTGGAATAAGAGTTGCCTATCAAAATTAGAAGATTTTTAAAAAATGACACTAGAATGAGTTGCCTATCAAAATTAGAAGATTTTTATTTTTTCCACCATTAGCTATATTTTAATTTTAATTAAAATACTTAAATGCCTACTGAAATGATTTCGAGGGGATCAAAATATTATTTCAAGAGGAAATCATAGAGGGATAAAACATAAGCACCCACTAGTAGGAATCTATGGATTTAAGCCCCCATGTGACCATACTATGTGACTTAGTGGCTGGGGCATGTGATGTCTCTTTCCTCCAATGAGTAATGTAAGTGCACAAAAGGAGGGAAAATTCACATGAATAGTGCCTTACACACTATGGAATAAATTGTCTTTCTACCCGATAGAATATAAGTGAGGAAAACTTCCACACATGAATAGTGCCCCTACACACTATGAATAAATTGTCTTGCAAGAGAACATTGCTATTCGAACCTAAACTAGATGCATAGTGTCAAAACGCATGATCGCATTTCCTCACTAGCAAACCTTATTACGTTTCAAATAGTCACCTGCAAACAAAAGGTTTAATTAGAGGAAGGACCATCATTCTGATCATGTATGGATCTAGCAAATCAGATTTCCCAAACAACAACCACCCTGAAATAGGTTTAATAAGATGAAGTTTGCCATTGCCGATTCATGCTGTAGCAAAGTTTTACACAGAAACTCGAGAAAGGGGTTTTTAGTGCATAAAAACATGAGTACAAAAGTCGATGCACACCAAATAACCCCTATAGTAAATTTTAAAAAAACCCTAAAATCGACTATCTTAGATTATGCTTGAGTTTATAATTGATCCTAGGATTTTCTCATCTACTGGATCTAATGGCGCAACTTGATTTGCATGAAAATTCCATGTGTAAAAAGTAACTTATACTGATGACCTTCACGCACATGCATTCAAAATATTTGCACACATATATGTTGGTCACTCCAAAGAAAATATTTAAAGTCAGTAGTTAAATCCAAAAGTTAAACACACATTTTCTCTATCACTTATCTAATATCACATCTTAAGTATCATCTACAAAAATCTCTGTGTAGAAAAATAAATTCACACATGAAGATTATAGAAATTAAAATAAATAATACATAAATGAAATATGATATTAAAATCACAAGTGCATCGAAAGTGTTAAAAACCAACACAATACACGATCAAAGCTTGGTGAATCAAAGCTAGTAATCAAAAGATCCTCCAATACCCCTACTTGAATAGTAAAAAATGAAGATGTACATATAGAGAGTGAATATGTATAACTCCTCCATGGAATTAGTGGACAAAGAGCCGAAAATAGAAATGTAACTCTCACATTCGCATAGTAAAATAAAGAGTAACCCCACAGCTTAGCCTAATAATGATGTCCAAGTGTAACTCCTATGACTAACTACAAGTGTAATTCCTATGATTAAGTACACCTAAACAAGTTAACTTATCAAGTGTAGGAATAATCCACAATAAATAAATAAAAAAAAATAAATCCTCACTACTAATATGTTGCCACTCATAAAATTCTAACATGGGTATTATGGTTAAATGTATCGAAATTTCTCATAAGCATGTGTAAAACCTGTATTAATCATACATTTTATAAGCCATGCTTTTGGTCAATTTTATAGCTATCATAATTAATAATATTTTGCATTCACATTTACTTAAATATATATATATATATATATATATATATATATTTATAGGGCTCTCTCTATATGACAACTTTAGGGCTCTCTCTCTGTAATGACTAGGATGGGATCAAAGCGAGAGGAGAAGGATGAGTCTCGCATCGAGTTCTCTATGAGAGGTCTTTGCCCTTTATATATATATATATATATATATATATATATATGAAGTCCGTAAATATTTTCATATTTTCTTCTATTTTTAAAAATATTTTTGTACTATTATATAGATATTTAAAATGCAATATTTAATAAATAATGATAAAATACCAATCTTGCTAAGGTTTGTATCTTAATTTTTACGTATGTATTATATTTAATCACTACTTTACTTAGCAACGTTTTAATTTTTTTTTATTGAGGTAGTTACATGCAGTATCAATCTTATTACATTAGCTATGCATCTAATCTATTATCACTTTTTTATTTAATGATTACATGCAGATCAATCTGGCTGCACTCCGGTGTATCCAATCAAAAAAAGTCTATCTTATAAAAGAGTCATATAACTAAAGATATGAAGCTTTTTGTATCTCAGAAACAACAAAAATAAACTTTCAAGTGAATGATCTAATGATCATCAAATCTAAATATAAAATTACCTTATGATGTTGCCCAGACACCAAATCTAAGGTCCTCATTAATTTTTTTCTATTATTTTTGAAATGTAATTTTTTCAATAAATAAATTACAAGGATCATTTTACAGATGATTCGAACTCATACTGATAAAAATTCTAAAAAAATCTTAATTTACTCAAATTTCTTATTAAAAATTTCAATTATTTAAATAATTATGTTATTTTCTAACGTTAATAACTTACAAAATGAAATTACTACTCAGAAAGTAGACATTACAACATGAAGTAAATGTGCCACCAAGTGCATAACTTGAATCAATGATCAATAAAAACATAAATACACCAACACCATAGGAATTCACTAGTCTAATACTAAAATAAGGTTTCTATATACTACCCCAAACAAAACAAACAAGAACTTAAAAATTTTGGAACCCTCACCTTACCATATTTCAAAGTAAAACAAATAAACATTTAAACATAATTTTTTTTCCTAGGGTCGCTTCACCTTTTTCCGAAAGTTCTCAAAATTAAATAAAGAATAATAAATGATAAGAAATTAAAAAGGAAAAAAAGAGAGCTCTTGATCTCCGTCAAGGAATTCGATGCCAGGAGATATGAGATTCCATCCCTCACTATGTCTAGATATATAAATCAGGTCAAATACCAAAACCATATCAAACAATTTGAGATTGAGTTTGTGCCTATATAATATTTTACTTAAGTAAAACTAGTAAAATCTAGGAAAGATAAAGAGAATGGAATGAACACACCTAGATGTTTTTAGATACTTAATTATAGACACTTTAAAATCAAACACATACTACTATTTTACTATGCCATTAAGTATGTTGTTATATGCATGGATCTTAAGCAAAGAAAGTATTCTTGGTCACCACAATCCTTTGTCCATATGTTGTTTTGATTGTTTCTATTTTCTTTTGCTCCTCACATATCATTTGTTGTACCATTTTTGGTCGAGTCACCAGGGATCTCTGTTTGTCTTTCTTTTCACATATACCGTCATTTATCTTGGGACACTATTATTTGGGACAACATAACCTGGGTGCACAAGTCATTCACGAGCTTCATGTCCTCTTTATCCTTTTTACTTATTTTTAAAATTTGTAGTGCAGCCTTTGACTTTCTGCATACCTCCAAGCTCATTGTTGGCCTTTTGGGTCACTAGTGTCAAAATTCAAAGAATCATATATATACCCATGACTTATACCTTTCAGTGTGCAGATGGAAATTCTAATGGGAAATCACATCTCACATCATCACTTTCCTTGAAAAGGGACTACATTTTTGAGCTGCGTGCTTACCTTAGGAAGGGAAGTTCTCAATTCCATACCATACATTTTCATCTTATCCTTCCTAGCCCAGTATCTTGGCATCATTGGCATGAGGGAAATATAAGGAAACTATTTCACCCACCTGAGCAGAGGAGCAGGCTACAGTAGGATTACTAGAATGTGGTGTTGTCTTCGGTCATAAGTTCACTCCTTCGAATGACCATTGGGGTTAGAATGACTTCACATATTAAATTTTTCATTCTAATTTGATGTGTTTGTGAGATTTTGTAGGTAATTAAGTATTGTGTTGAAGGTTATAGGTACCTCAGAGTAACCGAAAGTAGCAGCATATTGAGTGACCAGTGATGAATAAAGTGTCGATGAACCACACTAGTGGTAGATAGGAAAGAAGTAAGATTCCCAGTACTTGTACGCGATCGCCAGCACCCAGAGGTGTCTCTAGTGTCCCAGTACCACCCTCTCCCTATCAGCGCTCATGTCCATTCTTAGGTTACTATATCTTCTGAAGAATTTATATCGAGCATTCACCAAGAATATTAAACCTATTCATTAGTTTTCCCGGTTTATATGTGTTCGAGGATAAGTGAAAATTATATAGTTCCCTATCTCTCTCTGTTGTTTACATGATTGCATCATTAAATTTCTTATCATTTATATTGGTGTATATCAGAATAGTGACTATGAAATTATATTTAATAAACTCTATTTTTCTTAAATCATTTGGTGAACCCCTTTGTACGGAAAGCTTGGAATGTGTAGAATGTGATGAGAAGGTGTGAGCTTTGTTCAGAAATGTTTGACCTCAGAAACTATGTTTAAGGGGCCCAAATTCGGATTTTCAGAAGGGTTTGGTTTAAAAATAGTAAATTCTAAAAAAATAGTATGTTTCAAAAAATTACAGGTACATATAAGTCTTGTGGAAGATGAAACACCTCGTCTCCCTTGAGACTCGGTGACCTTCCACATCTTTCTAGGTGTCCTTTCGCATTTATAAAATTATTATAAATACATACGTAACCTGAAAAAAGGAGATGGACATCTCTAGCAGAGATAATTGATGTAATTTGAAGTCTTTGAGTAATTTACATCTCTTTTCGTAGATAGTTGTTTTGCAATTCATCGTGGCACATTTGTTAATCTATTCCTTAAGTCCTAAAACCCCTAGCTTGGATCAGCAGGACTGCGTGAGCTAAGCTGCTCTCTGAGAGTGTATGATCCCCGGGGATCCAGGCTCTGAATACAAAAGCTGGGGTGGTCCACACAACTCTCAGAATCCTTCTCTCCCCGTCGTAATAATTTCCAACACAGTATCACTGTGACGTGATGAGTACCTCCAATGGCTTAGGGCCAAAGCATATAAACACTCTTTTGTAGTTTTGAAACCATGATCCTACTCAAACAATATGGTGAATGAACATGCTCTTGGTGAGAGGCTATAAAGCATGCCAGGATCCAGATGCTGCCAACAATTTTTATGATTTTTTAAATTCATTTCGTAGGTATTTTAAAATAACTACAAGGGACACACTTGTACCTGGTGGAGCAAATCAGGCTGCATGGGCTCAATGCAAATTTCATCTACAGGAAATCATGCCTCTCTTGCAATGCACCAAAGCTCGACTCCATTCAAGGTGCAAGTAAATTTCGACATTCCTAGTTTTTAGTTGTAAGATCAATTCGGGATGTGAGAGAAAAATGGTCGGACCAATTGACCTCATATTTTTCTATCAATCAATTTACTGATAAGGAAAAGATAACATTTTCTATTTAAATTCATCTCTCTTGTTTGCCAAAATCGCTGGGGTGTGTATAAGAATGGGCTCGAAAGGGATGAGCTAGGAATCGCAGAGGAACCCACATATGAATGATTTCAGTGGATGCCATAAAGGAAGAATATTACCCCGCTGGGGCCTAGTGATGATAATGTACATACAAAGGTGGCGTGAACTCACAGCAAGGTAAGGACCAATGCCTCAAGATTATACTGATAAATTTCATTCTTTATCTGCAAGATTGGGCATTCAAGACACAGAACAACATAGGATTCTAAAATATCGCAGTGGCCTACAATGGAGCATCCGAGAGGACATGGAATTCTTTCAGTTTCAAACCCTCGGCGAGGCATACAAGTTTTCAGTCAAGATTGAACAAAAGCACAAAAGGAGGACTGCTAGGAACCAACCCGTGAGGGGGAAGAATGATAAAGAAGGCCAGACCCGAGGTCAAGGTTGGAAACAGAAGGAGTCGCAAGGAAATAAGATGCAGAAGGAGAAGACAGGGAAGTGGTGCGACCTCCACAAAACAAATCGCCACTCCAAGGAAGAATGTCGAGCCATCAAGTCCTTACTCGCCGAGTCATCTTCTTCAACACTCTCTGCACCAGCAGTTACAGACCCTGAGGTCAAGGATGAAGATGATGAAATTATAGATGCTGATCCAGATGTGATCATTGCCACCTCAAAAGTCAAGAATATGGATGAGAAGGAAAGGCTCTTCCACTCCAAGCTCTGGGTAAAAGGTAAGCCCATGTCATTTTATCTCGAGCAGTGGAAGTCAGAAGAATTTAATTTCTGTTGATGTTGTAAAAAGCCTAAACCTCCCTGTAAAGCCACATCCCCAGCCATATAGTATTGGGTGGTTAAACCCAGGAAGAGACCTCCAAGTCACACAACAATGCCTCCTTCCATATGCCATCAAGCCCTTCCATGATGAATTCTTGTGTGATGTTGCCCATTAGATGTGTCTGTGATGTGCTCCTGAAAGCCAACCATTTATGTGGGATGTATATGACATCTATGAAAGTCACGACTGTATGGGTCACCATTACCATTGGGAATCAACGTTATTGGATACCTGAGGTCATTCCCCCAAAATCTGTCTCCCTCATCAGAGCCAAACAATGTAAGAAGTTAGGAGAAAACCAAACAGCTTTTGTCGCCTGATGACTGTGCCAAAACCTACAAACAAAATTTCATGTTCTCCATGAACATGCACTAATCACAACAAATGTAGTAGCTCAACCAAATCATAACTGAGTATGATGATCTATTCCAGTCACCTAAAGGAGTGCCACTTCAGTGTGACGTAAAACATGTTATTGATTTGGTCCTCGGTCTCCTTTACCCAACAGCCCTGTGTATCACAGGTCAGTCCTTGAAAATGATGAGATCAAGAGGCACTCCAGAATTGATTCAAAAGGGACACATTAGGCCAAGAAGCTCTTCACCTTGTGGAAGTCCAATTATCTTGGCACCAAAGAAAGATGGAACATGGAGACTTTCAGATAGACTATTCAGCCTTCTCGAACAAAATCACCGTGAAGAATCGCCACCCTCCTCCCAAGGATTGATGATTCATTGACCAGCTCAGAACAGCTGGGTAAAATTATTCACCAAAATTGATCTCAAACCAGCTATCACCGATCCTCCGCGAGCCCATCGACGTTTGGAAAACTGCACGAAAGTCTCGCGGAAGGTCTATTCGAATGGTTGGTCATGCCTTCAGACTAACTAATGCACCTGCAACATTCATGCGGGATGATGGACAACATCTGCATACCCTACACCAATTCCTTCTGGTGGAGTGGTCTACCTAGCATGATATACTCATTTATAGACCTGACTCCGGGAGAGGCATCTATATAACATGTTCAAGAAGTACTTCCAGACCCTCAGAAGCATGATGACCGTATGCAAACTAGATAATTGCACATTTGGGATGACAAAGGTCCAAGATTGGGTTACGCTCGTGGATGAGGAAGGAGTCCACATGTCGACTCAGAGAAAATTCAAAGGTTATTCAGAGGTGGCCTACCCAAAGAATCTTACAAGTAGCTTCAGTAGCTTCCCGGGCCTTGCTAATTTCTATCGCCGGCTTATCTGGTTTCTCACATATTTCCTGGGCACTCAATCGTGTGACTAAAGGAGGGAACAAGGCCAAATTTCAAATGGGGAAGTACAACAAAAGCATTTGGAAGGGCTGAAAGAAAGGTTATGCTCAACTCTTTCCTTTCCTCCTTCCCGATCTACATCATCCATTCGAGCTGATGACAGATGCATCTCGAGTATGCCTTGGGAGTCATATTATCATGCAACATGGCCACCTGGCTGCATACATAGTGAAACATTCAATGACACAGTCAGGAAGTACCCAACATATGATAAGGAGTTTTATGCCATTGTCATCTGTGCATGTAAGCAGGGAAACACTACATTCTAGGGAAGGAGACAAGAATCCACACTCCACTTATAGGCCTTCGAGTTCCTTCAGTACACAAAGCAAGTTGAGGAATGAGAGACACTAAATGGGCAGTTAATACCTACATGCAAAGCTTCACCCGATAATAAAGCATAAGAAGGAAGCGCTAACTCAGAAAGAGATTCGCCTAAGCTCGCCTCCAATTGCAGCCCTCACAACTATTTCTGATCTCTGTGACATGAGACTTGGTTGGTGCAACAGTATGAGAAGGATCTCGAAGCCTTTTTGACACATATCGTGCCCTCCGTGGAAGGAAAACATGTCTCTCGATTTCTATCTACGTGATAATCTCCTCTCGCTATATGGGACACATCTGTTCCAGAAGCAAGTGAACAATGTAAGATGATCTCGGGAAGCACACTTCAAACAAGACCTGCAGTGGCACTTTTGGCGTGGACAAGACATTGGCAAGACTTGTAAGCATTTCTACCGGCCTAATCTAAGGACCATGTGGTGAAGTATATTAAGTCCTCGCACTCCTCAGGCAATCAAGCTAAGCCAACTAACAAGAAACAGTGGATTGTACACACCATCAATGCGTAACCAACCAAGCTCTTGGGAATCTGTCTCGATGGACTTCCTCCTGTGCTTTCACAACTTTCAAACATGGGAATGATGGTATTTTTGCTTAGTAGTTGATCGATTTTCTAAAAATGGCTGTAATGGTTTCTGTGAAGAAAAATATTTCGTCAAGATACCGCTAAAATTTATTTCACTATGTATGGATCAACTTTGGGCTCCTCAAGTCTATTGTTTCGATAGGATAAGCAGGTTCCCGAGCATCTTCCTGGTCCACCTTATGGGAATGCTAGATACAAAGTTGATGAAGTCCACATCCTTCCACCCTGCATCGATGGGCAAATAGAAGTGGTGAATCGCCTAATTGTTTCACATGCTTCAGATGTACCACTCCCAAGCCACTTCCCGCACATGGGACGAGGCCCCGCCATACATACAACATGGATACAATCGAGCCCTCGCATGTACTCCACTAAACACAAGCCTCCTTTTCAAGCTTGTTATGGATTCCAACCTATGGCTCCCATTGATGTATGCATCCCAATTCCTCCATGGAATTCACACTTCATGGAAAAAGTGAAGCAGAAAAGGCGACAAGGTTTGGTTGAGTGATCAAAGACATTCAAACACCAAGTCCATGACATTTTACGAAAATGAATAAAAATATAAGAATGCCATGATAAACACAGATTCGCATCATTTCCAAAGTGCTGGTGATAAGGTTTGCATGCGGCTTCAGTAAGGAACGCACTTCTGTGTCCACACAGTAAAAGATTCGACCTCTCTGGTGCATGGTCCTACACTCTCACTAAGCAAGTAGGGGAAAATGCTTTCGAAGTCAATCTTCCACCCTACTTGGTCTCGCACCCCATCTTCAATGTGGACCTCCTCAAGCCATACCATCCACCTTTGTTGGATACTTACCACATAACATAATTGGACATCTCTGAGCTCAATCAAAGCAAGTCTTTACTTTTAACAACTGCATATAAGAAGATATTGTGGACAATTTGACTAAGACCACCGAGGACAACCTATTCAGCTCTATCGGGTGATCAAGAAAGGAAATCTCAATCATCAAGGTGAGTGGCTCACCAGATACAGTAAAGAAGCAATTTCCACAATGATGGGGCATCTTAATGCAATGGGGACCATCAAGCTTCAAGGAGGGAGGAATGATCCAGTAGCACTGAATTTAGTGGCGCAACTTCCAGACTATAACTTTGCAACCGTAAATTCATCGACTCTCGCTCAAAAGGCAACGGAAAGCTTGGAATGTGTAGAATGTGATGAGAAGGTGTGAACTTTTTCGCAAATGTTTGACCCCGAAATCCATGTTTAAAGGGCCCAAATTGTGATTTTTGTAATGTTGTCTAAAAATAGTAAATTCTAAAAATAGTATGTTTCACAAAATTAGTGCACATGTAATTCTTCAGAAGATGAAACACCTCATCTCCTCGAGACCGGTGACCTTCCACATCTTTCTAGGTGTCCTTTCATATTTATAAAGTATTATAAATACATATGCAATCCTTAGGTGTGATAGTACATCTCTCGCAAGAGATAATCGAATGTATTTCAAGTCTTTCAATAATTTACATCTCTTTTTCAAACATAGTTGTTTTGGCGATTCATTCGCACATTTGTTAATCAGCTTCCTTAAGTCCAAACCCTTGGTTTTCGATCATTCACAGCCAGTTTTATAGGTGAACTTTAGTTGTTTGGCTGAGTTAAGCTGCGTATGGTTTTATAATTGCTTCTAATGTTGAAAATAGTCAAATGTGCATAGACGTCTCTTCTATTATATTCAAGATGAATGTAGAAGCTATATAGTACTCTTCCCACTCTGCGAGAATGTTTTTCAATGATTAGCAATGATAAATATGATATTAGTACTCCTACCACTTCTTTGTATGTTGATGATATTCTTGATGAAATGCTTTACTGGTGAAAATGTAACGAGTTTTGATAGTGATATGTCGATTATGCTTGATCATGAACATGTTAGTGATGATGTTAATTCTCTTAAGACTACTAAATATGAATTTACTACTCCTCTTTCTTCTACATCTAAAGTTATTATAAATTGATGATTCTACTCCTACCAATAGTACACCTCTTAGCCAGTGTCTCTGAAGCCCTACGTGTAAGCACGTTCCTGCATAGAGCCTCACCTCCTTAACTTCTCCTTCCACATCCATCACACTCATTCTCACGTTCCCCATGATCACTTTCGTAATGGAAAGCCTAAACCCTAAATATCCCTCTCACTTCACCAACCCATTCCTTCACCACGATATTCTACTCCATCATTCATGTTGTTGAAGACTTTACAGTCTCCCGATTTCAGTACATACTCCTGCAAAATTAAAGCCTATTATATTTCAATTGTGACAATAATTTTCTGCTTTATGGTAATCCCTATTCCTAAAAGAGATTCCAAAATTATGGCTTTCATACAAAAGGGACTTCATCATGCCTAACTTGTATCCTATTTTGCGGTGGTGCTTGACAATCATATGTTACATCTAAAGTATTACCGTTTAATCGTAATACATTTATTTGATGACGAATTTAAGATTTTCATAACTTGCATTGATCATGCTCTCCAGATGGTATAATTCTATTTTCCTTATGGATACATTATTCAGCGTTATTACTTATTATGATATGGAAGATGCGTTTGATAGACAATTTTAGTTCTAATAATGGTCTACAAGGTTACACATGAACTCTTTCCTTCTTTGCGTCAAGACAAAGGCTACCATATTTTATCTGTTACATTTTACACTTCCAATTCTTGCATGCATTAGTTATTATTTCCAGCCCATTGATTTAGAAAAGTATTTATTTGTTGCACAACATGGCTTAATTCCTCCATTAAAGGAAAGGGTTACATATTCCACATGTGAATCATTTTAATTTTTATCTATAAACTTATTGAACTATCAAAGGACCTCATTGTGGATAATGTCTGTAACACCTTATCCCTTTATTTCACATCGACTTGTGCCTCTTGGGAGTCTTCCCCTATTTCATCTATCACGACCTCGTACACTAGATCCCCATCTCCTTCTCTAATCTTAGTGTGCATAGTGTCCCTACATCTCTTCAGAACATTCCTAAGTCTTCATTCCATCTCACTCATGAAGATTCACTTATCACATGTCTGAAAACCATGATTTCTTCATCTGAAAATCGACTAAAATGTATATATCTTGATCAAACATTTCTAAAACAATCACACTTACCAACTCACTTGATTGCATTCAAGCTTATACTGCCAACATCTTACACCTCTCAAATCTAATGAAACATAGTTTCTCTCACAATGATTTCCATACAAGGTGCAAACAAAGCCTCAAATCTCAATCTCCATCATCAAGTCTGAGCACTCTCTCTACTATTCCTGCCACGCAAATTATATACTACCATTCACTTTTCATTCATATATAAAGACACAATTACAATATATAAGTAATTCTAATTATTCCTCTGTATAGTTACTTATATTCACTCCATTTAACTTTTAGCAACTAATCCTGCATTTCACAAATATTTGTCATCCATTCACCTCATTATGAATCTCCATTTCCTCACCATTTATGCCATATAGATCATAATTTCCTCTAAGACTTTGTTACATATAGCCATTTCCAAAATCCTCATCTACATCCGCACATACTATTCAATATTTATTCACATGTGACTATACTATCCAATATTATTTCATGTTTACTATTGGCTTACATCTTACATCTTTCTACTGCCTGTTGCATATTTCTCCATTCTCCTTCACCCTTTCTCCGAAATGGAAGTCCTCAAGCAATCAAGATCATCCCATAACTACCTTAGGTCCTATACAGAGTCAATCTACACTCCTATAATTACTACTACAACTTGCTATGATCCTTATCTCATAAACAAAGGAACAATCATTCTATACTAAAATCAATACTTTCTTACAAAATATTTCAATGGGGATATTCCCATAAATGACCTAATATGGGCACAAGCACAAATACCACTCCATGAGTAATCTACTAATATCTCTTGCAATCTCTAAATCAACATTCTATCATTCAAACTAAACTCAATCAACTGGCCTGATAACACGGTTCACTTATTATATCTCAATTGGATGACCTAACTTGGGAGCTACTCTATATTATTAATCGGCAGCTCCTACATTATTACCTCCCATGCTTCAAGCCACATCAACTAGGCAAGACTTGATGCTTACGATGTAACCTCTGTAGGTCGTGGCTACGACATCTAGAATGAAATGGATCACATACGCGTGGCTATGGAATTGAATAAATAAGAATGGGCAACGATATGTGTGAAAGCCATAATTCCCGAGGGCAAATCAAGGGATCAAGCAATGTCCGATATTTTGTGTTTGCTGATAGGTATTTTCTCATTAAGGGAATGGATGCATGTCTAACTCCTGAAGCATCGACAATGTAACCATGACCCTCTTGAAGTAGAACAATGGTCACATGATATATTTCAATCAAGAACTCATTAATTCCAGTATAAATTCAATACTAGCATATGTAATCGATTTGTGTGGAATTTCTCATTGTATCTGCGAAAATTTCTCTTCTCAGAGAGTTATGAATACTGGTGCATCACAGACAATGGGAAATGAAAACTCTGTCTAATGATGGTTTTCCTGTAACTCATTCTTGGCTTGCATTATCCACTTTATCATTTAAATGCAAGGCTCACCACTGGATGCACCATGCTAGGTAGATGATTGGAGGGTCCTGCAGATGAGTTTTCTTGTGCCCTCTTGGTCAATATTACTAGTCAATTGTGTAACAAATTTGTTCTCGTCATGCCCAGTATCATGTGGGTCATGCACTCTTAGGCCATGTCAGATTTTTGTGGCTTTAGATGGTCATGTGGGCATGAAATAAGAATCTATGAAATAAACAAAATCACAACTTATAAACCGAAAGGGGCTTAGGACTCCCACACCTAGTCCTAACCTAACCTCCACTAAGGAAACTTAGTGGAGCCTTCATATGTTAATTATAGTCTAATTAAATCACATGTTGCCTATAGGGTTTAAGTCCTCTGACTAAAGAATGAAAATGCATACAAATTATACAGTGGGTAAATTACAAACTCATTCCTTTAATTCTAATTAAGTGGCTACGTATTACTAATTAATTAAATAAATGAAACCATGTTAATTGAAATAAATCACAACCCTATCTAATATCCTTCTTTTTTATTTTCTGTAGACTTTAAACTTGAAAGGAATACAAACAAATAAATAAATCTAACTATTTTAATCCATGCTTAGATGAGGATTTTTCTGTTTTAAAAATAAATAAATAAAAATCTACATGACACTGTGAAATTTCTTCTAATTAAATTAAAACTACTTATACTCTAAAATGAAATTCAAAATAAATAGTGGAATAGCTAGATGAATTGCTATTCCTCTATCAGTACATATGAATTAGCTTGTCCTAATCTAGTTGCTTGAACAAAGGATTCTTCGTTTAATTTGTAATTATGGATCTTATTTCCTCTAGCTTTACCTCAAAATAGGCATAATAAGGTTAAAAATTCTCAGAAGAAATTTCTTCCCGGGACTTCTCTTTGTGGTCGAAACCCTAAAATCTTACATGCTGATAAAAGATGAAGAAACTCAACAAAGTACAAAGATGCGAATATTCTTCAAACTTACTTCCTTTGTAGATCCATATGGGACAAAGTAATGGAGGAAGCTTTAAAGATATTATTTCATATACACCATAATTAACTAATGAACAAAGTAAATCTATAGATAATTTGACAATGAAGAAAATGAAAGCTCTATGCACATGAACTTCCTCCAAAACCTCCCCAGGAAAATCCACGGGAATAAGATCAAAAAGGATTTTTCAACAGAAGCTACTTATAGGAAATATAATGACTTATAAATTCTACCTTTTCAAAACAAAATCCTAATTTGATTATGAATTGAAATCTAAATATTGAAAGAAAGCTTCTAGGAATTTAAATACACCTCCAACCTGGAAATGTAGAATAGAGACAATATCCAATGTTGGTTGTGATTTTTTATTGATCATGTGGCTTCTTTTCTAATGATCCAAAATTCCGATGTGGTATAGAAAAAGCTATGTTAGTTGGTATGCAAAAGAAGATGTAGAATTGATGGGAGCAATGCTGTAGGCAAGAGAATAAAAAGGAAAAGGCTGACGAGTTTTCTTGTGTGAAGTTATTGGCAATATTCTAGTAGAGTAAGCGTGCAATTCCAATTTAAGAGACTCCAAACAATGCTTCTGGAAAAATCTTGGTTTTTATAAACAACTAGCAGAGAAATTTGCAGCACACTTGGCAACCAAAAAGTGCCAAATCACCATAGGAAGGAGTATTTAACTTATAATAATGGTAAGTGAAGAAGAAGAAATCTATACACACATAACAAGCTCAAATATAGATAATTTGTAGTCAAGAAACGTGCAAGAAATCAACTTAGAAGGAAGAAACACAAGTATAGAACACAAAGTTGAACTCTCGGATTAATGCGCATGAATCGATCTGCGCATGGTTTAATGGTTACGAATTGCCATGGTGATTGTGTAACCACCATTAAAACAAACCAACGGTTGTGTAACCACCCTGGTGGTTATGTAACTTAAAGGTAAAACTAAGGGAAAAGAAGGAGAAAAATAATTGTGAAGCTAGGGAACTAAGAAGAAGGGAATTCTAAATCACATAGGAAAACAAAATCAAGGAAAAGGGACTTAGATTCATCATTTATTCAGAAATAAAATTTATAATCATTGGGGATTATTATTATTCCAAGATGTATAGCACCGTTTAATTTTGGGTACGTATAATGACCTAACTTGGAAGACATCTAGCACTATTCAAATTGGAACACCTATTACTATAAGAGTAGGGGAAATGAGATGTCATTACCTTTCCTATACTGCTCCTATATGTGTTCTTTAATTGGAACGAACATTGTTTAAATGGAACTAAATTGGAACTATATTTTGTCTCTATCCATCTGCAGTGGTTGGAAATTTTTGGGATTCAGTCATGGATGGAGAGTAAAACTAGACCTCTCTCCCCAACACTCTTCCTCTAGCTGCAGGATGTCCAAATCCTCCCATTTACAAATAAAAAGGAGTTTGGAAGTGATCACTCCCTACCTCTTCAATCTCCTTTGGAAATAATTAAAAATCTCCCAAATCTCCAAATCATTTCAACTATTTCTCCAAGTTCTCCTTATGATATTTTGTTATCTCCACTCATGCCACATGGGTCAAAGCGTTGATCCATGATTCACCATGCTAAAAGTTTCAACATTCTACACACACTTTGTAATATGGCTTCTCAGAACTCTATACAAGTATGTTCCTTACTTCCTTTACACTACTTTAATTTCATTCAAATAGCATAAAGGGGTGGGAAAATGTAAACACAAAATCACACACATACTAGTATTTTACTATATCATTAAGTATGTTGTTATATGCATGGATCTTAAGTAATAAAATTATTCATTTTTACACAATCCTTTATCCATCCCATTAGTTTGATTATTTCTATCATCTTTCTCTCTCACATATGTCATTTTTGTACCCATTTTTGGTCAGTCATAGGGATCCCTATCTATATGTCTTTTCACATCTATTGTCATTTATCTCATGAAACTAACGCCTAGGTGCTTTTTTTTCCATTATGGGAACTCTTGTCCTCTTTATTCTTTTTACTTATTTTGACATTTGTGGTCAGCCTTTCTAGTTTTATTATCCTTATCCCAAGCTCATAGTTGACCTTTTGGGTCATTAGTGTCAAAATTCAAACAAGAGGTCTTTATATATACACATATAAACTCTATTATTCTAGTTGGCAATTCTAAGGGGCATTCACATCTACATACTGTCACTATCATCAAAAGAACTACATTTTTGGGATACATACACTACATAGGAATGGGAAGATATTAATTGCATATCACACATTTTCATCTTATCTAGCTACAAGCTCGTTATCTTTGCATCATTGGAACGAGGGAAACCTAAGGACACTATTTCACACATGAGCAAAAAGAATTACATGGATTCAGAATGTAGTGCAACACTCAGTCATAAGTTAACTCATTGGGTGATCATCGGGGTCAATCTGACTTCACATATTACATTTTTCATTCCGATTTGATGTGTTTGTGAGCTTGTGTATGTAGCTAGTTTTTTTTTTACAGGTTTCATGTACCCTTGGTGGTCAAAGAGTGAATATTAGGTGACTAACATCAAGTGAAAATTAAACCCTAAAGTACAGAGAAGAAATAATATTTTGAGATTTTGCATAGTCACCAACACCCAAGAATAGTCACCGGTGCATGTGCACCACCTATCCAAGACCACAAAGGGCACCCGTGTCTTGCATCATTCTCGGGTTCCAAATTTTACGAGAGAGTAGTTGCAGCACTATTTCAATCTTGTTTCAACACTTTACACTTCCCATATCAGTTCCATATTGTGTAGGATTCAACTAAGTCATTTATCTCTCCTATTTACTTATAGTTTTACATTGTTTGAGTGTTTAACATCTATATCTTTACTATATTTTACCATATCAGTTACTCTACAATTATATTTAATCACTTTTTTAGCAAATCATTATGATATAAAAAGAGCTAGCAATAACAAGTCTAGGATAGAAATATCATTCCCCCTCTCCACCCATAGCAATTCTCTCTTAGTATCTCTGCTCTCAGAGAGATAGATGCATAAGAATCCACCACGGAGGTAATTTTTATAACCCTCTTAGTCATTTTTCATAGATTAGTTCATTTTCCTTCCCCATTTCTCTATGTTATCTTAGTATTGTATGTACATCAGTGCTTTAGTTAGCATAGTGCTCTTATATGATCAGATCCTTAGATTTCCTTTCCTTTATTTCAATTATATTGCAGTAGTGTATATTTTTCATGTTTTTCTTATCCTCCCATTGACTTATATCTCTCCCCATTAATTGATATCCTAGAAGGGTACTCTCCTTTATCTTGATTGTGGACCTTGGAAACCCTAGGTTGACCTAGTGTAGGGATTACTACCCTCTAGATATGTGACCTTAACACTCATCAGTAGCCCCCTTTAAATCAATCAATTGTTCTTCGATTCATGTTTGTCTCTCCTTCATTGCCTCATACCCTTGTAGAATGGAATAATTAGGAGTGCAATCCATTAAGACATATTCTTGGTCCATTATACATTTATGGTAAAGCTGACATGAATCCTATAGACCTCCTTACTAAGCACATTTCATTAACAACATCCATCTCCAAGTTTGACCTCATTTTAAGTCACCAAAATTTAGAAAACCTAAAAGACTAGTCTACCACAGATACACCATCGGCCCATATGCAAAATTTCTTACACAGACTATCCTTTATGTTCCTACAAATCTATCTCCCGATGCCATCAGCCCTATGTAAAATTTATTGCATGGCCAATTGCATCCTCCAATAAAACCTTATACCACTATCCTCAGGCAAACATCCGTGGCCGATACTATCATAAATATAAATTTCTATAACCTTTTTTCAAAGCTACTAAATTACAAAAATGTCACCTCCAAGGATATTTTTAACACAATTGAACCCCCTAAATTTCTCCCAAGGACTATTACTTTATGCTTAATCTCCTCTTCATGCTCCTAAATTTCCTAATTCTCATCCTACAAACACTAATCCTTCTACTTTCCCCAATCTCACTCATGAGACTTTGTTATCCCAACCTTGTCCCTCTAATTAGTCAAAGTAAGGTCACTCAGTAGAATATAACATGGTTGAGATTGAGAAAATAGATCCTAAATCCATCATTACAAATATTTACAGCAATGAGTACTTCACTCTTAACTTGAGGATGGAGGTCTCGGAGGATACCTATCAATGCCATGGAGATGATTATACCTCGTCTTAATCAAGAAGTACATTGTCATGATCGAGACTCCTCCATACGGGACTAATCGAGGTAAGTATCCTGAAATCCCCACTAATGAGCATGAGAATCACAAAAACACCATGCAAATAAAGGTCTCTTCTTCTTATGGATCTTAACACATGGTGAAATTCAAACTCCTAGATTACATGGCCTTATTGTTAGAACATAATATTAAGTGCTTATAATGTTTAGTTAGTAATTAAATAATTTAAAATATATTTTATATTATTAATTATTTAATATAAACTTTAGATTATGTTTTATTAGTTATTTAATAACTAATTTATTTAAATTGGAGTTTCACGAAGTTGCTTAATGTTTCATGACCCTTGGGTCATTTTAAATATAGTCACGGGGCATATTTGATTTGTTCACCTCGGGTGAATTTTTGGAGAGATAAGTAGGGGAGGAGATTGTTGGACTATAAATGTTTCTCAATAAATGGAATTATCTAGTTTTTGTGGTTTTTACCCCTTGGAGATTTTCCACGTTAAATAATGTCTCTATGTGATTTCATTTATGTAATGTTTATAAATGTTTATTTAATTTCTCGGTTATGACATGGTACTAGAGCGAGCTCAAAAGTTTTAATTAATTTAATTAAAACATTTCAACCTTTGTTTGGTGGGGTGGTTTTAAATTAATACCCCTCCTCCATTTTACCCAACCATCCTCGAAAATAGCCTTTCAATTGTTTTGATTGGCTGAGTTAATTTTTTTATACAAGTTTAATTTGTTTTGGTGAAATCACATAGATTTAAACGATATGTTTTTAATATCCTAGCCTATGTACCTAAACCATAATGACGGCCTATGATAATCAATTAAATTAAAACCTATCTATTCAAAACAACATATAATCACTTAATTCAAAAAAATGAAATTATACCTTTAAGCAGCCCATGATTTTAAAAAATCTATAAAGCTGTATTCTATCTAATAAACATTAACCGCCTTGTTATTAATTTGGTTTTCCACCACTTGCAATTATCAAATGTAGTATATGTTTTTAAAACATTTATATCTAACCCCACCTTTTTTAGTAGGCCCCCATGTGGCCCTTGTGTCCCCCCTTTTTTCTAACCAACCTCATTTGTTGTGGCCACTTAATCATGCTCCGTGTGGTTGCCTCCTTTTATTTTTTTTTCATTAAATCCATCTAGCGTGGAAGCCTCCATATTAGGTATTCTTTGCTCTAATATTTTTATTATAGTGCCCATTGCAGTAGAAAATGGATTGATTCAAATGTCCCATTTGTTGTTGATTGATCAAGTTTTGGAGTCTTCGATGCACATCCATTTGATTTTACCATTTGTGATGTTATATTGTCTTCAAGTTGGTTGAATCATTAATTTATTAGTATTCCAAAGAGTTTGTATCTATTAATCTACAAATTGAATCATTCGGTACTTGTGATTTAATTTCTCTTGAATTTCGATTTATGGCGTGGGTATTCATATTCTCTTTAAAAGGAGAGAGTTGGGGATTGAAATTTTTGTTCCAATATTGATTTTTAAAGTGTTTTGTTTTCCTTTGAGGATTCTAGCTTCACAAAGGGGAAGAGTTTTGTAGTAGATCCATCAACTTTTACCATCTTTATGGATTATAGGATTGGATGGTAAGCACTAAGAAGCTTATGAATATTTTTTCTTAAAGAGATAGGGGACAAGTATATAGACATAAAATTATGAGTAATATCACTTACAAAAATGCTTCTTTATGAATGTGTCCTGAAGAGGAAAACCATCTTTCTTTTTATTATTTTCATATCAAGTTTCAATGTAAGTGTTTATTGATTTATAGAGGCTATATAAGTACAAACTACATATGTTTTTACATTGTGGTACAATTGAATTAGATATGTTTATGTCAGCAGATTCATGTATATTCCAATAACATTGCATGTTATGCATGCAAGTCTAAGCTTTATCTTAAGTCTTACCAAAAATTTCATTTTCCTTTAAAGAAAATTCAATCCCACATTTGGAGTGTAAGGGGAAATGTATGATTTTAAAATCCCGCATATGTTTAATCTCTTATGTGGCTATGGCCACACTTTGAGACATGTTTTATTCGAAAAAACCTACTCATCATCTTATTCAGCTCATGTTTCGACCTTGGGACATGTTATCTCATTAGCTCAAGGCCTTGTTCCCTATAGCATATAATCTCAGGGCTAGTTAGTGAGAATAAGGGATATCCCTGCTAGCCAGTTGTCTCGGTGGTAATTCACCATATTAGTTAGAAATATATCACGAGTTTTGTAAAAATATGACTTTTATTATATGGAAAGTTAAATATAATATATAATCAAGTTGGCTCTTAATATAAGAGCTCGACCGGTAGCTCGCCAGGCTCGAACCTAGCTCGGTCATCTAAAAATCCTACCATTGAGCTATGCTCCTAATTTTTAAAGATATAATCCTTTTTTTTAAAGGTCATTTTTGTATTTAAATCTTAAAAATTAAAAAAAATAGTATTAAACAAGAATTTTGTTAGGATTTTTTTACGAAATAAGAAATTATACTCATTTTTACGACAATATAAGTAAGTTGTATGTTTTCAAATTCAACAAAATATTTCTTATAGTAAAACTAATATGTTTTTTGTGTAGAATATTTTTTGGACATGTCAAAATTTTGACGTGAATAAGGAAAAATCATCAAAATACGACCAACATACTTTGAACAATGATAGTGGGCTTGTTTCTAAATTCTTTTTGTAATTTATTCCTCCATAAAACCTAATTTATTATCAAAAAGTTGATCATACAAATTTTCATAATAATCATGGTTTTCTCACAAAGAGTTGATTATCGAAATACCTAAGCTTCCCTCAACACCACCTTTAGGGGTGCACGCCACCTTTGACTCCCCCGCTCACGATCCCGTGTTCAATACCTTCTGAGAAAAAATCTTCACCTTTGTGTATGATTTGATAATTTATCTATCGAGTATGATCACATGTTTAAAATTCTTAGAATAGATCATGATTATATATACATTGTTAATAAAAATATTTCCTAGTAAGTGATTACTAAAATATTATTATATGCATATCAAATGAAACTTGGGGACACCTTTGTGTTTGTATTGGAGATGTCGAATAATGATTGCATCTAATATATGTTCTCTGAGTAATATGTTGAATTTTTCGAATATATTTTAACATGGTTTGTTGTTAAAGCATATTTTTATGTTAGTTGTTATACTAACTAGTGTTTAAATTTTACATATGGTTAAAATTGAAATCAATAATGATTTATATCGTGTTTATCATGATGTCTATATGGATATTATGAATCTAACCATGTTGATGTTATGTTGTATATAAAATATACATCTAGATTTGTGATCAAGTTTTTGGTGCAAGTGTTATTACTTAGAATAGAAAAAATCAACCAACGGTCTCTATTTCTTCACTCTTGAGGTGTAGTAGATAATTAGCAGCGATGGAAGCGGCCCAGAAGAAGCCATGTGGTTCAAGCGGATGTTGGAAGAAATACACATGGGAGCTAAAATAAGTATTCCTCTTCTATGTGATGGTCATATTTTTATTGTTCCTTCTAAAGAATCTAGTTGACATCGGAGAAAAATCATATAGATGTTCATATGCTCCTTATCCGAGAGAATATCCTCTATGGTGATATAGATCTCAAAGACTTACTTGTATGAAGATAAATTTGTAGTTATGTTTATGCTCTAGTGTGTGCTGTAAAATACTACAATTTTTGTACAATATTTGGCCTTTCAGAGTTTCCATTGAGGAGGAGTGCACATGGAAATGTCACCTCCTAATGGCTGATCGGTTGATAACTCCTCTCTACTTCTGCTCTATTGTAAATCATTATAAAAATATCTTTATGATCTTTGTAAAATTATAGATCTCAGTTTATGGTGTACAGTCCAGTGTGTTGCATCTATTTGTAAAGGAGGTCCTTGTGTTATAAAAGGATCCTAGAAATGTGGTTTGAGATTTTTCCACGAGAAATCGTGATATGTAGTCTCACAAATCATGTTTAGCCTAAATCATAACTTTTGATTTATGGATTCCAAATCCTTTTGTACCAAAAGGTAAGTTGAGCATGATGAAGGTTTTATAAATACTTCAAAATTGATATGCTATCCTAAACCTTCACTAATGGTTTATGGATTTGTAAATCATGTTGTACAAATAGGTAATGTTGGCATATGGTTCCCCACTTAATATTAAGGGGGAGTGTTAGAACATAATATTAAGTTCTTATAATGTTTAGTTTATAATTAAATAATTTAGAATATATTTAATATTCTTAATTATTTAATATAAACTAAACATTATAAACACTTAATATTATGATCATGTTTTATTAATTATTTAATAGCTAATTTATTTAAACCAAGGTTCACACCTTGTCACTTAATTGTTCATGAACCTTGGGGTCATTTAAATATGGTCACAAGACATATTTGATTTATTCACCTTGGGTGAATTGTGTGGGAGATAATGGAGGGAGATTGTTGGATTGTAAATGTTTCTTAGTAAATGGAATTATCTTATTTCCTTGGTTTTTATCCCTCGGGGATTTTCCATGTTAAATAATATCTCCTACATGATTTTATTTATTTAATGTTTGTAATGTTTATTTAATATTATTTTAATATGTTTATTTAATTTCTTGGTTGTGACACTTATCCCAAGTTACCACCACAACTAGCATGATCTAAATGCAAAATCATATGTTGCAAATAACATCTCAAAATTTGGTTCCTAGCATACCTTCTTACACACCTCCCCCATTGGTGGATGCACATGGGAATCTTATTCCTCTTCCACCAATCTAGAACAAGATGTTACAAACTATCCAAAATGATCATGAGTATCCCACATCATTCCATCCTCGAGTCTCATGATTGTGTACCCTTATGTGCCTAAAAATCAAGCCTCAAAGAAGGAAATCTCCCTCTTCTTGATGTCATTGAGCCTAGTGGAAAATATCTTATAGGGTCATTGGCATCTAAAATTCCTTCCATAACAACAAGTGTTAGAGGCCCCTATGGAAAATCTCCTCTGGGCCAATATCGTATAACATTGCTTTCTACAGATAATATCGAGACCTATCAAAATGAAACTTATAGGGTTAGTAGCATAAAAACTAAGCAAAAGAAAACTTCTAAAGTCTCCTGATTACACATGCTTCTTTTATATCTATTTCCTAAGGACTCCCATTGCTCTCATCCCACTACATAGCTCAATCATGATGATTGGGATCCTCTTGAAGCACTTTCTTGGCTCCCTTTTTAGGAACTCATATGTATGTCGCCCTCACCACGCATGTGAGCGACTCATGAAAACATTATTTTACATGAACATTCCCTTTCCTCCCACTTTGGGGTAGAGTCCCACATTACATGGCTCGGAGGAAACATCCTCTGTTGGTATGAGGAGCTCTGTTTATACCGATCTCACCGTAGATGCTCAATTTTTACACATCTTACATGTCTCAAGCTAGAGATCACATCTTACACTAATTCAATGACATCATCACTAACACCTTACAATATTTTTCCCTCGTAGTACTTTGACTATATATTCTTTCCTTCTTTGGCTTGAGCTCTCACCTTCTCTTGGGCTCTCGGCCCTCACTTGGGTTCTCACGCACTTCCTTGTATCTCACTTCATCCTCACTTGGGATGACTTCCTGCTTTGATCTCATCTCCTTATGCCCTGGATCCTCCTACCATTGAATTTTTGTGGTCTTGATTCCACCTATTTTGTTTTATACACTATGACTCCTCCTACCATTGGAGTGTCATGGTCTTGATTCCACCTATTTTAGCTTTGTACACCCTGGCTCCTCCTATTGTTGGAGTGTGGCAGTCTTGATTATACCTATTATTTCTTTGTACATTGTGGATCCTCCTACCTTTGGAGTTTTGTGGTCTTTATTCCACCTATTTTGGCTTTTTACGCCCTAGATCCTCATACTGCTAGAGTGTCATAGTCTTGATTCTGCCTATTTTAGCTTTGTACGCCCTGGTTCCTCCTATTATTGGAGTGTCGCGGTCTTGATTCTACCTATTTTGGATTTTTGTACCCTAGATCCTCCTACCATTGGAGTTTCATGGTCTTTATTCCACCTATTTTGGATTTGTATGCCCTACCTCCTCCTACCATTGGATTTCCATGGTCTTGATTCTTCCTATATTGGCTTTGTAAACCCCAGTCTTTCCCATTGGATCACCATGGTATTATGCACATCCTCACTTAGGCTTATGGCCTTGCTTGGATTTATTTACATGATAGTTCCCTAACATATTATCATTTAATGGCATGGTCAATTTTCATCCCTTGGCTTCTTTACATCGCGTGGGTTGGGTTATCCTAATTATACCCCCCTGCAAGTTTTACCTATCTAATGATGGTTTCTCCTCATAGAATCTACCTCATGGTTGTTTACACTTTTCAGCATTGTTATCCCCTTTGGGCTAATCATCCATCTTCTCTTTATTTACACCTTTAGGTTTATGACAATTTCTCTTTTTAGCTTCTACCATATGGTTTTTTACACTTTTCAGTGTTGTTACTTCCCCTTAGGGCTAGATATATATCTGCTTATGACATTATGACATTAAGATAATTTTGACACTATGACATGACATTTGTTTCATGGGCCCTTAGCTAGGGATTTATGTCTTATTTTACTAATGATCCTCTAGTGTTTCTTTTAATTTTTTTTTCTTCTTGTGGTTCTTTCCACATTGATAGCACCCACACATGGTAGGATGAGTGACACTATCAAGTACGCATTGTAGTGGGTATATTTCATTTTAGTTGGTCTTTATATGCTAACTTTCCACATTGATAGCACCCGCACATGGTAGGATGAGTGAGACTATCAGTACGCATTGGTGGGTATATTTCATTTTAGTTGGTCTTTATATGCTTACTTTCAATATTTACTTTTGAATTTTTTATTACATAATGTTTCATTACATTTGACCACCCCATGTTTTGTTATTACGACATGAAATGATCAAGGTTGGGGCATATGTATACACCTAAATTTTTATCCTAATATTTCATACTTGTTACTAACAATTTATTTGTACAAATAAGGGTCATTAATGCATTTATTTCTTAAGTGGGTTCCTTAAGGTGCCTATCGGGAATGGGGTATGACTATTCACATGGTCATTATGGGTTAGAGATAGTACATAGAGAGACATATTGTTATATTGTCCTAGATTTCGTTACCCTTGTCCTTTATTGCATAAAATACCTCTCCCAACACTTTCTTGCATCTAACTTCATCATTGGTACCTTTTTCACTTATTCTTGTTTGATCCATAACACATTGCACCATTTTTGACATTTAGGTCTCCTTGGTTGATGCCATTTCCCATGGGAAATGGTTTCATTATTAGGTTTCCCTTGGCCAATGCATCACCCGCAGGTAATGGAATCGGGTATATATGCACACCACACCCAGACATTCATAAGGAAGGAAGAAAGATCACCCAAACTATCCATCTACTTTTTTATTTTATGCCACATTTCCATCTGCTCATTTTTCTCTTGGTTCATCTTGCATTTGACTTGGATTGGACACTCTTCTTGATTGTTAGATTGTTTACACTACTGGGTCATCTATAGTGATTCTAGGATAGGAATGGTGTTCCCCTTCTCCACCCATAGTGATTCTCTCTTAGTGTATTGCTTCTCTGGAGAGATAGATGCATCAACAACCACCCCACATGTAAGTGCGTTAACCATCTTGGTCATTTTCATAGATTCGATCATCTCCCTTCCTCATTTTTGTATTTTATCTTAGTATTGTATGTACATCGGTGCTAGTTAGCATAGTTCTCTTATATGATTATCTCCTTAGCTTTCCTTTCCTTTATTTCAGTTATATTTCAATTATATTACAGTAGTGTATATTATGCATGTTTTTCTTATCTTCCCATCGATCTATACCTCTCCCCATTAACCGATATCCTAGAAGGGTACTCTCCTCTATCTTGACTATGGGCCTTGGAAACCCTAGGTTGACCTATTGTAGGGATTACTACCCTCTAGATATATGGCCTTAGTGCTCACTATAAGCCCCTTTAAATCAATCAATTTTGTGTAGGTTTATGTATGTCTCTTCTTCGTTATCTCTTACCCTTGTAAAATGGAAGAGTTGGGAATGCAAGCCATTGAGACACATTCCATTCCTGTCATACAAGTATTTCTCCCCATTATATGTGTGTGTAAAATGAGGTTTGGGTGTAGAAATACTCCCTTAACAGTCAAGTTGAACCTATAAATAGAGTGTTTCATTCAGAAAAAAAGGGAGGTAATAGAATGAGAGTTTTCCCAAAAGAACTCTGCGAGGAGGTAAAGAAAATGTCAAATATTATGGAGGGTCAAACCTCAAATTTGTCGTAAAATGTAACTCAATTTTAAGTGAAACCAAGATTTAATGATATTACAGAAGGTTTTATAAAGCTCAAGTGTAATAATGTCATAAGTGTATAGTGTTCATAGTACTTTAAAGAGGTCTACCATCAAGAGTGGTGAGATGATTGACACCTAATCCTAATCACTCCCTAATAGTGTAAGGGCCTAACCAATTAGGCTTAAATTTACCTTTTAATGTTTCCTCGACATTAGTGTTTTTCTTATTTTATTTGAGAACTAAGTCACCAACCTAAAACTCACATGCATGGAATCTTTTATTTTAGGCATGTTTGATACAATCTTGGTATATCAAATATGCTCAAAATCTTGAACCCATTTGGTGTCAAGTAATTCTTAGTCAAGTAATTCTTATTTTATTTGAGAACTAAGTCACCAACCTGAAACTCGCATGTATGGACTCTTTTATTGTAGGCATGTTTGATATGATCTTGGTATATACAAATATGCTCAAAATCTTGAACCCATTTGGAGTCAAGTAATTCTAACTCATGTAAAAAAATTCATGGTAATCATTGTCTTTAATAATATCTTTGAGTGATACACGAAGTGAAGGAATTTCTAACTCTAAAGGCATAACAACTTTTGTCTCATAAACCAAGGAGAATGGTGTAGCATTAGTAGGTGTGATAGTATGATAATCCATAAGATCATACACAATCTAATTATGCCAATTAGTACCATGTTTGACAAGGGATTTGTTAATAGTGTTATCATGGTCATTGCCTTGAGGATATTAAGGTTTATAAAAGGTATGTTTGATTTTAAATTTAGTGCAAAATTTCTTAACACTATGGTTCTTAAAATATGAGCCGTTATCGGTGATAATGGACGAGGGCATCCCAAAATGGGTGATAATATGTATAAGTAAAAATCTACAAATGTCATCACTAGTAGTAGTTTATAAAGGTACCACCTCAACCCACTTAGTGAAATATTCAGTAGTAGTAATGGTAAATTTATGTTCCTACATGGACTCAATGTTAACCTTACCAATAAAATCAAATCTTGAGATAGAAAGGGGCGATAGGAAACAATAGGTTTAAATGCATTATACGAGTGTATGGTTAAGATTACTATGTCATTGACATTGATCACATCATTTGGCATATTCATGATAATCTTGTTCCATAGTTGGCCAATAATAACCTTATCTAAATAAATTTTAGGACACCTTTGAGTTACTACTTAAAGTGGCCTCGCATTCATTGTCATGTAATCACAACAAATCTATTTGGTTGTATATACTGAGGAAAAACTTGAGACAAATCAAATAAAAGAAAGCAAACACTGCAAAACCTTCCTTGAGGATCTTCTTGTAATCTCGAGATGAGATAGCTAAAGTGTTTTAAACACTTATAGGATATCAAGATGATTTGGTTGTGGTTTCTCTTGGTTTTCTTCTAAGTGGAGGAGGGATGTTGTGAGAAATTTGGTGATCAAATGGACAACCTTTTGGTCAGTAATTTTGAATGGAAAAAGAGCATAGATTTGTTACAATTACTTAAATCTTCCAAGAGATTGTTTGTAAAGGATATATCCTATTATTTATGATGGAGCGAAAGGTTATGGAGTGGATCAAGGTTCTTAATGAGATCATGAATGAATTTTTATGGAAGTTTCAATATATTGAATATCCATTGAGGGGTGATGAATTTTTGGTTGACAATAAGTTTTTATTTGAGAAGGTAGTTGTACATGCATTATTATTTACTTCCACCTTTGTAGGGTTCTATACGTGGAGTTGAGTGATGCATTTTGACTTGAGTGACTAGGATAGAGGAGCGAATTCTAAGTAGATAAATAGATTTATTTCTATTTAAATAACTAATTAAATTAGCTAAGGGATGTGAGTGGGTAATTAACTATTTAATTAAATAAATATTTAATTAAATTATTTAAAGGACATAAGAGTATAGTTTAAGCATGATTAGAATTAATTTAATTAATTATAAAGGGATTTGGATTGGCATATTATGTAAAGGATATTGATAACCAAGAATACATTAGAAATAGGTATGTATTTTTAGGGTGTCTACATTTTCCCCTCTTTAAAGTGTTATTACGAAGTAATATCATTTTAAAGATAGTAGACACATGTAGATTAGTGAGTGGAAGACATGGAAGCATTATGGAGTTAGCTTGATATGCCCCGATGAAGCATTTATATTACCCAGTCGAGTTTGGATGCTAAGGGATTCCCCCTCAGTGGATGGGTAACTGAATAAAAATAATGGAAACCCGCAAGCTTGATATGAAGAAGGAAAAGGTGACATGAGTCATGTAGTAGAAGGATGATGGGAGTGATTTTCTTGTAGCATGAGCTTCCATTTAGATAGTGAAAGTTAGAGAAACCTTATTTTGTTGTTGCACAATAGAGTTTTCACCATGATTATGAAATAATTGTGATGTTTAACCCATTATGTGCATAAACAAACACACAAAACAAGTAAAAGATAAAAAGTAAAATAAACCCAATATACACACTAGATATAAAAGATGGCTATAAATGAACCAAGATGGAAACATAATACTTGTAATTGGTCCAAAGTAAAACAAAATATAAAAAGGAAAGAAAACCCAATATACATAGTAAAAGTATGCATCATGGCTATAAATGAGCCAAGATGATAATGAAATACTTATAATTGGTCAAAAATAATAACAACAATTCAACACAATTTGAAAGGAAGACAAATAATTATGCCCCTAATGCATTCCATGGTGATAATTTAGCAAATTTGAATGCCCCTAAGTAAGGATCTTGACATCTGAGGAATAGGATTAGACCAAAGAGTGGAGTAACTACTCCTCATGACACTCTTTTTGGATCTGCATTAAAGATTGGTCTAAGATTAATTAGGGTCATTGCTCCCAAATAAGGATAATGACATGCAAGGTAAATACTGAGAGCCAAGATTGTCACAAGTGAGGATGCACGCAAGGGAAATGTTTGATTTGAATTTCCCCAAGAAAGGATATTGACATGCGAGGGAAATGATTGATTTGACTTGCCCCAAGAAATGATATTGACATGTAATGGATAAAATGATTTGTTGTGATAGTCATAAGATGGTTGGAATGATCACTAGGGTAGGAGTTAAAAGTTTTATTTCATTGAATTGTGTTGGTTTGTTGGGATTTTTGATGTTTTTGTAATTTTTAGGATTTTGTGATTATTTGGATTTTTGTGTTTTCGATATATGTGATTTTTTAATTATTTATTGAGGTTGTTTCTTGATTTGTTTTTTTATTGAATCAATGGATATTATGATGTTTGATTCGATTTGGGAGTGATTTTAAAGTCTGATATGACTGATTTGATGAAATATTTTCTTAACTTTGGATAAAGTGAATACCCAAATGATAAGACTCTTGATGTATTTTGGATTTGATTAATATGTGAATAAATTGAATGTTTCATATAAAAGTTTGGATCGATTGATACATGAACAAGGTGAATATTCAATGTATGAAAGTTGTATTTGATGAATACATGAACAAAGTGGTGTTGTAGTGTTCTTGTTCGATTCAAATTAAATGAATTAGCTACTAAAGAAAGCTAAACAACTTAGAAAATGGAGGGTTTATGGTACCTTAAATGCGTGATGTAGATGAGCGAGGCAAAAATGAATGATCCTCACTTCAAACTTGGTAAAGCTCTGCAAGATTAGAAAAATTGATTAGATAGTTTATGCAGAGGTTTCCCCGAAAAATCTATCTCAAGAAGTGTTACCTTTCTTTTGTGGATGTCAACCCCTGTTTGATAAACAAAAGAGATATAAAGGATGGATAAGTAGATAGCATGCAGAAACAAAAATACTACTAAATATGAAAGTAATTGAGATCTGATCTAGATGTTTAATTAATCTAAATAGATGTAAATTAAATAATCCCTAGTGCTGGGTTGATGGTGACCCACACTATGCAAAAGCAGATCGACAATGACACAGGATTAAAGATCGAACATCATGTGATAATGTAAAATCTGCAAGATCTAGATGTAATGTGATAGCTGTAGAATTTTGTTTATGTTGGAGTCAACCTACAGGAGGAATCTAAGGGAGAAGAAACTAGAAAATGGTAGAAAGGAAGGATTGGAAAAGGATAGATTGAGAATCAGGACCACAGTCAATAGTGACTAGGATGAAGATAGACTCATTTTGATGCAACAGAGAGATTGGATAGTTGTTTTAGCATGTTAGGATAGAGACATAACACATCCAAATTTTAGAGATGCCTTTGGAAGTAGAAAACATAGCTACGAAGAAGGCCAAGTCGATGGTGACTTGAGTTGGGAGACAAATAGGCGTAGAAAACTTAGAGTAAGGTTGAAGTAAAACAAGATGAAAAGGAAACTGCAAGTAAAGAAGCTAGAAGAGAAGGTTGATAATGGAGATCGAGTGTTCTTTAGAGATGATATGATCCTACAAAACATTAGATACAAAGAAATAAAATGATAATATAATGATATCTAAATAAAATAAAAAAATGATAATAATCTCATGAAGGATGTTTGTGAGTGATGTAAGCATGCATTGGAAGGAGATCCAAGAGGTCTATAACTATTGTAAGAATGCTCAAGCATGAAAGTCAATTCACAAGTCGTAAGAAATCTCAAATATTTGCATGCATCTAATCATTATGGAAAGGAATCACTTGGTTTTATAGGGTCGATGGCAACTAGGTTGGGTTGCCACCATGACTACGGGAAAGTTTTCCCCAAAGGGGTGTATTTTGTGTTTTTGTCGAATTTTCAGCATTTAAGGGTGGGAAAAAGTTCTTTAAATCTTGTAGGCAAGAAGAAGTTGTTTAGGGATGAGTCATGGGTAGTTAGAAGATAGGAATGGGTAGAAAAATCATAGGGATTTATATTTAGGATAAAAGTGTCCTAAATAACAAGTTGATCAAGGAGTAAGTTAGGATATTAATTAATTAATGAGGAATTAATTAATTAATGTGAATTAATAAAAATTAATAAGAATTAAATGATGATAGGATAATAAGTGGGCATTTTATTAAATATTGAAGGGGATGGATTTAATTAAAGGGGGACCTAGATAGGACCATAGAAAAATATGCACACATGGGTAAACAAGGGTAGAGATACCGAATTTAGGTGTTTACACAAAGTGAATGTTCAACTATCAAGGATTGGATGAAAGGTTGATATAACACGTGAAGAAAGTGAATGTTCACTGTATAAAGGATTTCACTCAATTGTGTATGATTTTCCTATAATTGAATAAAGTGAATATTCAATATATAGGGCTCTTGATTGGATATGATTGTGATTACACTTTAACAAAGTGAATACCAAAGTACAAGCGTAGATATTAAGAATGATTGATCAAATATGTGATAAAGTGAATGCTTAGAAAAATCAGATGTATAGAAAAATAAATAATCGCACCTAACATGAAAAGATGGGTAGGAAAGGTGAACATGTGGGCGGTAAAGGTGAACAGGTTGAGGAGGAGGATGAGGGTCTGAACAGTGATGGGTGGGAAGCGACAACATACGAGATCCCTCCAGGAGAGAAGACATATGCTCTAGATCAGTCTTTGAGGGACAAAGTACGTGCGAGACTTTATCTATGGGTGGGAGTCATGTGGAAAATGGGTCCCCTAAATCATATGCAAATATTTTGAACTTTGATAAGGAAAGATATTAGGAATCATTCCTCATCTTAAACAGGATGGAACAGGAAAGTTCTTAGATATCCCTGATATCATTATAGATCAGAATCTGAGCAAAATGGAGAATGCCTTGATAGGTAAACTGGTAGGTGGAAGGCCTAATATTGATTCCATTAGATCTTGGTCTATTTTGAAATGGAAACCCAAGGGGCATATGGATGTCATAGCCTTGCCAAATGGCTTCTTCCTATTTAGCTTCAACAACTTTGAAGACCCTCAAAGGATCCTTAATGATGGCCCGTGGTTCCTCAGGAAACTTGGCCTCTTTTTGAGGAAATGGACTCCCAGGTTCAACCCTGATAGAGAGAATATTAATTAGTTCCCTATCTAGGTGAGACTCCCAGGTTTACCTTTGGAACTTTGGGATGTGGATATTATTAAAGGAGTTACAAACACTCTTGGTACCTTTGTTGTTATGGATAATGTGATGCTTACTAAATCAAGAGCGGTTTGTGTGAGATTTTGTATCTACTCTTTGATGGGTTCATCTCTACCTAATCAATCTCTTTGTAGTCGAGATTGGGAAGTTGGGAACAAAAAATAGAGTTTGAAAACTGCCCTCAAAGATGTGAGAAATGCCAGGGCTAGGGGCATGTAAAGCAATAATGCAAGCTAACATCAAAGGCATATCGGGAGAAGCATACCAAGGAACTAGACAAAGGTAAGGAAATTTCTCATGTGGTTACAAACACTCCCAAGAACGTTAATCCAAATAAAGGTATTCAAATTACGAAAAACAATGGAGATAGATCTAATGTGAATAAATCCCAGACGCTCAAGATAATAGATGAAGAGGGATTCATAGAAGTAAGGAATAATAAAACCCGGTGAAATCTTTTTGGAACCCTAGTTCCAAAATACTAAGCTCCACATTCAAGCTGAAAAGTTTTATCCTAAAAAAACTGGATAATCTTCTTAAGGAAGTTGCCAAGGAACATATCCAGTCAAAAGTAATGGATGGAAGAAGCATCAATGAATCTATGGATATATTTTCTAATCCGTTTGAAAATTTGTTGGAAAGTGAAAATGTTGTTTTGACAATAGGAAATGAAAACCAATAGGATTTTAACAACATTCATAACATTATCCAGGAATTTGTCTCTACTCAAACATATCTGCTCTCTAAGCTGAATGAATCTGAAAAAGGGGACCCCAATCAAGTTGAAAATGAGACTTCTCTGATAACTCCTTTCAAAGGGGAAACATCTGAGGTGACACCAAAAGAGAAAAAAATTGGCTCTGGGTGACCCTCCAAACAGGTTACAAGGAAGAAACAAAGTCAAAGAGAAATAGATGATGGAACTCAATCTAAACTCGATCTTAGGAGCTTTAGAAGAACAAAGAACCAAGTGGTTAAATGAATATTATATCATGGAATGTCAGGGGGTTGAATAACCCTATTAAATGGAGGCTGATAAAGGATTTGGAGGTGACATACAATTTTGACATTTTGGCTGCAGGAAACCAAGATGGAGGAGGGTCCTTTCTTGGAAGCTAGTGGAAGGTATTGCAAAAAAACAATTTAGGTTTTTTGTTAGTTTGATTGGTACTGTTGGTGGAATGGAAGTTATATGGAATGAGGAAAAACTCAAAGGTATGAAGCTTCTTAGTAGAAATAACCATATGGATTTTTTATTTCAAGATAAGAAGTCAAGGAATTTTGGATCTTATCTAATATTTACCCCCAAATATTAAAGGTGAAAGAAAAATATCTAGGCCGATCTCTCTAAATTCCAAAATGTTATTAAAGGGACTGAATGGGTGATTCTAGGTGATTTTAACACCCCTTTGTGTCCTGGGGAAAATAAGGGGAAATATTGATTTTACTGAAAGTATGGAAGACCTTCAAGATTTCATCTCTCTCAATAACCTCATGGATGTTGAGCTGCGGGGTAGTAGATTTACTTGGTCTAACAGAAGAAAAGGTGATCAGTTGATTCAAGTTAAACTTGATAGAGCTCTGATTTCATGGGGATGGTTGAACAAATAAGTTGGTTTGTTCTCCCTTCCCCACATTGGGTCTGATCATAACCCTATCCTCTTTCAGATCAAGGAAAAAGAGAGGAGAGGACCCCTTCATATTTGAGAAGATGTGGCTTAAGATGAGGATATTTTGATTTAGTCAAGGGTTGGTGGAATGTGAAAATCAAAGGAACAACTTTATTCAAGATTGCTAAAAAGCTAGCTCATGTGAAGAAAAATCTGAAAGGATGGAATAAAAGAAGTTTTGGTAACATTTTTGAGAAAAATTATTCTCTGTTTAATGATATTTCATCCCTCCAAGGTAATATGGAATCCTTTGTTGAGGACAATCTCCTACTCGAACAAAAAAAAGAGAAGGAATTATTAGCTGAATATCATAACATTCTCTTGAAGGAGGAAATTTTTTGGAAACAGAAATCAAGGGTCAATGGCTCAAAGAAGGTGACAAGAACACAAATTTCTTTCATATCTCAACTTTAAAAAGAAGGATCTCTAATAGAATTCTCTGTATCAAGGATGAAGAGGGTGTGTTGATCAATGACACTAAGGAAATCCAACAAGTTGCTACTTTTTTTTCAACAGGCTTTTGGCTTCTTCCAGCGCTTCCAACAACATTAAGGAAGAGTAGTTTCTAGACTTGTATTCCTCATTTGATTAATGAAGAGGACAATAGCATGCTCACCAAAATCCCTTCTTTGGAAGAAATTGAATTTATGCTGAAATCCCTAAATCTTGACAAAGCTCCGGGACTAGATGGGTTTCCGGCTCTCTTTTTTCAAAATTTCTAGGAGATTGTGAAGGAAGATACTTGTAATGCTATTCAATAATTCTTTAAGAATAAAAATATGCTTCAAGAGTTAAACAACACTTTTCTAGCCTTGATCCCTAAGAATCATGATCCTACAGATTTCAAAAAAATTTAGACCTATAAGCCTATGTAACTGTGTTTACAAAATGTGCTCCAAAATCCTTGCTTTAAGAATTTAGCTTGTCTTTCCTTGATCATCTCTGAACAACAGGGAGGCTTTGTTATGGGAAGATAGATCTAGGATGGTATAGTCACTATTCAGGAGACCCTTCATTGATTAAGCAGAATAAGAAGGAAGCCATGTTTATTAAACTTGATATGGAGAAAGCCTATGATAGAGTCTCTTGGCCCTTCCTTCTGAAGGTTTTAACTAGGTTTGGTTTTGGTGAAGACTTCAAGATGATGATTCTTTCATGTATTTCCACAGCAAAGTTCTCGGTCTCTGATTAATGGGACCCCTTGTGGATTTTTAATAGCACACGTGGATTAAGACAAGGTGATCCTATTTCTCCCTTTATTTTCATTATTATGGCTGAGACCCTCAGTAGATCCCTTAATAAGGATGCCTTGGATGGGAGGATCAGAGGTATTTCTCTGTTGTTAACTGTAATAGGGTTACTCACCAAAATTTTGTTGATGACACTATGTTGGTGGGTGAAGCTTTTGTCTTAAAGGCTATGGAATTCAAACAGTTAATGGGTGATTATGAGGAGGCATCAGACCAATTGATCAATTATGGGAAAAGCTTGGTTTTCTTTATCAACACCCTGGAAAGAAGATGCAATAAAATTGCTGGAATTCTTGGTTGTGTGTCTAAAACCCTCCCAACTAGGTATCTAGGTATGCTTATTGGAGTGGAAAAACCTAAGAATTTTGAATGGAATTTCTTAATTGATAGGTTTTTGAAGAAACTCGAAGGCTGGAAAGGTTCTCTATTATCCCAAGTTGGCAAGGTTGTCCTCCTCAAATGCTTGATTTAGAATTTACCTATTTATACGATGTCTATCTACAGGTTACCCTCCTTGATTGCTAGTAAGCTAGAGAGTATTCAAAAATATTTCTATGGAGTGGCTCAGAACCCAAAGATAGAATTCCTCTAATTTCTTGGGAAAAGGTTTGCGCCCCCAAAAAACTTGGAGGTCTAGGTATCAGAGATTGGACCAAAATGAATAAAGCAATGTTGTCTAAAAATGAGCTGGAGGTTGGTCAAGGAAGAGAGTGTATGGAATTCTATTATCAGAGGTAAATATTGGCCAAATCTTTTAGATGAATGGTGCTTCTACATCTAGGATTCAAATGGTTCTTCTTTTTTGGAAATTGATAAATTGGGCTAAACACGTTGTCTCTGAGGGTAGCAAATGGATGGTTGGCGAAATGGGTGAATGATCAAATTTTGGGAGGAAAATGGTTAGGGGACCTTCCTCTTAAGATCATTTACCCCATGGTCTATAGAGATTCTATTACCAAATATGGGACCAAGGTTAGAGATTTTTTCAACTTTGATGAACCCCTGGGACAATGGAAAACCATTGAATTGGATGGTTCTAACAAGATTGAGATTTCTTCTATTAACAACAAATTAAGAGGTGTTATTGTTAATAAGGAGAGCTTAGAAGATGATAGTATTTACTGGTCAAAGGAGGATAGTGGAATATTCTTGGTTTGAAGTTCCTATAACTCTTTCTTTTCTGAGGTGGGGGAAACTGAAAACTTCAATTGGGGAAGTGTTTGGGTCAAAGAATTAATCCCCAAGATTAATATGTTTTGGTGGTTGGTTATCCATGATAAGATTCTAACTGTTAGTAACCTAAACAAGAGAAATTTCCATATGGTTAACAGGTGTGTGTTGTGTGAAAGTGAGTGTGAAGACTCCTCACACCTTTTTCTCATTGCCCCCTATCTAGTCTCGGTTAGAAAGACCATTCTTAATCTTTTTGAAGTCAATTGGGTATTCCCTGATTCCATTAAATTGTTGTGGTCTCAATGGTCTAGTCCTTTTAAGAGCCAAGGATTAAAATATTTGTGGACCTTTTCTATTATGCATTTAGCTTGGGAGATTTGGAAGGAGAGAAATAGAAGAATCTTCAAAGGTAAGAAAGAGTCTTTCAAGAAAGTTGGATCCCGTTGTGTTAATACCATTCTGGCTAATTTCTCTAATCTGAACCCTCAAAAGAAGACTATCTTTCATAATGAAGCTAGATTTTCCTTAAAGTGGGGTTTGGGATCCTCATCTACTAGTACCCCTTCTCTCAACCCTAGACTCAAAGGATGGGTGAAACCTAGCAAGGAGTGTTTTAAGTTGAACTTTGATGGTGCGTCTAAAGGAAACCCTGGTAGAGCTGGTTGCGGTGGGGTGTTCCGGGATTCTGAAGGAATATTTATTCTTGGGTACCATCACAATCTTGGCACTCAAACAAACCATGTTGTTGAAGCAACGGGGTTTTTTGGGGGTGTCTATATCTCTTCAACACAATTTCGCCAATTTGGAGGTGGAAGGAGACTCTCTGAACATAATTAACAGCATTACTAGGAAAGGATCCATCTCTATTTCCATCCAAAACTCTATTAAGAGTATTAAGGAAATGTCAAATTTATTTGAAATTATTACCTTCAAGCATGTTTATAGGGAGGCTAACTTTGTGGTAGATTGTTTTGCTAATATGGGGGTTAATTGTGATGAGTTGACACTTATCAATGAAGTGGAAGCTCTTGATCCCAAGGTGTGAGCACACTTACATAATGACATAAATGGACATGTCACCAAATAATGTCAGTTCATGGTGTGTCAAATTCATCATGGTCATTTTCTGTAGGAATAGTGAGCATTTATTTCTAAATAATGCAAAGATTTGGGAGGATCTTCTCGTGTGTCTAGAAAGATTTTGTTACCTCCGTACTAGAGAAATTTCATTTTTGGGCCTACGTGTAATCCTCTCAATTTACTTGGAATTTGGGATTTTTCATGAACGGTTTTTGTGTGGCAAATGGGTGGTGACCTAGTTAGAACTGAACCTATTGATCTTGAAGGGGTGATGCCTGAAGCCATGGCTTTGTTTGATAGCAAGGGTTTTATGCCCTTCTAAAAATTTGAAGGTCATTTTGAAAATCTTAGCAAATATTTTTCCAGTGCCTGGAAGACTACTAAAAAAGGTGTAGTGGTTGAAATGAAGGGGATTAGCATTGATATTACTATGGATTTGGTCGCCAAAGTGATGGTATTTCTGCAGTTGGGAGGGAGGTCTATAAACCCAAAAAGAAGCCTCTGAAGAGCTGAACCTATTTCTCAAAGGTAATGAAAATCTCACTTCCCATTTTGTTGGTTATCTTTGTCTATCTTTACCTAAACCATTTGATGATGTGGCTCTCACCCTTATCTAATTTCTCACTCTTGAGGATGTCACAAATGTATTTACACCTACCACCTACCTATGCTTAATCATTTCAGACATGGCCAAGATTTTAGCTTCCCCTACTTTTTTTCTCTCCTTGTGTGCCTCTATCTCTCAGTTCAAAACCGAAGGGTCTTTGTCCCACTCCATCAAGGCTTTATTCTCACCCTTGTTAAAATATTTTCCTAGATATTGAAAATTCTAGCTCCCTAACTAAAACTCTAGAAGCTTATGCGGATGGAGTCAACTCGGACTCGGAGGAAGAAGACTCGAGTGAAGATTCTGATTCTCAGGAAGGTGACTCGGAAGAGGATAAAGATGAGGTTGAGATTGTGGCAGCCTAGAATCTTAGGGAGATGAAATCCAAGTAGGCTCCTAGTGTCCTTTGAACACCAAAGGGGATTCTAGTAAATAGGATTCTCCAGCTCTATCAATGTGCAATTGGAACAACAATTTGAGGCTATGGGGCATGTTGGACCTATGAAAGGGGAGAACCATCGACTAAAATGGCGGTGGATATTGAGGAACTTAAGGGAGATATGCAGCTCACTAAGATCTTGGTGTAGTTTTTGTTCAATGATTGGCATAAGATGAAAGCGCAGGTTGAGGAAGCGGTCAGCAATGGGCATGGCAGAGAGATTGAGGTTTTAAAATCCAACTATGGTTTCATAACCAACGAGTTGGACCATTTTCATGCTATTCTCCATAGCTACATGGAGTGGAGTGTATTCACGATGAAATCTACTGCAACATCTCCAGGACTCAGGTCGCCACTTGTGAAATACATATAGTGTTGTGGATAGTCAGGGCAAGAAAAGAAAGGTGACTCCCGATGGTTTTGACTTGGTGTCTTTGGCTAGTAACATAGATGCTCTGGCTAAGGAATGGGCTAAGGTGTTGGAGGGGCTTGAAAAATCCTATAAATGATCTGGGGAGGGGTGTTTTGTTTTATTTATTGTCTCTGTAGCTTTTTGGTTGTTAGTTTCTACATTGTTGTTAGTTCCTCTATGTTTTTTTGTTGTTGTTTTTTCACTAATTTTTCTCTGGGGAGCCCATATTATTATGAATTGTTATATTATCAGTTTTTGATGGTTTGGTAATGTAATTATCTTCTCTCATGGAGTTGTGACTATGTTTGGGGTAGGGTCCCCTCAACCCTTTTTACCTCTAATCAAAAATAATAATCACACCTAACACTTTGAAAAAGTGAATGTCAAAATGTAAGGTGTAGGGAAGGATTGCTCTCGATAGTTGATTTTTTTTTAGATTTTGAAGTTTTTACTCAAAAAAGAGGGTACTAGATAAATGAATGATAACTACATGGTAGGAACTTCCTAATTTTCCCAGTGAAGAATTTGAATGCCCTAGTAGGTCTGAAGTAGTTGATTGGAATGCCAAGTGAGTGAGTGGGCATCATGACGGAGTGGTGTATAACCACATGATAGGAGAGAGAATCCACCTGGACATTGATAGAAATTATGAAGAAAATTAGTGATTTCATCGTAGACGCCAAAAATAGGAAAATTATGGTTAGGTGGGTGTAAATAGATGGGTGGGAGGGTTAGCAAATATCATATGTCATTTTTGCTATTAATCTCCTTTGTCATTTGAGTGAGGTTTTAGCTTTGATTCCTAATAGATCCCTCAACAATAATAGTGGAAACATCATGCAAACCATGTCCGAGAGTTTGGGTAGAGACCAGATGAGGGTGATGTGGTAAGTAGCGAAAAAACTTAGTTTTTGAGTGCATGTATTGCTAGTTATATCTAGGAGAAAAAGTAAAATTAATGCTAGCACATGTACTTGAGTGGACTATATTAGCCCTTGAAACACACTAGCATCATTGTGTACGGAGTTAACATGCAAGTAAGGGCATGATCATTAGGCTTGAAATGTGCTAGTGTGTTAAATGCACTAGCATTAAAGTAAGAGCATGAGCATCAATGTTAACATACTAGCATAGATACGCTAGTGTTATGGTCTACACACTTGATGTGAATTTTCTAGCGTTAAAGTATAGGCGCTAGCATATAAATGGGTGTCTTTAGCATAGTAGGGTGTTTTAGAAGAGTTTGTTGAAAGCTAGAGAATAAAATGATGATCTAATAGTGTTGTGGGATGTTTTTTAGGGGAGATTGTTATCATTAGATGTTCGCAATCACCATGGACAGTTGTAGGGATTCTAGAGGATATTTACGTGTAGTCAGCAGAAATAGTTATGTGCACTAGTGGAGGTGACAGGGCTGACTTTTATTTCATATTTTTCATCTATTATACTATACCATTGTTTATTGATCATTTTTGCCAAGAAATTGAATAGCAAGATCCATACTTTTAGGCTACAAACTGGTGAGATGACACTAACCTTAGAGAATGTGTATCGGATCCTTCGGGTGTCGATATAGGGTTGGTTAGTACAGTGGGATGGTGATGCCACATGAATATGTGGAAATATATGGGATTTATTTTTATGGAGGACATACCTATAGAGGGCATGGTGGTGTACCTATATGAGTGCATGGATGGTTATATGATGGCATGATTACCTATTTATCCGATGGCTAATTATCACTTTGGTTATTTGTTGCACGATAATACGACATTCACTTCTAGTTAGGCACGATTGGAATAGTTCGAGATCGATGGAGGACCTTTGTATTTGTATGGGCTTAATGTACTTTAGTGTACTTGTACATGGATTTACATTTAATCGTATACATAGGGCATAGGAGCATGGGTCCACTAACACTACTATAGATTTGGTCATGGGATCATAGCTATTAGATGACTAATGGAAATTCTACATGATAGCATTTTGATGAGCCCTCATAATCTAGATGGGAGACAATGGGTGCTAGCTAGAGAGGACATGTGGATGATATAGGTTTCTACCGATGTGCATTTGATGACCTTTAGCTTTGTTTGGTGACATAGAGACCATACAGACTATATCATTGGATCATAGATGGGATAGAGTTGTCCACAGTGGAGGTGAATCACTTTATTATCGACAACCATAGTCATATATTAAATATATACATGGTTGAAAGGGTCGAGATGGAATTTGGGATTAGTGTAAGATATACCTAGAGGGGAGCATTTGGCATGCATGTGTTACATACGAGACAATGGAATTTCATCCATAGATCAGGGAATGAGAAGCCAAGCCTAGTTTCTTCAAATTTATATCACAAACATGGTATGTTTAAGCACATATTTTTGATCTAGGGATGACATTAGAGTATGCATCATGGTACATCGTCATTATAATTATATGGATTATGATCCCATATGTAGCCATAGTGATGGGTATAGCATTTTGTGAAATCCATGGGTGGGTCACTGTGAGAGAGGAGTTAGGGGTAGGATGGGTTGAGGCTATGTTACAGGGACATGATCCATATATACGGGTACATGCATAGGTGTAGGGTGCACACATTAAAGTGTCTCATGTTATATTATAGGTTTCACCATAGGTTTAGGTTCACATTACAAGTTCCTATTTAGCCACAAGTGTAACCACATGTACAAATTCCAGTTCCAAGGAAATCGTTTGCTAAGCTATTAGTACAGGTTCTACAAGTTACGGCCAAAATGGATTTAGTTGTTATTTAGTGAGATATAGACTTTATTACTATGTAGACCCTATAGAGGCTCCTAAATCAAAGGACCATAGAGAGATATGGTTCAAGAACGTAGCTCTGTAGTAGAGGATGAAAGATAGAGATCAAATTTTCATACAGCTGCGATAGGTGACATTTGAGTGATATATCATGTGCCGTGTGGAAGAGGTAGGGAGTATGAGTGATGTAATACGGGGACGTTATCATTACATCACATGAGGTAGGCTATTACGGGGCCTTAAATGAGGTGGTATTTCTTGAGGACCATAGAGCACCAAAGTATATTTAGAGGGTAGCCAATCAGTCCCTCAGAATCGTGAATGCCATTGAGGTCGATCAGTCCAGTGTAGATGCCACCACCAAAAGGTGGTGATGATATATTGGGCATTCCTAGCATAGTAGAGAGTCATCCATGACTCATTATTTCATGATATAGTTTATTGTTTTGTATATTCCTTATGATGAAGGCACATTTTTCTTGATTGATTCTCTTGATGGAATGTTGATATGTATATGACATTTTTGATACAGTGGACATGGACATTTATTGATGTATATGATGTTTTGTGGTGTACATTCTGTGATACATACATGATATATGGAAGTTTGACATGACATAGATTATGATGAGATGTTTGATTTCTATCTAATGTAATTGTATATATGATTACATGATGATATTGATTAGAGTAGATGATTATTGTGATTTTATTTATTATGGATGTATAATTATCTATTATGGGTATATGATGATTACATGCTCGCAGCTTAGCTTGCATATTCATAGATTTTCCTTTCATTTATTATGTATGATGATTGTGTTTTTTCTAATTTATTATTGCACATTTAGAATTAACATCACTATTAAAAACACACACAAAATATATTTTAAAACAATAACAAGATTTTTTTTTAATATTGGTAAATAGTTTTTTGAAAGGGACTATACCCTTGTGTACCAGAGAAGGCCAAAAAGCCGGAATAAGAGAGAGGAGCAGAGAAGCTGTAGCAAAGCACAAAAGCTACAGCGAAGAACAACGAAGCCCAGAACAGCTACACAAACGAGACTTAACAGCAAAACAACGGCAAAAAAACAGCAAGCCTACAGCCAAGAAGCAGTAAAAAACAATAAGGACCAGCAAAAGTAGTCGGGACTACTTCTTGGCCGCTTGATCAATACTCATCTTTACTCTTTTCCAAGCATGATACATGCCCAGCGTGGTCATATGAGCAGCATCCGTCTTATCGAGCTCCTCTCTGGTTCTTTTGCTCTCTTTCTCATTGCCCCAAAGTGTAGGCAGGACACACATGTTGTGAAACACTTCTTGCATGACCTTCGATGAACTCCTCGATGGCCCTGAAGGCTGCAATATTATACTCATGCCTAGTCTTCATCTTCCCTAGGCGGGAGTCTAAGGAGGTCAGTTTTTTATATATGTCATCAATCTGGCTATTGCCAATGCTCCCTTCCCCCTCAATGCTTTGTTTGCCTTTTTGCTTAGCAAGGTTTTTAACCTCATCCTTCAGCAAATTGAGCTCAGCCTCTAAGGCCTCCAATCTCCTAGAAGGGTTGTCCGTTGGTGCCGCCTGGGGACTGGCACTACTAATGTTCAGCAGATCACGAGCAACGTCCTCCAAAGGTTCAACCCCCTCAGCAATAGACTCAAGGTTGAGTCTCCTAGAAGCCCTGGTGACACGTTTAGAGGTAGAGACAGGGTGGGTGGCAGGGGCAGCAACAGGAGGAGAAGAAGGAGAAGCATGAGCAGCCGGCATGGGTGTAGCAGCACCGAAGGCGGGGGCAGCAGCAGGGGCAGCAGGGGAGACAGGACAATAACAAGATTTTGAAACAAACCCTTATGTATACAATAATACAGACACACCAAGATTATATACAAACCAAGATACTAAAAAGACTACTTAGAGTAAGTTAATAATAATAATGCAACACAATTGTTAATACTAATATTTAGCTATCCCCTTAACGTGTTCCATAGTGAAGAATAGACGGATGTGAATGTCCTCGAGTAAGGATACGTGAAAGGATATTGGATCGAGCCAAAGATCAGAGTTAAGAAACTCCTCATGAAACTTTTTTTGGATCTCGTTGAAGTCTAGTCTGAAATTGGATTGGTTTATTTTTCCATGAAATGATACATGTGAGGAAAAACTTGAGAACCAAACTTTCCCCAAATGATTATACACACGAAGGGTTGATTGATGATTTTTCCCACAAGTAATGATATATGTCAAGGGTAAGAGAATTAATAATCATATGATGAATTGGAATAACTATTAGGATTGCAATCAAATGGAAATATTTCTAAAAAAAATTATAGTCACTAAGATTTTGTGAAACATTTTTTGAATGTTTATGTTTTTTTATTCATAATCATGCCAACAAAAAAGGAAATGTGTCCCTAAATTATATCAAACATGGTATAAATGAATAATCTCGAGTGAATAAAAAAGGATGGAATATAATAGAAGTGGGTGAACATGACTAGTGTAACATGATATTCACATCCTAACTAGAAAGAACATGTAATGTAAGGTGGTTTGGAAGGATACTGATTAATAGAATAGGGTGAGATTGTAGAACAATCAATTTCATTGATATTACCCTAGCACTAGGGATACTCTTAGAGGATTCATGAGTAGAACTTTAGATGAACCACATTCATGGGATCTTTTATCTCTTTTCCATCTTCATCAGATATTTTATATGCTCCAGATCCAAACTTAGCGATTCTGATGTATGGTCCCAACCAATTAGGTTCAAACTTTCCTTATTTTCACACTCTTTTGTAGTATTATTCTTATTCTCTTTAAGCAAAAGGTCTTTGATCTCAAACTATCTTGGTTTAATATGCTTATTATAGCTATGGTATATACAATTCTAATATACTTTCGGGTGATCCATGGCACGAACATGCCTCTCTTCTAGGATCTCTAGCTCTCTACAAGATGTGTTTGGTGGTAATATTATTCATACACTAGGTGTTATAATGATACGTGGAGGAAGAAAGATCAAATTTTATGGATAGTATGACTTGAGAAACATATATGGGGGAAAAAGGAGTGGCTCTGGTTGGAGTCTTGAGTGAGATTTGATAAGCCCGGAGGAAGGATACAATTATGTGTGCATATTTTTACCATGTTTATCAACGGTATTTTCCAATATTAATTTTATCATTTTATTGGAAGCTTCTAATTAGCCATTGTACTATGGGTAGTATGGATTTTCCCATTGTAGGCGGATATGGAATTTTTTAGCTAATGCTTTGACATTTTTGTTTTTGAAAGATGTACCATTATTTCTGTAATAAGAGAGGTAGGGATACCAAAGTGGAAAATTATGTGGTTAAAGATGAACTTAGCAATATTCGACCTTGTGACATAAGTAAGAGGCATAAACTCTATCCACTTGGTGAAATATTCAGATATGGTGAATAATATTATTGTACCTCTTCCATGCTTGGAATTTCTTTTCAAAGGTAAATGCATTTGATTACATAGTGGGCTAAGAGTAACCCACACGTAAAATATTTTTAGCTAAAAACTTGTTGCTTACATGTGCACCATAAATTTCTGCATGAACTTTGACCATAGTTTGATTAGATTCATCTTAACTGATACATATTAATAGATTCCTATCATATCCTCTTGTTTACATGGTATCGAAGGATAGTATAGAATAAAGCATGTTGTGCTTAAGGCTCATGTATTATGGGCATGCATGTGTGGAGGATAGGTTTTGTCTTGGATGAAGGTATAAATTTCTTGATACCAGGGGTTCTCAGGACCAACAATTTCACACACCATGGTGGAATCTAGCAGATCGTATGTAGACACCAAAAGATGTTTGTAAAAAAAATCGGTGTGTTTAGATTATATTAAATTCAAGAATGGATACAATTGTCACCATAACGTTTGTTTCTTTTTTATGTACATGAGGTACTTGTTCAAATTTAATAAGATTAAAGTGACCTTTGATACTGTCGACCATTCATTTGTAAGGAACAAGCTTATCATATTTTACTTGATATTATCCATTTATTTGTTTTATTATCAAAATATAATCTCCAAAAATCATCATCTCCTTGAGCTGCCAAAATATTACAAAGCATAAACCTGTTATGAGGGTTTGATACGTGATTATGTTGGTAGTACATGGGAAACCAATACAGTAAGACTTGGGTATAACATTTTCATCTAATGTGCGTAGCATAATTTCATCTTTGAATCCATGCATTTTGTAAGAACCATCAAAAAAAATTTGAGGAAGGGACAACATCAATATACAAGAGCTTTTCATCTAGGAACTTGAAATGAAGTGGTTTGATGCCGAAAGTGGAACTACAAATATTTTATCTCTTAGAGGTTTCCTTTTATGGATTTTTATTAATAAATTTTATGTCAAACTCACTTGGGAGTCAACCCAACTATATATTTAGTCGGTTAAGATACATACGGAGAGTAGATACTTCATAGGATCTACCTTAGCAATAAACTTTGTTGTATGCTTGAGTAGGTAATGTCACAATTTGTGAAAAGTGACCTCTACTCCCAAACATATTTCTTGACCTAAGAATATAGGAGTTCTTGGGCTATAATATTTATACTCAAATAATATGTTGTTTTTTCATGCCCGTTGTCATTTTATTGCGTAAGTAAATGCCCGATGGAATGTTCTATAATGGATGTATACAACATGATAGGCTTGTCATTAATAGGCGGCATTAACATTGGTGGAGTTGATAGGTATTATTTCAACTTAGTGAAATAATCTTGGTATTCATGTGTCCATTTTATCTCGACATCCTTTCTGAGAAGTTGGTTAAAATGATGATGCTTATCTATAAGCTAAGATATGAAGAAATAGATAGACGGAATATTTCTCTAGAGACCTCGTAGCTTACGTAGGTTATGTAGTGGAGGCATATCAATGATTTATTTTACCTTAATAGGGTCAAATTTAATTCCCCTCCATGAGACTATGAATCCCAAGAGCTTCCCTAAAGAAATACCAAATTACGTTTCTTTGGATTAAGGTGCACCTTATATTATCTCAATAGTTTAAATATACTCTATAAAATGGTTGGATGATCTACTCAGGTCTTGTACTTAGAATTAATATCATCAACATATTCCTCTATAATTTCATGAAGTAGATCATGGAAAATGATATTCATGTCACTTTGATAGGTTTCCCTTGGGTTCTTAATGCCAAAAGGTGTGACCTTATAAAAAAATGTACCCCAAGATGTTGTGAATTTTTTCTTGTGTTGGTCCTCGATGTCTGAATCCAGCTATAACACGAAAATCCTTCCATTAAAGATAAAATTTGGTATCTGCTTTAGAGTCAATAATCACGTCGGTGTTAGTTAGGGTAAAGTTGTCCTTCAAACAAGCCTTATTGATATCCAGAGAATTTAGTGCAGATCATGATCCCAGTGTATTCTTTGTAACAAGAAGCGTGTTAGATATTCACTCGAGTAATCTATTGATCTTATGAAGCTAACCTCCAGCAATTTCTAAAGTATTGCTTTGGTGGCAATGTAACCTTAGGATGCATTTTTACGAGTTTCGATTTGACGGGTTTCACATCTGGGTGAACCACAATATTATGCACGAAAAGAGAATGATCCAAGCCTAACATATCCTTATATTACCATGTGAAGACATCCTTAAACTCAGTAAGGAGTGTCATAAATACTGTGTTTATGATTCAGATAATCTTGCACCAAGTTGTAATAGTTTGGGGTTATCACTTGTTCCGATGTTGATTGTGATGGTCTCCTCTACCAACATTTTTGATGTATCATTATCTTGAAAATATGTGGTAGGTTTATGTAATTCATCTATTTGATCCAAAATTGAGTCTCCTCTCTCTAGCACCTCAAAAAAATTCACCAAGAGATGCATCCTTTTCCTTTTTCTTGTTTTTCTCTTTTGTGTTTTTTCTTCTCAAATAGTGCCTCAATGAGGTTTTCACTATAAGAGATTTTATTTTTCTTTTTCTATTTTTAATTTTATTCTTTTTTGATAGAAGATATCACTTGAATTCCTCATTGAAGTAATTTAAATCATCAAGGTTTATATCTAAACTTTTCTTATGATATAATAGGGAATGGGGTCGAGTCCTGAGAAACTCCTCGATGGCCTTGTCATTATAAAAAGAGCTACATAGAAATGTGATTTTGTTGGTATTGATCAATAATACATGGGTATATGATATCAAATTTGAGATTATAGATGGATAGGTGTTTGAGGAAGAGGTTGGTTTCAACGAGGTTTTGAAGAGGCTATGTGTGGAACCGGTCTTAACTTCATATTCAAAGTCCTCTTCACTAGTTGTTATGTCAAATATTATGGGCTTATTTTCAAAAGTTTCATAACTTACACCATAGAGGTATATATTTTATTCATATAGAATGGGTTCAATACAACCCTATTTTGTGGGCCAAGTCCTCTACCCTTCATTTAATGTTTTTCATCATTTTATGAGCCTTGTTATATTTTGTGGATTCATGCAATGATCGATCATCCGATATTTGTATAACCAAGAGTCGTCAGAGCCATGAATTTTTCATCCTCTAAGTATCCATATCATCTCTAAATATTTTTCCAAAATAGTAAACATGATCTTCTTTTAGATGGGCTACATTGGGTCTTCCATAGCTACAGAATCTGAGTAGTTTGAAACATGAAAATTGCTCTCAAGATTGTATTCATCAAGACCTTTATGAGAAAAATTGAGTTCATGTGGTGATTTGGATGTAGATGGTTGAGATTATAAAAGTGTATCAAGATCTACATGGTTCTCATTTGTTCTGGTATAACACACAACACGAGAAAATTATTCGGTATATGGAATATAGTTTGCATGGTTATACCTTCCTTCTAGGAGCTTATAGTATTCGAAAGGTTTAGCATCGATGAGCAAGGTAAACTATTTTCATAATGGGGGAATTTTATACATTGGTGGAAAGTGGAAGGTACATCTTGAATTGTATGGATCCATGATCAGCCTAAAAGGATATTATACGAGGTTTTGACATCAAAAACATGACTTAGAGTATCTAGCACATGCGGGCCAACTTATATGGCTAAGGTGATGGTTCTAAAGGATTTCTGCTCACTATTATCATAACCACATATGGTTATGATATTGGCTTCAATATCTTTTCATTTTGTCAAAGACATCTCAGTATCTTCATAGAGAAGATATTCAAAGTGACTCCATTTTCAATAAGAACTCATTTGATCTTATGATCAATAATGTAGGATTTAATGTATGAGTTATTATTCTAAAGATTGGGATTTAGGAGGTCTTGAGGACTGAATGATAATATAGGGATACTCGAAGAAAAATATGGGCGATAAGTCCTTGTAATTTGGTGTCACTCCAGATTTCACCCTAGAAATCTGTGTTACCCAATTCGAAAAAAATTTCGTACTTTTAAAATAGTGGGTCATTTGTTGTTTTTATTGCACGAAAGTTCTGTATTGCGTCGAGATAATCCCGAAAAGAGCCATATTAGCCCTTTTCGCCAAATACCCGGATGCCCAAAATTGTTTTATTATCGTCGGGATTTATGCTGGGAAATTTGTATTTAATTATTTTGAGCCACGTATGAGGCTATTTGCGCTCGTTTGACTCTGTTATAGCGAATATGTTATTATTCCTATATACAGGGAAGGATTTTAACTTATTTTAAGTTTTGGGCTTTATTTGTAACTTTTGACAATTTTTCGTGTTTTTGTGGTGTCAGTTCTGTTTTTCTGTAAAATTTCTGGAGCAACTCCTTCGCGAGTAAGCCGATTTTTGGCTTGGAGCAGCTGGAAAACATACACACACATTTTTCCCGGAGGAAGTCATCATCGAGAGTCGGATCAGCGGGAAAAAGCGAAGTCGTGCACAGAAAAGCCCCTGCGGGGATGGGCGCCTTTTTGGAAAACAAAGGATTTAAGCTGCGATGGGAAAAATATAAGCCGCAGGCAGGATGGGAATTATATGCCTGCCTGGCAGGGTACTTTTTCCCGTGTTATAAAAGTCACTTAAGCTGCAGTGGGAAAAATAGAGGCTGCAGGCAGGTGGGAATTTATTGCCTGCCTTGCAGGGTAAAAATTCCCATGATATAATAAAAGGAAAGTGACTTAAGTGAAATCATGGGATTTTAGTGCCTGCCTTGCAGGGTAAAGAATCCCATTGCAAAAGTCAAATCACTTAAGTGGATCATGGGATTTTGGTGCCTGCCTGGCAGGGTAAAGAATCCCATTATGAAAAAATTCTTAAAAATAGAATTACATGTGCAAAAAAGTGCGCCCCCTTTGGTGATGGATTAAAGTGATTAAATTGATTATTTTTAATAATCTTTCTCCTTGGAAAAAGTGCGCCCAAGCTTGAGGAGGTCAAAAAGTCAAAGGAAGAATAAAAGAAAGGAATTAAATTAATTAAATTTAATTTATTTAGTGGCTGCCCCTCTCCTTGGAAAAAGTGCGCCCCATTTAGGAGTTATTTAATGATTTTAAATGCATTAAATCATTAAATTAATTTCTATTTTCAGTGGCTATGGTCAAAGCACACTGTGAGGCTAAAGTTAAGTGCTGTGTGAAGGATTAAATTGGATTAATTTAATTTATTGGATGGCTGTCCTTAAACATGCAATTTTTAAAAGAGAAAAGCATGATTTTTAATTAATTAATTGCCTTTAATTGTTAGGGCAATTATTAATTATAGAATTGTGAAGGTTATATAAGCATGGGCAGCCATATGGATGAATTATTCAACACACAGGTAAAGAATTGCAGCTAGGAGAAAAAGTGCGCCCCCATTAGAGGAAGGATTTTGCACAGACAAAGTGCTAACAAAGGCTAAAAGCTTCCAGATTTGGCGCATGCTTTGGAGAAGGTTGATCTTCGTCGGCATAGTTGTTTTCACAGGTGTAACAGGAGCTCAGGTGTTGATTGAAAGGATTCATGCTCTCTTTATGTGCAAATTAAACACCAATTTTGAGGGCAGCGAGGCTTGAAAAGTGCAGATTTTTTAATTTAAATTCACTATTCATGCTCCGGTGGCCATTTTTGTCTGAATAAATTGCGGGAACTCATTACGGGGCTTTATAAAAGAAAAGGAGTATTTATCGATGTCGATACATTGCAAATATCTCTCGAATACGAAGAATTGTCCAGATCTGCACCAGTATTGAAGAAATCCGGCCAAATTAGAAGAAAAAGAATTATTCAGACAAAGATTGATAAAGCCATGGCAAAAGGAGATGAAAAAGAGAGCACGATGGATTCATGCATTGCTTCTAAACTTTCAGACATAGGAGACACGGATCTAGGCCCAGAACCTCTTTCTGATTTGATTGACAGATCCAGAGCTGGAAAGACTTCACTCATGCGTGCGGTCAAAAGTAGTGGAATTATTTTGCTGGCTTTCCCATATACGGCCCAATTGACGAGTTTGTGATGGAGTGTGTTAGATCTTATCATCCTTCATCTAGATCGGTGCGTGATGTTGCGGGAAAGACAATAATTTGTTTGGATGCGAATTCTTTGATTATTGTTTGAAGATTCAGTCAAAAGGTGGTGACTTCTATTAGCATTCGGGATCTTTGCGGTAGGTGGGAAAAGCATAGAGTTTGTGTGTGAGCATCATGAATAGCCGGTTCATGAAGAAGCCTAGATCCCCTTCCAAGTTCGAGAACTCTTCCACGATCAATTTGGTGCGGGAGGCGGATGATATTGTCAAATTGCTATGCGGGTTGAATGGTGAAGTGAATGCCTACACTTTCGGGACATGGATGTATGCTTTCATCAAGACCATTGAAATCAACAAGGTTGATTCTATAATCGATTGGTCGAAATTATTAGCGGCAGACATCGGTGAGCAAGCTGCCCGGGCGTAAAGCGTACCTTTCGGCGTCGAGATGACTTCATACTTGGTATATGATGCGGCTTCACGATGGTGTCTTTTCCAAAATTTGGATAGATGTGGTATTCTTTCGAGGATCCCATTTTGAGTGCTACCCATGACTTTTTTGCACTGCGTGCGAGAAGGACTTCAAAGTGATCAACGATGGTTTCTTCTACGATTTCATCGTAGGTTAGACAAAGACTTGAAGACTCACGGGGTAGCGAGGGGAAGCATGGGAAGCGGTGTCAAGATTGGCGGTGTATTCATCCGGTTTGTAGATTTCACATACATCGGGGTTACGAGCTTTTCGGGTGAACCAACAAAGATTCCAAGTACCGAGTGGCAGATTGATTGCCATGGAGTGGCTTGGCGAGGCAACTTGTGGAGTTACACGACCTTGATCGAAGCGGCACAAGTCTACGGGCTTCTTCCCACTCACTTTGCCCAGGATATTACGATTGCATCGGCATTCACGAGCTCGAGGAATGGAAGCACGAGATGTTGTCCGAAGTATGAGTAAGAGTTCTTCCCTGCACGGCTTAATTTCGATCCATTTGGAATAGCCAGGAAGACAATCTCCCAGGAGTACGCACATGTGCCTTCGTTAGAAGATTTCTGGATGAAGTGCAGAAGTGAGTACGAGGTCAGAAAGAAAGATTTCAGCAGGCTGTCGGCAAAGCAAGTATTTGACTTTGGACTAGCGCGGATACCTGCGGATCTTAAAGATGATGGGAACGTGGTACTTGACACTTACCATCAAATGGGAGGAGATAAAGCTCTACTGCAGGATAGCAATGGCGGCTGCAGCACAATAGAAGAAAGATCTGGAGCTGTGTTGGTGAGTACTTCGAGCTGGTTGTTAACGAAGGGATACTGCCTTGATGAAGTATTGATGAACCAAATCACAGGCAACTTCGGCACAGGAGATTCCCTCAAGCGAAAGCATGAAGGAGAGAGCAGCAGAAGGTCGAGAAGTTGAAAGTCTGCGAGAAGATCTCAAGAGAGAGAGAAGACCACTTCTCTGACCATAGCTTTGACTCGACTTCTCCGATTACCTAGTGGATCACCAACTATTGCACCATGGCGGCGAGGATGTTTCCATGCCTTCATTAAAACAAGCAGCGTTCATCTTCTCTCCATGACCAGCCGTTCGGCACCCGTTCGAGAGGAGATGTTGAAGCTACGAGATAGCGGAGTTCGAAAGAGCTTTGTCCTTGGATGTTTCAGAGGATGGCAGCCATAATACTGTGGCACTTTCTGATGGAGAGGATGCAGAGCGGGAAATGGTAGTGCACTCAATGACTTCTCACTCTCCGAGAAGTAATTTCTCGGAATGGTTAGCTTTGCAGTTGGTTCAGGAAGCAAGAGTAGAGATGAACTTAGAGGAACATGACTTGCGGCTACTTGGGATACGGCGGAAGAGACAGAAGGCCTAAAGTTGCTAAAGTAACTTCTAGGTTGATCATCGAGGATTCGGGAGAGAAGTTTGCTGAGATATCAATCCCGGCGGAAGGAAAGGTAGAAGAGGAACTCACGGCAGAAGATGTGACGGTGACCAAAATACCACTCGGTCAAGCTACCACTGAAGGATTGAAGCAGGACACGCAGACGTTGCTGGATGCTTTGTTCCTTAGGCAGCGGTGAAAAGGTGGAGAAAGAAGAGCTGCGAGAAGTAAATATCTCAATTATGTGAGATCATAGCCAAGGTTGCTAAACCTTCCGTTCAGCCCATTTGGTAGCGGTGGTGATCATCTTATGCGGGAAATGGAAGATCTGGCAATCAAGTAAAGGCTATTGTGCGAATGGAAGGATCGATTATTAAATCGGGCTTATGTGTAACTTGCAGGAAGTGCCGACCCCTAAAGGTTATGAACGATGCGAGAAAATCAACTAAAGCAAGCTGATAGAAAGCATTGAAGGAATAAATACGATTTGAGAGAGTAACACTGAGTATTTTGGCGAGATCAACAAGGCTTAGGGAGATGTATTGGTTGTAGAACAAATTATGCCGGATGGATCGGTCGAGAAGAAGCATTTAGAGTCTGCGGTATCTTTCCATTTGGAGATCTGCGATTTCTTGAAAAGAGGATGCGAGCGACTTGAGAGTAGAACATCAGTTCTTGAGGACAGTATTATTTCTTTCTTTGAGGAAAGAGTGGATGGAGGTATTACTTCATACTGCGGATTGTTTCTCACGAGGTGCATGATTCCCTAGAGGTTTCTCTTGATGGTGCAAAAGAGGATTGACAAAGCCACCAAGCCTTTCACGATGAACTCTATCGGTAGAGTGGTGACACTATGACCCAAACATTGCGAGATTTGGGCCAAGTTTGGAAGAAGTGGAAGCATGCGGCAAAGTGTTGAATGAAGGATTGCTGCGGATTCGGGAGATGAGAAAAGGAAGTAGTAGCTAAAGCAGGATGGAAAGATCTTTGAACTATATATTAAACAAGTATATCGGATATCAAGAACAAGAAGAAGATGTAGATGTTCACAGTGGCATGACTTCTTCTATTTCTTTCTTCTTCTACTTTCATGTTCCTAGGATGAAATTGTAAACTTCTAAGTTATTGGTTTTTTGACCATTACTTGAAGTCACGTGGAACCTTTCTATTAGTTAAGTGATACATGTGTCACTTAAGAAGAAGTTAGTTGAGGATGATTGCGAAATGTCATCTTTACTTGTTGTTCATACTTTAGTTCGTTTGAGTCTTATACTGTACTTTCCCTCCTACATTCTATAAGTAGGAGAAGAACCTACGGGTTAATGATCGATTCGGAATTTGTAAAAGCAATCTTGTGTTCTAGACTTTGTCTTTGAACCCACGAGAGCCACTTGTTGCAGAGGAATAAAAAGAAGCAGGTTTCCGGAGAACTTTGTGTCACGGCGTACTGTGTTTCTTGCTTTTAAATCTTAGATCTTTAAAGTAAACTTTGTGTTATTTTAGATCTAGATCTAGAACTACCTTTGCTTTAGAATTTTGTGTGTTCAAATCTATTAAGTTTCTTCTATGTGCATGCAATTAGCTCTGCTATCTACTAATTGGGATGCACATCTTCCTTATTTCTTCTCTGTAATTCCTCTACTTCCTTCTTCTATAATTTTCCTTTCTTAAACAGCTGCTTACTTGCTGCAGAACTTCTTAGTTATGGTTCATGAACTAAGTTGTTAAAGTAAAACCCCTGATAGATAAAAACACATTTATATTGACAAATCTGACACGGGAGCCTCACCGGTTAAATGAGGGAGATTTATCTCATGACTGCCTAGGTTTGATGCTATGCAGAAAATCTAGCCAACATAATTGTTGTGTGTTGAGATTCCCAGTAATACATGCATCATGGAGAGAAAAAGTAATAATATCTTGGAAGAAAGGTGATTCTTTTAATCACTTTGCATGAAATATATATGTGTGGTTTTCATCGTCATTGCTTAACTAAATCATAGGGAGAAGATGAATATTTAGATGTGGTTTTAGGTTTTGGATTGTTTGGAGTCGTAGGATTTTACACTTGAGGTTTGGTGGAAGTGGATGGTTCCTTTGTTGTAGGAACCCAAACTTTACGGGCGACTATCGTGAGCAATTTTTGAAAAGATTCAAACTGCGAGAGGGCCAGCGAAACACGATGATCACCCATTAGCGCCTTGATTGAAGAAAGAGCAAATGAGAACATGCGGGACTTTATTGCAAAGTTCGAAGGATTTTGTATAAAATCCCCACTCCTGTGCATTGGCGGCGAAAATCAAAAAGGCGTTTTAATAAGCGCTCTATTGCACTGAAGTTGGATATCGGCTAAGAAGGGCAAGACTGCGAATTTCTTTGGGCGCGCAAAAATCTTTGCCGTGGAGGTTGAGGATGACTTGATCATGGCTGGAAAACTCAAACAACTATCTCACAAGGTGATGGTGCTTAGTACTTCCGATCCTTTGTTTGAGAGAGATTCAGCTAACGACATGCTGCAGATCGAAGCAAATCTCTCAAGCGGGAATGCCCCCTTGAGAATAGCTCCTACAGGACCTTGATGGTCAAAATCAAAATCAAAATCGAAAGCAGGACTTGCTGCTGCACCTGAGCGTTTGGTGATAGAAGGCTGCTCGAGGAATAACTTGGAAACTAATGAAGAGGATCTCGACATTGATGAATCATTTGATGATGAAGACTTTATAGATCCGTTGGCGACTCAATATTGGTTACGGACTACAAATCGATGAGGGCTATTATGAATCTTTTGAAGATTGATGGTCACACTTTTGCGGTGTTTACGAGGTCTCGGACACGCGAAATGCCGAAGCATCCCTGGCGGCGGAAAGAGAGAGAAGATCTGGCGGATGTTATTATCTTGAAAAGAGGTAGCATTCTTCCTTCTTCATTAGCGCCCTGAGGAGAAATATTCAAATTCTTTCAATTCGCGTGAGCAAAGAACCAGCGCACATCCTATGAAGCAAGTTAAGCTTTTGACATAATTGATCACATCAAGAGAAATAAAGGTCAAATGTCAGGAAGCTAAGTATTTGAGGGCATTTCTGATCGAGTTGAATAGATTGGTCAAATATGCAAAGCAATGGTTAGCCCAACGAACACGATAATCCACGGGGTATCTTGTCGAGTCAAAATTACTCCACCTTGAATAATCTTGCTGCTGCAAGTTCTTCTCCTTCCACCCCTTCTCTACTACGCCGGAAAGGATTGAGCCATTCTATGTGTCTTTGCTCATCGATGGACATAAGCTAAGCAATTGCATCTAGATTGGAGCTTCCGAGCAACGCCATGCACTGCCCGAGAAGTTGCTTTGATGCCTTAGGTCTTACATTGACAAAAACCATTGGAAGATGTTATTCCATGGAAAGGCAAGTCCCTCTTGTGGGAGGCAAATCAAAGATCGCGAGCGTGCCACTTCCTTCCCAGAGAAAAAGACTGAAAATGACTATCCTTGTAGCAGACATTCCCAGTCTCTTATGGCATGCTTTTGAGTAGAAATTTTTGCAAAGAGTTGGGTGGAGAAGTCAAGATGGATTGGTCTTGTGCTTTGCATACCAATCGAAGGAGTAAATCGGAAAATTTGGAACTGAGAAGAAATCCAAGTACACAGTATCAAAATCTGAGGATCCTAGATCTCAGATCTTGTTTCAGGAATCGGATCACGGAGTCTATTATCTAGAAATGGATAAAGAAGAAATTCAATAGGTGACTCGAGAATCACATCAAATTGATAACAAGATTTGGACTCGGAATTTGATGGTAGCTGCTTTGTTCATTTGGATCTAGCGCGGCGTTGTTCTTATCTCTCACTGAAGGAAAGTGCATGCGCACTCCTTGAGTGATGTTCGAAAATACTAGCAATACGGTGAGTATGAAGCATTGTTGTTAGGCATGGAGCGAGCAAGAACAATGGGAATCAAATTATTACACGAGAGGAGATCTTTGAGCTGATTGTGAAGCGAGATAAGGGGAGCCTCTACCAAGTCAAAAAAAAGACAAAGCTGCGGCACTCTGAGATCGGGTCTACTCTGCTTTATCACTGGATTTTTCAGCTTTCTCGGTATCTTATATTAGAGAGAACAAAATTCAAGAGCTGATTAACTTGCAGTTCTGCAGCCTTGTTGAATCCAAATCAGCCCCTGCATTCTTTAGGCGGGGAGATTCTGAGTGGAAATGGTTTTCGCCCGAAGGTTCTGACAAGCGTCAATGATGGCGAGGTTTTCAGCGATGATACAGTTGCTGCATTTCTCCAGCGAAAGATAACTTTGAAGAAATCTACTATGAGGAAGCAATTCACCTCTGGCGAGACCCTTTGTCGAAGAAATGGATGCGGCGTCTCGGGGGAGGTCGAGGAGATTATCACTAAAAGGAAATAAAATTCCCAAAGGCTTGGTATCTCTTGAGGAAATGTTTGATAAGCATGATCGGATGCTTAAGAAAATGAAGAAAATGAGGAAGGCTCTTCCTCAGACACCTGATATTCCGAATTTGGGAGCGTGATGATCCCAAATTAGTAAATCTAGGTAAGTGTTGTTCGGAATTTGAAAAGGAAGCTTTCACTAAGCTTCTTAAGAAATACATGGATATTTTGCTGGTCTATCGGGATCTAAAAACATATCAGCCTTCGGAAGTTCAACACTACATCCCACTTAAGTCGAAGCGAAGCCTTTGCGGAAGGCTGCGGCGGCACTGATCCTACCTTTTCGGGAACCATCTTTGCAGAAATCCGAGAAGTTGTTAGATCACGCAAAGATTATCTATCCCATACACCATTCGGAGTGGTTGGCCAACATAGTCCTGTAAGAAATAAAAGTGGTGAGATTAGGTTGTGCGTGGATTTCCATGACCTTAATCAAGCTTCATTGAAGGATAACTACCCTATCCCCATCATGGATCACACTCTGAGGTGGTCACTTTGGATGCGAGATGCTTTCCATGCTGCTTGGCCAGTTCTCGGGATACAATCAAGTCAAGGTGGTGAGGAAGATCAATACAAAGCGGCGTTCATCACACCTTGGGAACCTTTGCATACGAGAAGATGCCGTTCGGCTGATCAATCTTTGGTGCTACATTTCGAAAGAGCTATGGATCTAGCCTTTGCTCATCTCAAAGATATAAGCATAGTTGTATACTGGATGATTTGTGATCTTTTCCAAAGATAGAAGCACACATATTTCAAACTTAGAAGAGTCTTCACATCTGATACGCTTGCATGGTATTTCTTTGAATCTAAGAAATCTATCTTTCTTTGTATGCTTAGAAGGAAAGGCTGCTTGGGCACATTGTTTCCAAAGAAGGAACAAAGATAGATCCAGGCGTGTGAAATCCATTCGAGACGTTACCTTTGCCACATCGAAAAAGGAGTTCACTCTTTCTTTGGAAAAGTGAATTTTCTCGAGAAGATTCATTCACGACTTTCTTGAGCTAACCGTCATATTTCAAATATGATGAAGAAGACACAAGATTTTAAATGGAGCAGCGAAGGGAAGGAAGCTTTGAGAAAATCAAAGAGGCCTGTCTAAAGCTCAGTCTTGGTTTCACACGACTTGATGAGAATTTATTCTTTATTGTTATTCTTACGAACATACCATGTATCGCCGATTCTTATGCGAGAAGAATCAAGAGAGGATGCGAAGCTCTATTGCCTTCATGAGCACGCCCCTTAAAGCCTATGAGTTGAAATACACTCAGATGGAAAAGCACGCATATGCGGTAGTGAAGGCATGCGAGGCATTCGGGTATTATATTCTTTCCTCGCTTTGCTTTGTGGTTTTGGTTCAGAATCTATGCAGTTAAATCTATCCTTACTCGTGAGAGTTAGGATTATTGAGGAGTGACAAAAGTTCAAGAATATGACCTGGACATTAAACCAAAGCTAGTTCGAGGAAGAGGTTGTGTGAACTAATGTGAGAAATAAAAGCATCGATTACACAAGCGGATCGAGATGGGGTAGATGAAGATTTACCTGCAGTATTGTTTATAGATCTGGTAGAGGAGTGGTACAGTAACATTGCTTACTTTCTAACGTATGGAGAATGCCCAGATCAACTATCTCAGAAAAGAGAAAGCGAACAATCAAGCTTAAATCCAAAGATTTTGTTCTTTGGGATAATGGTTTTTGTCTGAAAGGGAATTGATGGTGTATTTCTCGGATGCGTGGATAAAGCTCAGCGGGATCAGCTACTCTGGCGGTTTCATGACATGGCTTGCGGTGGTCATTTCTCGGCCAGATCACTTGCACCACAAGATCCTTAGAAGCAGGTATTCTTGGCCCACCCTTTTTGAATCTTGAGAATGGGTAGCTAAGTGTCAAGCATGCCAACATTTTGTTGGGCATGTGAAATTACTGCATTACCTCTAAAACCCATTGTGATTGAAGAACCTTTCCAACGAGTGGGGTATGGATTTTATTGGAATGCTTAACTTGGCTTCAGCGCGAGTCATCATTACATTCTATGACTCTGCGATTATTTGGTAAGTGGGTAGAAGCTATTCTGTGAAGAATGCCACTTCCTTGCGAAGTGTGTAATTTTATAAAAGAAAATATTATTGTCGGGTTTGGCGTACCCGGCAAAATTGTGAGACAACGCTCAGAATCTTTCTTACGAGGAGTTAGTGGAATTTTATACACTTATGGGATTGACTTGTTCATTCCTCAAACTACTATCCTGAGGAATGGTCAAGCTGAATCTAGTAATAAGAACAGTAGCTATCGTGCATGAAGCTTGTGACGAGAAAATCAAAGGACTTGGCATAAAAGTTGTTTGATGCATTATGGGCGATAGGATCACACACGAGAGGGCGATAGGCATGTCCCCATTTCATTGCTATATGGTAGAGATACTGAGTGCCTCTCACCTTGGAATTATACGCCTACGACTTTCAAAAGCCTGGAGGATTCCACATTCACGGATGCTATAGATAAAAGAATCATGCACTTGGTAGGCGGGAAGTACAAACTCAAGTTGCGAGATAGGTTGTGAGCATCGAGAGGAAGGTGAAAGTCATCTTCGATAAAAAAGCCGGGAAAGAAATTTTGAAGTTAATGGTAGGTCCTTTTATGGGACAAAAAGAAGAGAAACAAAAAGGCATGCATGGAAAGTTCGATTCACTATGGAAAGGGCCTTTTGTGATCAAAAAGATCACCGGAGCGGATAGCTTCATTCTTGCTCATCGGGATGGGCTGAGATTTACAATTGCCTTTGATGGGCAACACTTGAAGGCTATTACGAACATGAGAAGCGAGGTAAAACTGTATGTACATAAATAAAACCTTTGTTTTTTTCCTTTTTTGTCTTGTGTTGGTGTTGTGTTGTGTTGTGTTTATGCACTTTGACCACGTGCCCGAAAGGACAAGATACGAAACCCGAGAGATCTTGCGAGGATCTCATCTTTTCCCTTTTTCATTGCGAAAAGAGAAAAAGATGTCCCAGACGGAGCAGTGGTGTCACTCAGATTTCACCGAAATCTGTGACTACCCATTCGAAAAAAAAATTCATACTTTTAAAATAGTGGGTCATTTGTTGTTTTTATTGCACGAAAGTTCTGTATTGCGTCGACATAATCCCGAAAGAGCCATATTAGCCCTTTTAGCCAAATACCCGGATACCAAAATTGTTTTATTACGTAAGTAGGATTTGTCTGCGGGAAATTTGTATTTAATTATTTTGAGCCGTGTGTAGGCTATTTGCGCTCGTTTGACTCTATTATAAGCGAATATGTTATTATTCCTATATACAGGAAGGATTTTAACTTATTTTAAGTTTTGGGCTTTATTTGTAACTTTTGACAATTTTCGTGTTTTTGTGGTGTCAGTTACATTTTACGTAAAATTTCTCTGGAGCAACTCCTTGGCAGGTAAGCCCGATTTTGGCAGGCGGTGGAAAACATACACACATTTTGCCCGGAGGAAGTCATCATCGAGAGTGCGGATCGCTGGGAAAAAGCGAAGTCGTGCTTGTGAAAAGCCCCTGTGGGGAAGGGCACCTTTTTGGAAAACAAGGATTTAAGCTGCGATGGGAAAAATATAAGCCGCGGGCGGGATGGGAATTATATGCACTGCTGGCGAGTACTTTTCCGTGTTATAAAAGTCACTTAAAGTGCGAGTGGGAAAAATAGAAATTTGCGGGCGGTGGGAATTTATTTTGCCTTGCGAGGTAAAAATTCCCATGATATAATAAAAGGAAAGTGACTTAAGTGAAATCATGGGATTTTAGTGCACACTTGAGAGTAAAGAATCCCATTGCAAAAGTCAAATCACTTAAGTGGATCATGGGATTTTGGTGTGCTTGCGGGCGGTAAAGAATCCCATTATGAAAAAATTCTTAAAAATAGAATTACATGTGCAAAAAAGTCGCCCCCTTTGGTGATGGATTAAAGTGATTAAATTGATTATTTTTAATAATCTTTCTCCTTGGAAAAAGTGCGCCCAAGCTTGAGGAGGTCAAAAGTCAAAGGAAGAATAAAAGAAAGAATTAAATTAATTAAATTTAATTTATTTGGTAGCTGCCCCCTCTCCTTGGAAAAAGTGTGCCCCATTTAGGAGTTATTTAATGATTTTAAATGCATTAAATCATTAAATTAATTTCTATTTTCGGTGGTATGGTAAAGCACACTTTGTGAGGCTAAAGTTAAGTCTTTGTGTGAAGGATTAAATTGGATTAATTTAATTTATTGGATGTTTGTCCTTAAACATGCAATTTTTAAAAAGAAAAAGCATGATTTTTAATTAATTAATTGCCTTTAATTGTTAGGGCAATTATTAATTATAAATTATGAAGGTTATATAAGCATGGGCAGCCATATGGATGAATTATTCAAACACGGGTAAAGAATTGCAACTAGGAGAAAAAGTGTGCCCCCATTAGAGGAAGGATTTTGCCTGGACAAAGTGCTATGAAGGCTAAAAGCTTCTAGATTTGGTGCATGCTTTGGAGAAGGTTGATCTTCGTCGGCATAGTTGTTTTCACGGGTGTAACGAGGAGCTCGGTGTTGATTGAAAGGATTCATGCTCTCTTTATGTGCAAATTAAACACCAATTTTTGGGGCGCGAGGCTTTAAAAGTGTAGATTTTTAATTTAAATTCACTATTCATGCTCCGGTGGCCATTTTATGTGAATAAATTACGGGAACTCATTACAGTGCTTTATAAAAGAAAATGAGTATTTATCGATGTCGATACATTGCGAATATCCTCGAATCGAAGAATTGTCAGATCTGCTTTTGATATTGAAGAAATCGGCCAAATTAGAAGAAAAGAATTATTGAGACAAAGATTGATAAAGCCATGGCGAAAAGGAGATGAAAAGAAAGCCACGATGGATTCATGCATTGCTTAAACTTTCGAGACATATGAGACACGGATCTAGGCCCCGAGAACCTCTTTCACGATTTGATTGTGAGATCCAATTTGGAAAGACTTCACTCATGCGTGCGGTCAAAAGTAGTGGAATTATTGAGCTGCGGCTTTCCATATCTGACCCAATTGCGAGTTTGTGATGGAGTGTGCTAGATCTTATCATCCTTCATCCGGATCGGTGCGTGATGTTGCGGGAAAGACAATAATTCGTTTGGATGCGGGAATTCTTCGATTATTGTTTGAAGATTCCGATCGAAAGGTGGTGACTTCTATTAGCATTCGGGATGCTCACGGTAGTTGGGAAAAGCATAGAGTGTTGTGTGAGCATCATGAATAGCAGTTCATGAAGAAACCTAGATCCCCTTCCAGAGTTCGAGAACTCTTCCACGATCGATTTGAGTGCGGGAGGCGGATGATATTGTCAAATTCTTATGCCCGGGTTGAATGGTGAAGCGAATGCCTACACTTTCGGACATGGATGTATGCTTTCATCGAGGACCATTGAAATCAACAAGGTTGATTCTATAATCGATTAGTGAAATTATTAGCGAATGACATCGGTGAGCAAGCTGCGGGCGTAAAGCGTACCTTGACTTAAGATGACTTCATACTTGGTATATCTTTGCGGCTTCACGGGGGTGTCTTTTCCAATTTGGATAGATGTGGTATTCTTTCGAGGATCCCATTTTCGAATCTTGCCCGCATGACTTCTGCACTGCGTGCGAGAAGGACTTAAGTGATCAACGATGGTTTCTTACGATTTCATCGGGTTAGACAAAGACTTGAAGACTCACGGGGTAGCGAGGGAAGCATGGGAAGCGGTGTCAAGATTGGCGAGTGTATTCATCCGGTTGTAGATTTCACATACATCGGGGTTCACGAGCTTTTCGGGTGAACCAGCCAAAGATTCCAAGTACCAGTGTGATTGATTGCCATGAGCTGGCGAGGCAACTTGTGGGTTACACGACCTTGATCGAAGTGGCACAAGTCTACGGGCTTCTTCCACTCAGCTTTGTGGGATATTACGAGTTGCATCGGCATTCACGAGCTCGAGGAATGGAAGCACGGATGTTGTCAGAGTATGAGCGAGAGTTCTTCCACTGCGGCTTAATTTGATCCATTTGGAATAGCAGGGGAAGAAAATCTCTCGAGAAGTACGCACATGTGCCTTCGTTAGAAGATTTTTGGATGAAGTGCGGAAGTGAGTACGAGTCGAGAAAAGAAATATTTCAGCGGTGTCAAAGAAAGTATTTGACTTTGGACTAGCGCGGATACTGCGGATCTTAAAGATGATGGGAGCGTGGTACTTGACACTTACCATCGAATGGGAGGAGATAAAGCTCTCTCTGCGGGATAGCTTGATGGCGTGCGGCCTGATAGAAGAAAGATCTGGAGGCTGTGTTGGTGAGTACTTGAGTGGTTGTTACTTGAAGGGATATTGCCTTGATGAAGTATTGATGAACCAAATCCACAGGACCCGGCCTGCGGGAGATTCCCTCGGCGAAAGCATGAAGGAGAGAAGCGGCGAGAAGGTCGAGAAGTTGAAAATCTGTGAAGATCTCAGAGAAAGAAGACCACTTCTCTGACCATAGCTTTGACTCGACTTCTCTAGTACTAGTGGATCACCAACTATTGCACCGCAGCGACGAGGATGTTTCCATGCCTTCATTAAAACCAGCAGCGTTCATCTTCTCTCCATGACCACCGTTCGGCCCGTTAGGAGGAGATGTTGAAGCTGCAGAATGACGGAGTTCGAAAGAGCTTTGTCCTTGGATGTTTGAGAGGATGGCAGCCGCAATCTTTGTGGCACTTTACGATGGAGAGGATGAAGAGCGGGAAATGGTAGTGCACTCGGTGACTTCTCACTCTCAGAAGTAATTTCTCGGAATGGTTAGCTTTGCGGTTGGTTAGGAAGCAAGAGTAGAGATGAACTTAGAGGAACATGACTTGCGGCTACTTCGAGGATCGGCGAGAAGAGACGAAGGCCTAAAGTTGCTAAAGTAACTTCTAGGTTGATCATTGAGGATTCGGGAGAGAAGTTTGCTTTGAGATATCAATCCGTGGAAGGAAAGGTAGAAAGAGGAACTCACGGCGGAAGATGTGACGGTGACCAAAATACCACTCGGTGAAAGCTACCCTTTGAAGGATTGAAGCGGGACACGCGAGACGTTCTTTGGATGCTTTGTTCCTTAGGCTTGATAGTGAAAAGACGGAGAAAGAAGAGGCTGCGAAGCAAATATCTCAATTATGTGAGATCATAGCCAAGGTTGCTAAACCTTAGTTCATCCCATTTCGGTAGCGGTGAGTGATCATCTTATGCGGGAAATGGAAGATGCAGCAATCAAGTAAAATTTATTGCGAATGGAAGGATCTGATTATTTCGTGGGGCTTCATGCGACTTGGGAAGTGCGGCCGACTAAAGGTTATGAATCGATGAGAGAAAATCAACTAAAGCAAGCGATAGAAAGCATAGAAGGAATAAATACGATTGCGAAGAGTAACTTTGAGTATTTTGGCCGAGATCAACAAGCTGCTGGGAGATGTATTGGTTGCAGAACAAATTGTGCGGATGGATCGGTCGAGAAGGGAAGCGGCGAGAGTTTGCGGTATCTTTCCGTTTGGAGATCTGCGAGTTTTCTTAAAAAGAGGATGCGGCGCTTGAGAGTAGAACATGATTTCTTTGGGCAGTATTATTTCTTTCTTTGAGGAAAGAGTGGATGGAGGTATTACTTCATACCTACGGATTGTTTCTAATGAGGTGCATGATTCTCTGGAGGGTTCTCTTCTGATGGTGCAAAAGAGGATTGATAAAGCCACCAAGCCTTTCACGATGAACTCTATCAGTAGGCTGGTGACACTGCAGGCAGACATTGCGAGATTTGGGCCAAGTTTGGAAGAAGTGGAAGCATGCAGCAAAGTGTTGAATGAAGGATTGCTGCAATTCAGGACAGAAAAGGAAGCAGTAGCTAAAACAGATGGAAAGATGCTGAACTATATGTTCGACAAGTATATCAGATATCAGAACAAGAAGAAGATGTAGATGTTACAGCTGGCATGACTTCTTCTATTTCTTTCTTCTTACACTTTCTATGTTCCGGATGAAATTGTAAACTTCTAAGTTATTGGTTTTCATGACCATTACTTGAAGTCACGTGGAACCTTTCTATTAGTTAAGTGATACATGTGTCACTTAAGAAGAAGTTAGTTGAGGATGATTGCGAAATGTCATCTTTACTTGTTGTTCATACTTTAGTTCGAGTTTGAGTCTTCTATTGTACTTTCCCTCCTACATTCTATAAGTAGAGAAGAACCTACGGAGTTAATGATCGATCGAGAATTTGTAAGAAGCAATCTTGTGTTCTAGACTTTGTCTTTGAACCCACGAGAGCCACTTGTTGCGAGAGGAATAAAAGAAGCGAGTTTAGGAGAACTTTGTGTCACGGCGTACTGTGTTTCTTGCTTTTAAATCTTAGATCTTTAAAGTAAACTTTGTGTTATTTTAGATCTAGATCTAGAACTACCTTTGCTTTAGAATTCTGTGTGTTCAAATCTATTAAGTTTCTTCTATGTGCATGCAATTAGCTCTGCTATCTACTGATTGGGATGCACATCTTCCTTATTTCTTCTCTGTAATTCCTCTACTTCCTTCTTCTATAATTTTCCTTTCTTAAACAGCTGCTTACTTGCTGCAGAACTTCTTAGTTATGGTTCATGAACTAAGTTGTTAAAGTAAAACCCCTGATAGATAAAAACACATTTATATTGACAAATCGACACGGGAGCCTCATAGGTTAAATGAGGAGATTTATCTCATGGCTTGCTAGGTTTGATCTATCTGGAAAATCTAGCCAACATAATTGTTGTGTGTTGAGATTCCCGATAATACATGCATCATGGAGAGAAAAAGTAATAATATCTTGGAAGAAAGGTGATTCTTTTAATCACTTGCATGAAATATATATGTGTGGTTTTCATCAAATCATTTGCTTAGCAAATCATAGGGAGAAGATGAATATTTAGATGTGGTTTTAGGTTTTGGATTGTTTGGAGTCGTAGGATTTTACACTTGAGGTTTGGTGGAAGTGGATGGTTCCTTTGTTGTGGGAACCCAAACTTTCTTTTGTTACATGGCCACTGCATAGTTAAGAGATTGGAATTTGATGGTGACAATGGAATTAGTAGTTCTTCGACAAATGATATGATCGAGTTAAAGTTAACACTATTTAAGGATTGGTAATTTACCTTGAGCTTTACCATTTGTACCATGCTTGGGAAAAGGATTTGAGAAAACCTTTAAATTATTGTTAGGAATTTTATTAGCTAATGGGTATTCCACCAAAATTTCTTATTATCAATAAGATCTTGAATATAGTGGAGAAGTCTCATGCACCGATCTATAGGGTGGTTCTCAATGTGATGAAAATCATAATACTCACCGACTTTATACCAATATGGTTTTGGTTCTCCTTATGAAAGGTTTTTAATGGGGTAAGTGACCATATTGGCACTCACCAAGTGCCGTAAGATCTTGAAAGGATCTCTCCCAGATGGTGTCACTTTTCTCCACTTATTATCACTGAGGGGTAGATTTTTACTTGGCACCATGATGGATTGTTTTGATTTATATTATTTTACTTGATTATTCTAAATGTTGTGTACATTATGGTTATCAGTTATGCCATCATTAAAAACATTTTGATTGATTGATAAATTTGAGTTTTTCATGTGAATGATTGTTTTTATTATTTTGGTTTGGTCCCTAGAAGGAATTTTAATAAGCTCTTTTGCAATAAGATCCTTTTCTATTTCGGTTCCCTTACAATGATTTATTCAAAATTTATGAGACAATGCATCTTCATTTGAAAGGATAATTCATTATTTAGGTTAGGTATGAAGATACTAACAGTTATTTCTTTGGAATCGAGTAAGGAAACCGACTTGTGATCCCTTGTCATCATTCTAAGAACGGTGTAAATTTTTTATTTATTTTTGGCTTGGTATTGCACAATTCCATCATTGTAATCTCTTAATCAAGATCAAAGGATAAGTTTTAAAAACTTCTCAAATAAGTCAGCAAAGTTTGTAATCAAACCTTTCGGGATATCTGAGAAATAATCTAGGGATTGTTCTTGTAATATTTTTAGAAATAACGGCAAAATATATACATCATTATAGGCTACCTCCTAATAAGTCAAAAATAATTCTTTGACATGTTCGAGGGTCATGTTTGCCTTTACACTTGTCAAATTTTGGAACTTCAAAATATTTAGGAAAAGGTAAGCACAAAATGTCATGATCGAATGGATAAGGGCACATCTCCTCAAAGTTGAGTTGTTTTCTATTTTTTACATTTTGAAGATGATATCCTTCATGGTTTGTCATTCCTTTGCGAATGGTGAATCATTTTGTGGAATATTTGAAACATTTTTAAGTTTGTTTTTTTGTTTTTAATGTTTCTATTTTAGTCTTTGTTTCTTTGTTATTTGTGTCATCAGTGACCTTTGAGGCCATTAAAGCTAATTGTTTAGCCATCTCATTGATTTGGTCTATTAATGCTGATTTGACATGGTCATGGAAATACTAGACTTCCCTTTATTATCATCATTTATTTTACTTGATCCGACCTCATTATTCTTATTAGATTCGAGTTGGGTGTTCTTATTTGATTCGGGTTGGCTTTGTAGATTCTTCAAATTCTTGTCATCAAAATTCAAAGGAAACTTTTCTCCCATTTCAAGGAGATGGAGAAGAAATTGATCTTTATTTTGTAGTAAAATTCCCTCAAGATTTTCTTGTTCTTCTGCAGAGGCATTGTTTTTCTTGTTTTCTTCTTCCTCCTCATCGGAACTAATGTGCAAATAAATTCTATCCTTTCTTCCAAAGGGTTCGTAATTTCTCTCTCTTGTTCCCACCATTTTGTATGAAAAAATGGTAACATGGAAACTTTTTTGATGTCTGTATACATTGAAAAATTGAATTCCAATATATAATGAGTAGTGCTTTCAAATAGATGTGCTTAACATTTGTGAAGTGAATTCCAAAATATAAGACTAGGAAATTGAATTGATTGATCAAGTTATAGCGATTAAAAAAATGTTCTTAGATTTGTGACAAAGTGAATGTCAAAAATAAAATACTTAGAGATGAAAGTACTTTCTCAAAATTCAACAAAGTGAATGTTAAAATGAGAGGCTTAGAGATGTGAAAATGGATTGCTCAAATTTCAACAAAGTGAATGTTGAAAATAAGAGGTTTAGAAATGAAAAGGGATTACTTGAATAACAACAAAGTGAATGTTGAAATAAGAGAGTTTGGAAATGAAAAAGGATGACTTGAATGTCAACAAAGTGAATGTTGAAATAAGAGGTTTAACAATGAAGATCAATTGTCCAAATCTCAACAAAGTGAATGTTAAGATAGGAGATGTGAGAAACAAAGGTTGATTACTCAAATCTTAACAAAGTGAATGTTAAGAGAAGAGACTTAGGAAATAAGATTTATTACTCAACTCTTAACAAAGTGAATGTTAAGATAGAAGAGTTTATAAATGAGATTGATTACTCAACTCTTAACAAAGTGAATGCTAAGATAGAATATTTTTAAATGAGATTGATTACTCAACTCTTTAAAAATTTAATGTAAGATAGAAGAGTTTAGAATGAGATTGATTACTCAACTCTTAACAAAGTGAATTCTAAGATAGAAGAGTTTAAAAATGAGATTGATTACTCAAATCTTAACAAAGTGAATGCTAAGATAGAAGAGTCTTAGGAAATAAGATTGATTACTCAACTCTTAACAAAGTGAATGCTAAGATAGAAGAGTTAAGAAATAAAAGTGCACAAAGTTTAACAAAGCGAATGTTAAACTATTAGACGTAGAATAGGAAAGTACTTAGAGTTTAACATGTGAATGTTAAACTAGAAGACTTAGGAAAATTCTTAGAGTCTAACAAAGTGAATGTTAGACTAAAATAATTAAAGACTAAAATGGTGATTGCACTTGACCTTGATAAAGTTAATACCAAAGGTCAAGACTCAAATTTAAATGAATGTTCTTAAGTTAGGATGTGGGTATCCAAAACTCAAGACTTATACTTTGATAAGAACTTGAAAGAGATGCTTAAATTTCAAAAGGAATCCAAATATTAAGATGAAAGTTATATGAAATCAATCTAGACACCCCAAAATTACATACGTATTCCTAGTATTATCCTAATTCACTTCCTAGTTCATATCCCTTTATGATTGATTAATCTAATTAATTAATCATGTATATATACCCCTTAGATTAATTAAATTAGTCCATAGTACACTTTAGCTAAGTTAATTATCATTTATTAAACAAATGATTAATTAATTATGTTGCACATTATAGCTAATTAAATTAGTTACTTAATTAGGAAAATACACCTATTTTCCTAGTCAACAACCACTTCCTCATTCCTAAGTTACCTTAGTCAATATCCACTTCCTCATTCCTAGTTAACTCTGAGTTGAGCTCCCCTTCCTCATTCTAGTTAACTCAACTTGAATTCAACTTCCTCATTCTAGTCAACTGCACTTGGAACTCAACTTCCCAACTCAACTTGGACTCCACTTCTAGATTCCTAGAAGTGTGGGGGCAATTGGATTATACGTGTAATTCAATTGCCGAATGTAATTTCTTCCATTCCCAAATGTATATTTCCCCTTAAAAGTTGTAACTCTAGATTGGTCTACTTATAACCAGGTGATTAAAATCATTAACACTGGAGTTTAGTCAAACTTGCATCCACCTTTCATGGCTCTACCCTCAACTATAAAAGCAAGCCATTTCCTTTGTAAATCTATCCTTGGAGCTTTGAGCAAATTACATCCAAATTCTGCCAATTTTACATTTGCAACCTTGTGAAATTTTCTTGTAGCCTTTGCAAATCCCTTTAGAGAGTAATATCAAATATCATCCACAAATCAAACTCTACAAGATCAAAACAAGTCTAAGCACTTCCACGGTCTTACTCGAGGTTTGCAAGATTATTACAGTGAAGGTATAATTATCTTGTTTATTCATTTATCTGTGTTTATCTGTTAATTTTACTTGTTCACATTTTGGCATGCCCAGTGGGACCACACCCCTCCATTTTTATTCATTTTCATTAACCATTGTATTGTAGTGCAGATTTTTAAATTTCATTAACCATTGTGTATCTGGTTTTTGTCAAATTTTTATTTGTTGTTTAGTGTGTTTGTTGTTTATTGTGTTGTGTTTTTAGGGGAATTTTGGGAGCACTTGGAAGTAGAAATTAACTTTATACAAAAATAATTATATTCCTTTGTTGTTTTAATTGATTTTGTGACTTTTTAAATATTTTTACATCTTACGGAAATAGAAATATATTTTATATCGATCCAAAAAAATCATTTAGCTTTTTATAGGTGTTTATTTATTTATAAATCTCTAGTTTGTTCTTCCTCTGAAAACAAATACAAAATAGAAAACAATTATATTTCAATCAACTAAATAAAAACAATTTGTTTTACAACCCTAAGCTTCACCCCCTGCCCCTCTCCCCTCACTTCACATCAGGCCCCTGCCCTCCCGACTCAGCCCACAACACACGAGATGAGCCCCAACCCTCCCTCGCCCCTCAGCCACCCCCATCTCGTGAGGATAAATCTTGAGCTCACCTCCCATTTGAACCTTTTATTTAACTACCTTCATTTGATCTCATTTCATTCCTTGGAATTCTCATTTTCCCATTTGATTCTTCCTTTTTTAGAATCATCAAACTTTTCCCTTTTTGAATTTTCTCTCATCTTGATTTTATCCCCATTTCATACTAGTCTTAAACCTTTGGACCACTTTTCCAAAGTTTAAGTTCTCATTCTCCCTTTCACATCAAGTCTTGAGTTGTGGATATCCACGTCCTTGATCAAAAAAATTCATTTTATGACTTACATCTTGACATTGTTGCATCTACCTTGTCTTGATCAAGTCCTTCCTATCTCATCCTTCATCAAAGATTCACTATTTTTATCATCCTCTTATGTCCTTTAGTTCAATTCCATCCTTTTTGAACTATACAGATTTTTTATCTCATGTCTTTAGTTTGAAAACCACTTTATTAAATTCTAGACATTATCATCATCTTCATTATCTCTTGTCTCGACAATCTAGCGTGAAGTCATTGAAATCTACTGGAAGTCTTATCCCTTTCAGCGTTTTAAAAGCCTACTTCATTCTTAAATTTTTCTTGTTAAGGGTTGAGCATATCACATATGATTTGAATCCTTTCATCTCCTCCTCATTTGTAGCATTCACCTTGCTAGTGGTTGAGCTCTATTGGAATAAAATATTAAATGTAAAATCCTCTTCTCATCTAGAATTCACTTTCTTTACATAGAGATAGAAAGTACCTTCACAATTTTTCTACCCTTTCTCCTCCATTATAGCATTCACATTATTATAGGTTGAGCACATTTGAATCTTCATCTCTATAATCCTCTTCCCATCTAGCATTCACTTTGCTAGAGGATGATAACCTTCCAACCACATTAGATCCCTCTTCCATCTTGGCATTCACTTTTTCAAGGGTTAAGTTTATCATCACTTTCACATGCTTTTACATTGAAATCAACTTTCTTAAGGGTTGCGCCATCAAAATATTCCAAACACCTTATCTATATTAACATTCACTTTGTTAAGGGATTGGTTATCATTAAACCTAATCACAAAACTCTCTTCCATTAGTAGCATTCACATTTTTTTACAAGGTTGGAGTTATATTTCGGGGAAATTGTCTCTCTAGATTGGGAGGCCTTATACCCCTTTAAGAAATGGTGGGGAAAAATTCATGAATTAGAATATATTCCTTTTAGACATAACTTCACAACAGTTACGTATGATCCCTTTGGAAATCACTCTAATATTAGAGGACCAAAACCAGAGAGGGATTTTCAAAATCGACATATCTCCTAAAGAATAGGCCCACGTTGAAAATATCTATCATGAAAAAATCGATTTTTCTTTATCTCACTTGAGATGGGATGAAAAATAGCTATCGTGATTTTGATGAGGATGTTTAATATAAATTACTTGAATGCCTCGAAAAATCAAAAAAGAGTAACCCATTCATTTCGTGAGTACTGGCCATATGATGATCGGTTTGTGCTAGCCACTCTTTTCAATGAGGATAAAGGCAAGTCCACCTCGAGAAACAATACTTGATGATGATGAATCGAAATAAGAAACAAATCATACATTGGGAATAAGTGGAAATCTACCCGATTAAGCCCCACTAATCCCACTAAATTCCTAATGGATAAAATCATGATGATATGGCTCCAAGAATTATTTAATTTATGCATTTATCCTCAAACGCACCTACTGTCAAACCTCCACAAATAAATTCACTCAAAAACTAGTGATGCACTCATGTAAGAAGAGCCAGTGTATGTTAGTACTATGCATTGAGAGCAACTGAACCTAAGAATGATGGATCATCATCCATGTTTATCTTCTGAAAATGACTCACCCTTTTCTCACGAATGGGAAACTATATGAAATACGTGTTTTTATCTAGGGTATGCCATTGTTGATCCATGTCTGCTAAATAAGTTTAACTTTTATGAATTTTGTCCTTACCCATTTAACTATGGGGACATCTTACACATAACCTTTCCTAAATCATTTGAAATCTATTATTGGAAAGTTTTGATAAATACTGAGAGGTAAGAATGACCCGAGAGTACATGAGACATCGTTGGGTTGGCATGGCTTTCCAGTGATGTGTACACATGATATTTTCATATGTGTGTCTCTTCACATTTATTAGGGAGAAGCTTGATTGGGTAGTTCTTACACCTCCCAGAGGGTTTTATCCATACGTTATTGAACCTCTCATAGAAGTTTTTAAACATTTTTATTGATTAGAATCTGAAATAACCATAATGGAATTATCTGATTTTAAACTACATTCTCACGAAATCTTTGTACAATTCTTATAAAGATGGCATGGAATCTTCAAGTTAATTCCCATTCTCCAGTCCCAAAAAACAACTAGTGAGTATTTTTGTCCCGAATCTCAACTTTGGTGAACTATACTTTCACTGTCTGAATACACTTTGCGCTCAATGCTTTTGATGAATTTATCAGAGAGAAAGGGTCCTGCAAAATTGAAAAAATTTCTAGTTTATCAAAAAGCTTTGATCGAGAGCCTGGCTCCCGAGGGCGGGACAACTTGCGACAACTTGATAGTAAGTAGCTCTCAGTAAGGCGTAAATCTAAAAAATGTTAATGAAAACCTTGCAAAATTTTCTCGACTAATGATGGCTTATCACAGGTTGATCAGTATGCGCTAATGCCTGATAAGCGATAATCAGACCCGAAGCCTGACAAATCAAATGACCTCTCGGTGTTGTTGCGGCTAAATAGGCTTCCTCTTGTCTACCGCGATTCGAACAACATTCATTTCATTGCTTTGGTAGACTTCTCTCTCGAATGTCTTATGAAAACTTGCAATCTTGCAACATGGTGGCATATCCCATTCTGAGACCTTGGGTTAAAGGAGGCACAAGCCAGCAATATAAATTGACACTTCTTGTAGCTTTAAAACATGGCGATCCACACAACTAATCAATGTGTATGTTTACATCACTTTGTTCAAGACCTATCCAATGATGGGTATGGCCATTGAAGAAACTTATTGAATAAAATCAAGCTGAGAATCTAAAAAAATCAAACCCATTTCTTTTAAACACGGTGTTGGCGATAAAAATGTTGTGAAGGTCACTCATGATTACGTTGATTATAATTAAATTATTTTATTTATTGAGAATTACATCTCACTATCACCACCACACTCAATTTCAAACCTCTAACTAACATTGTAGCCACACATAAAAAATAAATTTGAGTTCACTTTATTAAACAGCGGTCACATCTTTTCTGAGCCTCAAGTTTATAAACACCATGGGATCCTTAAACCAAAAGTCAACCTCCAATTCTAAATCTTCTACTTCTGGTCATTATGACCTCATAAAATAGTTAGTGACCATTTCTACGCATATCTCTCTAATGGATATATTAAAATATTCACACCCTAACATATAGGACATCCTCACTCATTCTCTTAGCTGAACACATGTTCCTCAGCTCTTAATGTTCAATAGAATTTGAAGCTATTATTACAAACATTTTGTCAAAAATTCATATCTTGTCTTTTGTCCCTCGGGATATGTTGAATCCTAACCTCCATAATAACGACATTTTATACATCGAATCTATATACTCCATGAACCATAAATTCAAAGGAAATATTTCTTATAGACAAAATATAGCAGCTCTTAACATTTTCTCTATGAAAATGCTACATTGTCTTGGTCAAATAAAGGATGATTTAGATGTTAATGTCATTACCATTCGTGGTTATGAAATTACTCTAGTATTATCACTCTTCTATATACAATCTGTCCCTAACTATGCACACCTTTTTATGTGTGGATGTAGAAAAATCATATAACCTCCTTTTCGGTAGACCTTAGATACACGTAATGCAAGTTTTCCCCTCCACCTTCTATCAGTGTGGAAAATTCCCACACAACAGGAAAAGAATTCACATTTTTTTTATGCTAAACCATTCAAGTATTTAAATCGCAGAAGCGGTATAAGCATGCAAATTATTGTCCATCACATTAATAAGCATCTATCGAACCTCATGTCATTACTACATGTTACGAATAAACTAGCATTGATCCTAGGGAGCGTTGTTTCACTCTCATCTATGCCTCCACATCTTCTTTAGAAGCATCTACATCTAAATAATTACCTAAAACTAAATTATCCCATAAAGGTCTTGCATAAGTACACACTTGAAAATGCATTTCTTGTTGACTGAAGATCCATTATCACCAGCAGTTATGGATGCCTAATCACTCCCCACATATGAACCTCTAACTGCACTCGATGGTAACTACTCATTGGAGATGATATAGATATTTATAATATGAACACATTCAAGGTTATGATGAATCTTGGATATACGAGGATCGGATGGATGAATGTTATGAATCCACTGATTATACCAAGGCACATAGAATGATGAAAAATATGAACTAGAAAGGAAGAGGACTTGGCCCATAAGGACACAGAACTCTCGAACATGTTGAAATCAAATCTAATTTCTACACAAATTTTCTAAGATATGATAGCTTTGAAGCAATACATGT
>CM031235.1:5765615-5792210 GCA_018340775.1 Taxus wallichiana var. yunnanensis | reverse complement strand
CACATATTTGTAATATGGAACACACATTGATGCCATTCAATCATATAACAAATTCCATATGCTATCTTTTGTAAATGACTCGAAGAACTACCGATCTCCCATTTTCATGGCTCGGAGTTTCAACAATCTCTCATTTCATGACTCGGCAACTTACCGATCCTTCATGTTCATCATGCATAGTATAATTTATATACAAGGTTCTCTTACCATTTCCGGTTATCGAAGTGATCCATTTAAGAAGCCTATCTGAATATCTATTACTGATATTCATCTGACATCCTGCATCTTAAATTAGGTGATTAGGACAACGTAACCAGCACTTGTGATACTTTGGCCAAAGATTTTCACATGGTTTGCATGATCATATTCCGGATGTGATACACACCAATGGAATACGTCCTTCACCTCACTTAAATGCATTATCTAGAATGGTCTTTCCCTGGTCCCTACCGGTCCTTCCAATTTAAGGTCAAACTCTAACTCCAACTAGCAATATGAACGAGTATAGGAAGTTACTCATGGTAACTAAAGATACGCAGACATATAGTGTCGTCCCTAGACGACTCTGTGTGTCTAGTTATCTTTAGTCCTCCGGAGTCACTCCGTATACGTGATCACATTCCTATCTCCAGCCAAGATCTTAGTATTCAGCTTATGTAATCTTGATGATTTAATTCATGAGGGCATTGTAATATGTCAGCTATAACATTGTGTCGTCACGAAGGCCCCGCCTTCATGAAGACACCATCTTCAGAATCGACATATGTCGATGTCCTATGGAATCCTCCCATCGAGAGTACACATCCAGCTCAAATGATTTGGTTATGATCTTAATATTTTAAGATCAACTTTCAGCAGCCATGCTGATCCTTTATCCTCGTTCTTGTTACAGTTGTATGTAGCTAAGAGAGACTAAATCCATCTTCTAGCTTACTATGCATCTTCTCCTTCGCATGCAGAAGGGTTGCATTTTCTCTACTTGGTTCTTTTCTTAATCCTTGGATTAAGCAGCCCATTACTGATAGACTTAATAAGTTTAACCTATTAAACTTAACCAAGTTTTTCCACAACTGAAAACAAATTCAGAATTCCAGCTTATTAGACGTCATTAAAACGAGGTCTAATTCTCAATGAATATATTCATTTATTCTCCTTAACCTTACATAGTTAAGGTCTGTTAATCATGGATATGTTTTTCCCATATCCTTACTTTCTGAATTTAACATTCGAGGCTATTAACGGAGTCCGAATACGAAGTTCGGCTGCTCCTAAGTTATTTGATATTCCTTAGCTTTCAAGCTAATCCCGAATACCTATCAGTTATGAGATCATGTTCTTCCTAATCCTTTTTAATGTCAATTAAAAATTCATCTTACCCCAAGTATGAACTAATTGCACATATCAACGTAAAAGTTGCATTTAGGTAAGAATAGATATCAGTTCCTTTTACATTCATCCAAAAACATTTGAATAATTCCAAATCAAGAATTAATGTTATATTCCCAACTTAATCAACAATATCAAACTGATACAGTCATTAAAATATCACACTTGTATTTGTATTCATCCATCCATTTCATAATCTATACATTTGCCAGTCCAAATGACTGGACTTTGTTTATATAAAACAACATTACAACTCATAAGATAGAAGAATGTAATTTCTTCTTTTCTCAATTCCACGTAGAGGAATAATAACTATCAAATACAATCCATCTTCAGTCAATCAAAAGAAGTATCAGAAAACAACCATGTCTTCGTTTTACTCAAATTCCATCTGCAAAATTACTTGCACGGGTCAGTTCATTGAACTGAGCATATTAAGCACTTGTCATTAAAATGAGGTGCTTCTAATTAACTGTCTCAATAAAAGAACCCTGCTTTTATGAAACGACAATATGAACATCAATCCAGAATTAAGTATCAAAAAGAATGATCAGCATAACAACTGAAACATCTAATTACCATCCCAATCAGTCAAAGAACTACTGCCCTTTTTCCCAAATGATCATTACACAAAGTAATTTCCTTCAAACAGTTCCAGATTACAACCTCTGTAAAAACTAGGAACACACGTAAGCATACTGCTGTTATAACATAACTGCTATCCATTCCATTCCCTTACATTAGTAATAAATGCAAAGGATAAAATTTGACTGAAAACATAAACCAATTTACCTTCCTTTCAGTCCATGCAACTCATTTGATTTCAAGTAATCAAATACAGATGAGAAAAGCAAACAACAATAAAATGTAGATGCTTAAACCAAAGCAATACAAAATTCGTTCCATAACGATTACAGATTTCTAACTGTATAAGAGAAGAAACGACCATTATTCCAAGTTATCCATCCTCACTCCTATTCCTTTCCTCATGACTGTACTGAAAGTTAAATCCAAACGAGACATCAATCAAAGATAACAGTTCAGAGTGAAACTTACAAAATCCATTCAGAATTCACTTTCCAACAGCAAGGAATAAATCCATTCCTATTCAGCTTTAAATAAAAACAAGGAAGAATTTATCATCCATATCAATACTTCCTTTCAAGCAGGCACATATGAATACCAAAAACAAGTAGGTAAAGCATCGTATCCTTCATAGAGCAAGCAATATAAAGATGCATCCTATGCTCTTACTGTACTAGAAGAATTCATACTTCATTCACTGTATTATAACCAAATGAACAGTTATACAGTCGCTTTATCAAATATTCACACGACTTTCTATACCTATGAACGCACACAGTTCATAAATAATTATTTGCACTTTGCTATAACCTACAAAGCAAGTCCAACCCGTATTGTACAGTAAAGTTCTATTGATGCTATTTCCAGAATTCAAACAGCAAGAAGAGAAAATTCATACCTTTAACTATTTCCATAAGAAAACATCCATTTTCTTCAAACACAACAAGAATCACTCAAGTCGAGTTCATTTTTTTTTTTTTTGAATGACAGTGCAAAATCAGAGATCACACGAAACATTTAAATCTTCCATTTGTACAGAAAGAAAACAACACTCAGAAAAATAATCTAAATATCACTGTCACTTCCGTCAAGCCGAATCCAAAATGCTCAATGGATCCCCAATTACCATTTCTTTCAAAATCTAAAACAGCAGAAAGAAGAAGAACTCGTTTCCTTATAATTTTCAGTAAAGAAACAATCATTTTCTTCAAAATGTAATAAGAACACCCAAGTCGTGTTTGTTTTATAATGACAGCTCAAACCCATATTGACAATAGAACGATTGTTCAACAATGTCAAACAAACTCACACAGCCTGTACAATTTTCATTCAATATGCCATTTGTAAAGAAATACCCAGTTCGAATTCCTTATCAACAGACATTTCTACCCGAAATCCCATTCTTCTATTTTACAATGATGTGCAGAACCCAGAAATGCAATATTCATATAACAATACCTATATCAAGGCAAACCCGCATAGGGTATTAGATGTGCAAGCTTGGTACAGTCAAAACAGTCTCAAACAACAAGCTAATTCACCTGTATTTCATTCGTTTGCACAGAAATTCAAAGCCAAGTTCGTTTTCACGAAGACAGTTCGAATCAGAAGATCAAACCGCAACCACAAAACACAATAGAATCAACTTTTCATCACAGCAAGGAGAAAGCATAATTCATTTATAATTTCAAGAAGAAGAACAATTACTTTCTTCTACTTCCACGAATACTCATGCCGTATTCATCCTTCCACTTTTACAAAAGAAAAGCACAACACTCAGAATATTACTATCACTTCCATCAAACCGAGCCCATAATGCTCAATAAAATCCAATTACCATTTCCTTCAAAATCTAAAGTAGCAGAAAGAAGAGGAACTCGTTTCCTTAAAAATTTTAGTAAAGAGACAATGTCAAAACAACTCGCACAACATGCACGATAACATAATATAAGAACGAATTCCCCAATATTGTCGAATCAATTCAACACAGCATAGACTGTATTTTAACTTAATACTTATGCAAAGACAGTTCAAATCGCAACAGCAAAAGGAAAACGACTCTACCCAAATCATCTCAATCATGACAGCAAATCAAATAAACCCAAAACCCCCTTCATCAGAAGAGCAGGGTTGTTTTAATGAGACGTTTAAGCAAAGCAAGTAGTTTAAAGAGAAGGGCTTAACATGCCTGATAATCTTCCTTGAAGCTCGAAGAAAACCGTGCCTACAGGAGTTATTTCCTTCCATGGCGACAGGAGCAGAGCTTCCCAAACAATCACCTTCCTCTACAGGCTCAAAATAGCCTTAGATTTCCAAAGAAACAGAGATAACAATCAAACACAACTGGTTCGACAGAACCATGAAAAACCAAATGCAGAGCAACTTCCAAAAACCTGAAAGAACACAATGAACAACAAAATTTCCTCCATACTCTTTCCAAGGCGGGCTGGTCGCGAAGACCAAGAAAATTAAATGCATTGAAGGCTCTGGCCTTTTCCTCTTTCCTCACGCCACCGCCGACTCGGGTTGGCGAATTGCCAAATTCAAATTTTGCATGAAAACAGAGTTTAGTCTCATGACTAACTGAATGTCCCTATCTTTTCCCTGTTCCCGCCAAACTTGGCGCTGTCCACGTAAGGACCACATTCATTGCCCATTAAATTTCCTTCCATCCTTATCCTTTCCATCCCCCATGGGTCTGTGTGTCCCCTTCCTTAGGTTAGGATTAGTTTAGGATTTATAATAGTGTTCATACCTAGGTCATAGGTTAATAGGACTTGTTATCCAAAATGTACCCAGCGCATTTTTGTGGCTAACTCCTTGTGTTCTTGCCTCTCTTGTTCCTCAGTCTACATTTTTTATTTTAAAGCACTCAAGGCTTTTTGGAAATGGCACCATCAGATAGAGCTCTCTCTCGGCTTTCCAGAAAGGTAAAGTTTACCTCCTAACTCCTTATATTTTTCAAGTTATGGCTCGGTGGAGTTTTTGTGGAAAATTTTCCCATTTGAGGCCCTTTGACCAATAGGAAGCTACCACGTGGCGAGAGGAGTTCGGGGGTCGGAGGCAAATTTGAAATTTTTCAAAGTGTAAGAAAAGTCAAAATTTTCACGGAAAACCTGCAGAAAGGGGAGGAGAGAGAATTGCGTAGCCAATCGAGTGCCCGACATGTGGCATCCAACCGTGGAGCGTGGAGAATTTTGAAATTTTTTCCAAAGACAAAAAGACGTAAAATTTGAAAATTTTTCCCGCCGATCCGTTTTTGGGCGTTTTTGCCCTAAATCTTCAAACAATTATATCTTTTGATCCGAGCTTAGATTTTCACGTTCTTTATATCATTAGAAAGCTATTAAAATTCTCTACATGATTCCATGGTCAATTTATAATTTTGGTTCAGTTTGGAGAGACAAAATTCAAAAATGGTTCTGGTATGTGTCCATGGCCAGAAATGACATTTCAACAACCAAATTTAATACAGAATGGGTCGCATTCTTCTCCAATATGGTCAAAAATGATAGGGTATGGGTTTGTAAGGTCCTCCATGCTATTTTAATGCATTTTCCATCAATGAGGAATGGGCTCCCACGTTTTTTATGTTTTCTCTCTCTGGGCTCGACCCATGCATTGTAAAAGCGATTTGGCTCATTTCTTGATGGTTGGACACTTTTTGGCATTGCAAACTTCTTCTTTCACCTCCAAAGCAAGTGATAGTTGTAAGAATCAGACCTTTTTCATAGTTTGTAACAGGTTTATACCTCTTTGTTGGTGGAATGCAAGAGATTTTTACATGGAATTGATAGTGCAAACTCTGTGAATGCTTTTCAGTCCTCTGTTTGTATTGTTTTACTTCATTTTAAGACCTCTAATTACATCTATCAGCTTGTGTATGTTTTTCCTTGTTACATTTAATGAATTTGTGTCTATTTACATGGTAAAAATGTTTCACCACTCCTTTTGGTGCATCACCATCTTTAGTTTAGTTTCATTTTTGCATTTTTATCCCTGTCTCCTTGCAATCTAGGGTAGAATTAGGATTAGAACCTCTATAGTTGTGCAAAATATAGATCTAAATCAGAGGAGTTTGAGGAACCAGCCTCTATTTTGGAGATTCCTCTCTCATTTTCACAAGTCCCACACTTGGAGAGAGGTTTCCATGTTGTGCAATCACACTGGATGCTCTAAACATCATTTAGAACCTTGATTTGCATCCAGGGGTGTTGCTGATTTGCAACAACAGTTTTGGCACGCCGGTGGGACCTTAGAGGTTTCATTTTTATTGCAGTAAATTTGATGTGCATCTACTACAATTTTCTTGCTTGAAAAGAGCTATAATTTGCATATCCGGAGACTCAAGGAGAAGAATCAAGCTGGTTTCAGCAGTGCAGGCTTGAAAACTCATGAGAAGAATCACTACAAGGTCAAGAGTTGGAGAAGAAGAAGTGCTGTTTGAATACCTGCAGTTATCTCCAAGAGTAAGGAAAAGTGGGAGGAGAATCCAAAGGTCTCTATCTCCACCAAATAGAACTCTCTCAACTCCTCCACCTGGTAGGCCTTTCATTCAATCGACAAGGGTTCTAAGGCCAATTAGAATGTCAATTTCACTGGTAGCAGCCCACTTGCTCTTAATGCACAACATCTAATTCCAATTGTAGCCTTGAAGAACATTCCATACTTCACTGGAGAGAATCAGACTACTCCAGGTGATCATGTTAAAGACATTGCCAACCTTTGTGCAATTCATGAAATCAATGAGATGCAAGTGGCTGTCAAGTTACTAGCATCTTCATTCAAGGGGAAAGCATTGCAATGGTTTAGAAGCCTTGGAGTTGGTTCAATCACAAATTGGAATCATTTGTGTATAACACTTCATGAGTAATTTGGAGAGAAGGGAGACAACTTGTCTCTTTTGGAGCAGCTGACAACCATCAAGAGAGCTCCCAATGAGCGGTGGCCGATGATTTCAACTTCAGATTTCAAAAGACTTGGGAGAGAATTCCGGTGGCAATCAAAGCACAAAAGAGAAGGTGCTTTTCTCTACTATCTCAAAGCTCTAAATTTTGATATTTCTATGTTGATTTAGTCCATGGGAGGCATAACTATCCCTATGGCTTATAGCATTGCCATTAGGGCTGAAAATTATTTGATCCAAACTCGGCAAACTTGCCCCTAGACCTCCCATGCCATTGTTTCCAAGTTTAGAGAGTCCAAACACCAATCAAGCACCTAATTTGACTCCTTCTCCCACTCCCAGAAATCAGAGTTCAAATGAAGCTTCTACTTCATCTCCAAGTGCCCCAAATGAGCTTCAAGAAGTCATGAAGCAACTGCAAAACCTAGGCAATGAGTTGGTTACTCTCAAGAGGCAACAAGCCCAAGGTTTTAGACCTTATTACCAACCCCAAGCTCAGCCTAAATGGCAGCCATACTAACCACAAAGACCACCTAATCCAGCTGCAAATATGAATCAAACAAGGCCTCCTACCAATAGACCATTTCAGCCCTACAATCCAAATGCCATATCTACCTCTAAGGCATTGGTGCCAACACAAAACAACATTGCTCAGGAGTATGACTGGTGTTTTCCATGCAATGAACCTCATAACCAATCCATGTGCTTCAATGGTTCTTTGAATCAAGCATTAATGGTGACAACTACTGGTGTGGAGGGTGAGGGCAGTCAAGGAAATAGCCAACAACAAGAAACATTCCAACAGCAATCAGCCCCAAATGACACCACGTTGGTAAATTGGTAAGCAAAGGATTTTTTTGGCATGAATCAGGCAGTTTCCCAAGGTGTTACAGCCAACACAAGGTCAAAAGAAGGAATTTTGGTGAAGAACAGCCATTGGCTCCAACCAATCCATGACCTTCTATGGTTCCTCAAGTGGTTGGCAAACAAAATCCGATTGTAAATGCACAAGGGCAGCCAAGAACAGCTCCTAGGCCAACTCAAATACCAATTGTTGTTGCTCACGTGCAAGGAGTGAATGTGTAAATAAAGGGACAGCAAAGAGATCCTTCATCACCATTCAAGTATCATCGATCGGATGAAGAAGACAAATGTCAACATATCAATGTGGGAATACCTATCTATCCCGTGCCAAAGAGATTTGCTACAAGCTGCCATGAAGGACTCGGCCAACTTCGAATCAGCAAGTTTAGATGCAAGAGAAAGTGCTCACAAATGTTGCCACTTGACTGAGGGGAATCATGGAGGACAACAAGGTAAAATGTTGAAGCCCCTCCTTTCTATGTTTCATTAATCATTGGAAATCAGCTAGTGCACAATTGCATGATAGACTCGGGGCAAGTAGCTCGGTGATGCTTAAACAAATAGCTGATGAGCTAGGGCTCCAAAGATGAAACAATATCTAAAGGGGTAGGTATAGCTAGATGGGACAGCAGAAGAATAACATGATTGGAGTGATTAAAAACTTGAGTCTTACCTTGCATGCATGTCCAAATGTTGTTGTTTTACAAGATGTATCAGTCATAGACCTTCCACCACTCTTTGCCCTTTGCTTGTCAAGGGACTTCACAGCCAAGATTGGAGGATATTTGTCTCTGCGATTGGTCACACATCTTTGTTCGAACGAGGTATGGAACCAAAGCTACAGTCAGGTCTGAACCTATTGCAAACTTCCACATTGAGCCTTACACTCCAAGTCAGATTAATGCCAATTGCTCAGCATTTGATCAAGAAGATCACCCAAGCACTGATGAAGCTGACACCAAGGTTGGGAGTATCCCGGATCTAACTCTTGATGAATGGGAAAACAAGGTACATACTTTTGATCCTTATCAAGAAGCGTAAGAATCGACCTAGGGGTCTATTCTATACATGAAGAAAATCAGCCTATTCCTAACATCACCAAGCCAAACCACAAGGATGACAATGAGGTATGGCAGCTATTTTTGATGGATCAAGAAGTAGACAAGGTGCGGGAGGTGGAGCCATGCTTATTTCACCTCAATGAGTAAGGTACTATTCAGCTTTTAGATTTCAGTTTGCATGCTCCAATAATACTGCTGAATATGAAGCCTTAGTGCAAGGGATGCATTGGGAAATCAAGAAGAAAATAAAGAACTTGCAAGTCTTTGGTGACAGTGAATTGATTGTAAATCAGGTCAAGGGACAGCATGCTACCAAGAATCATCTACTCAAGTGCTACAAGAATAGGGTATGGGACCTCATGGAATATTTTGAGGGTTTTGGCATCAAATCCATTCCTAGGAAAGAGAATCAAGCTGCTGATAGGCTTGCAGCAGTAGGGGCAGCCTTTGACATTGTGGAAAGCATTCAAAAAGACAAGGTACAGCCAAACATCCATGTGATTGTGAGGCCTTCAGTGCCGGATAACAATGTCAGTTGGCAAGTATTTGAGAATGACCAGCAAATCATCTATTTTTTGTAAGAAGAAGTGAGTTCTCATTAAGAATCAAGAAAAAGCTGGAACAAGAAGAGTATGGTGACCAAGTGGTACAGTGAGAACTAACAAGCTGCCCAACAGACTTATCACTTTGGAGTCCATTTTTAATCCCAATGATCAGTTTAGGAAAGAGAAAGCAAACATTCAGGTCAAGAGAGAAGATTCAGTATCCATCTTGGTGGAAGAGAACAAACCATTGCAAATTGGAAAGATGACAACTGAGCAAGAAAGGTATGAGTTCATACAGCTGTGTCAAGAGTTCCCTGACGTGTTTGCTTGGAGCTATGAAGATTTGAAAGGTTTCAATCCCAACTTAGCTCAGCATACCATTGAATTGGATCTAAATACTAAGCCTGTCAGGCAGAAACAAAGACCAGTCAATCCACACATGGAGCCTCTCATGAGGAAAGAATTGGACAAGCTGATTGAGTCAAGAATCATATTCCCAATCAAGCATTCTAGTTGGGTTGCCAACTTGGTTCCAGTCAGAAAGAAGAGTGGAGAGATCAGATTGTGTGTTGATTTTAGAGACTTAAATAGAGCATCTCTCAAGGACCATTACCCACTCCCTTCCATGGAGCAAATCTTGCAAGTTGTGGCTGGCTCCGAGAGGTTTTCGAGTACTTGATGGCTACTTCGGCTACAATTAGATTATGGTGAAGAAGAAGACCAATTCAAGACAACCTTTACAACCAAATGGGGACTTTTGCATACATGAAGATGCCATTTGGGATGTCCAACGCTGGTGCTACCTTCCAAAGAGCAATGGACATGGCGTTCAAAGGTTTGATTAACAACATGGTGCTGATTTACCTTGATGATATCACTGTTTTTTCAAAAAAAACAGCAGACCACCTCTTTCATTTGAGACAAGTTTTCACGAGGTGTAGGAAATTTTGAGTGTCTTTGAATCCTAAGAAGTGTATCTTTCTTGCACATGAAGGAAAGCTCCTTGGCCATATTGTCTCTAAAGAAGGATTAGAAATTGATCTAGAGAGAGTTGAAGCCATAAGAGCACTACCATTACCAAGCCACAAGAAAGCCCTTCAGAGTTTCTTGGGGAGGATAAACTTTGTTCGGAGGTTTGTCCCAGATTTTGCAGCCCTTATCAAACATATCACCAAAATGTTAAAGAAAAGCATGGCTTTCAAGTGGACAACAGAAGGCAAGGAGATTTTTGAAGCAATCAAAGAAGCCATCTCTCAAGCGCCAACTCTCATCAACCCGGACTTCTCCAAGGATTTCATCCTCTATGCATTTGGAGGTAATGACACTATTTCTGCCATTTTGGTACAGCAGAACAAGGATAATGATGAGCAGCCAATTGCCTTCTTCAGCCAAATCCTAGATGACTATGAGGTGAAGTACTCTTTTATTGAGAAGCATGTGTCTTTGGCAATAATCAAAATCTTAAAGAAATTCAAGCATTTAGTCTCAAACAACAAGGTCCAGTTGCTGGTCTCACATGTTGGGGTTAAGGACTTCCTCCTCAACAAAGATTTGAAAAGAGAAAAGGGTAGGTTGGATCACCCGTGTCATGGAGTATGACATTGAGATCAAGATCACCAAGCTTGTAAGAGGGAAAGGATTGTGTGAGTAGCTGGTTTGGGGAAGAAAAAGAAGTATGCAATGAAGAAGAGGCCGTTTTGACAGTCAGGGAAGCCATGAGCCAAGTGGCAATCAAGAAGAAGACAATGTTTCCCCCACTCCTGCTGGACCCAAGGTATAATACACTTCCTAAGCACGAGGCCTATGCCCTCTCGGAGATGAATAAGACCCAAAGAAGACACTTCAGATTGCAGGCTGTCCCATAAGCCATTGTTGATGGAGTTTTGTTCAAGAAAGATGTGAATGGAGTCTTGCTTTGAGATGCATTAGCACAAATCAGATTCATAGGGTGTTGGAAGAGTTCCATGGTGGACCAGCTGGTGGTCATTTTGCACCAAGAGTGACAGCTCTAAAAATCATGAAGGCTGGTTATTATTGGCCTAAAATTTTCAAAGTGATTGCTATGCATGGATTAAGAGGTGTAAGAATTGTCCATTCTTCATAGAAAAGAGAGACTTGCTGCCCTTCCATTGCATCCAATCTCGGTTGACCAGCCATTCATGGAATGGGGTTTGGTTTTCATTGGATTCATTAATCCCAATTCAAGTCAAGGTCACAAATGGATTTTGACGACCACGGACTACTTCACCAAATGGATCAAGTAGTAGTACTCAAAGAAGCAAATGAGTCCAAAGCATCTTAGACTTTTATGAGGGGATAGCGACCAGATTTGGTATACCTGCTACAATAATCTTAGATAATGCATTGGCATTCATTAGATCCAAGGTGACCGAGTGGGCTGTCAAGAACGGGATCTACTGTTGTTCGCAAATCAGCAACACCCCCGGATGCAAATCAAGGTTCTAAATGATGTTTAGAGCATCCGGTGTGATTGCACAACATTGAAACCTCTCTCATAGTGCGGGACTTGTGAAAATGAGAGAGGAATCTCTAGAATAGAGGCTGGTTCCTCAAAATCCTCTGATTTAGATCTATATTTTACACAACTACAGAGGTTCTAATCCTAATTCTACCCTTGATTGCAAGGAGACAAGGATAAAAATGCAAAAATGAAACTAAACTAAAGATGGTGATGCACCAAAAGGAGTGGTGAAACATTTTTGCCATGTAAATAGACACAAATTCATGAAATGCAACAAGGGAAAACGTACACAAGCTGATAGATGTAATTAGAGGTCTTAAAATGAAGTAAAACAATACAAATAGAGGACTAAAAGCATTCATAGAGTTTCAGACTTTGTCAATTCCATGTAAAAATCTCTTGCATTCCACCATCAAAGAGGTATAAACCTGTTACAAACCTGTGAAAAGGTCTGATTCTTACAACTATCACTTCTTTGGAGGTGAAAGAAGAAGTTTGCAATGCCAAAAAGTGTTCAACCATGAAGAAATGAGCCAAATATGGCTTTTATAGTGCATGGGTCGAGCCCAGGAGAGAGAAAACGTAAAAAACATGGGAGCCCATTCCTCATTGATGGAAAATGCATTAAAATAGCATGGAGGACCTTAGAAAACCTATACCTGTCATTTTTGACCATATTGGAGAAGAATGCGACCCATTCTATATTAAATTTGGTTGTTGAAATGTCATTTCTGGCCATGGACACGTACCAGAACTGTTTTTAAATTTTCTCTCTCCAAACTGAACCAAAATTATAAATTGACCATGGAATCATGTAGATAATTTTAACAGCTTTCCAATGATATAAAGAACGTGAAAATCGGAGCTCTGGATCAAAACATATGATTGTTTGAAGATTTAGGGCAAAAACGGCCCAAAAACGGATCGGTGGGAAAAAATTTCAAATTTTACCTCTTTTTGGTCTTTGGAAAATTTTTCAAAAATTCCCTGCGCTCCGCTGGTCGGATGCCACGTGGCAGCTTCCTATTGACTGTGGGCCTCAAATGGGAAAATTTTCCACAAAAACTACGCCGAGCCATAACTTGAAAAATATAAGGAGTTAGGAGGAAAACTTTACCTTTTGGAAAGCTGAGAGAGAGCTCTATCTGATGGTGCCATTTCTAGAAAGTCTTGAGTGCCTTAAAATCAAAAAATGTGGACTGAGGCACAAGAGAGGTAAGAACACAAGGAGTTAGCCACAAAAAATGAGCTGGGGCACATTTTGGATAACAATTTTGGTGACTCAGAGGGGTCATCTACCTGCTAGATGAAAGTACCAGTAGCCTGAAGTAGTCCATTGGGCATGGAGCCATCAAATATTCTGTTTAGAACCCCAACTAACTTAGAATGTGCAAGGAGGAAGATGGAATATCACATGATGGAAGCAAGGACTGCAAAACATCTCCAGGGACAACAAGCTGTGCCAAAGCACTTAGGGAAAGCAAAACTAACCTACAACAAAACAATGTGCAAAGCACTTGGAGGAATGAAAATCTAATCTAATATTTACAAGGTGGTAAATTTCCCTCTAGAAGCAATGCTTGAGATAGATTCCATTGACTAGAATCTGCAGTTCTTCACCATCCAATGAGGCCAATTGGAAAGCATTGTTGTTCTTGCACTTCGTGACCATGTATGGGCCACTCCAAATGGCATCAAATTTTGAATGCCTTACCGGTTTGCTCTATCCACATCCCATTTCAACACTAGATCTCCAACACGAAAAGATCTATCCTTGGCCTTCCTATCAAAGGTCTTTTTGATCAAAGCTTGATCCTTTTCCATTGCTTGGGATGCACGATTTCTAACCTCCTACTGACTCCATCAACTCTGCATATCTCACCTCCATGGGCTCAAACTCTAGCAACTCTAATTTCTTCATGAGTTCCAATGTTGGCAACTCAAGTGACATGGGTAAGATTGCCTCTCTTCCATAGACAAGTTTGAATGGAGAGTTACCTGTGGATCTCTTGGGAGTTATCCTATTAGCCCATAAGGCTAATTTCAGTTTGGTATGCCAAGACCTCTGATTCTCATCAAGAGTCCTCCTAATGATCCTCAACAAGTTCTTGTTTGTAGACTCGGCCTAGCCATTACCTTGAGGGTAATAGTTTGATGAAGTGCTTAGGTAGATCCCGTTCTTGACAGCCCACTCAGTCACCTTGGATCCAATGAATGCCAATGCATTATCTGAGATTATTGTAGCAGGTATACCAAATCTGGTCGCTATCCCCTCATAAAAGTCTAAGATGCTGGACTCATTTACTTCTTTGAGTGCTACTGCTTTAGTCCATTTGGTGAAGTAGTCTGTGGCTGTCAAAATCCATTTGTGCCCTTGACTTGAATTGGGATTAATGAATCCAATGAAGTCCAAACCCCATTGCATGAATGGCTGGTCAAATGAGATTGGATGCAATGGAAGGGCATCAAATCTCTCTTTTCTGTGAAGAATGCACAATTCTTACACCTCTTAATCCATGCATAGCAATCACTAAAAATTTTAGGCCAATAATAACCAGTCTTCATGATTTTTAGAGTTGTCACTCTTAGTACAAAATGACCACCAGCTAGTCCACCATGGAACTCTTCCAACACCCTATGAATCTAATTTGTGCTAATGCATCTCAAAAAGACTCCATTCACATCTTTCTTGAACAAAACTCCATCAACAATGGCATATGGGATAGCCCTGCAATCTGAAGTGTCTTCTTTCGGTCTTGTTCATCTCCAGGGGCATAGGCTGTGCTTAGGAAGTGTATAATACCTTGGGTCCAGCAAGGAGTGGGGGTAGCATTGTCTTATTCTTGATTGCCACTTGGTGATGGCTGTCTGGACTGTCAAAATAGCCTCTTCTTCATTACATACTTCTTTTTGCTTCCCCAAAAAAACCAGCTCACACAATCCTTTCCCTCTTACTAGCTTGGTGATCTTGATCTCAATGTCATACTCCATGACACAGGTGATCCAACCTACCCTTTTCTTGTTCAAATCTTTGTTGAGGAGGAAGTCCTTAACCCCAGTATGTGAGACCGATGAATGGACCTTGTTGTTTGAGACTAAATGCTTGAATTTCTTCAAGCTTCTTATTCTGCCCGGCACATGCTTCTCAATAAAAGAGTACTTCACCTCATAGTCATCTAGGCTCTGGCTGAAGAATGCAATTGGCTGCTCATCATTATCCTTTTTTGCTGTACCAAAATGGTAGAAATAGTGTCATTACCTCCAAATGCATAGAGGATAAAATCCTTGGAGAAGTCCGGGTTGATGATAGTTGGTGCTTGAGAAATGGCTTCTTTGATTGCTTCAAAAATCTCCTTGCCTTCGCTGTCCACTTGAAAGCCATGGTCTTCTTTAAAATTTTGGTGATGGGCTTGACAAGGGCTGCAAAATCTAGGACAAACCTCTAAACAAAGTTTATCCTCCCAAGAAACTTTGAAGGGCTTTCTTGTGGCTTAGCAATGGTAGTGCTCTTATGGCTTCAACCCTCTCTAGATCAATTGCTAATCCTTCTTTGGAGACACTTTCTAGGATTTAAAGACACTCCAAATCTCCCCGCACCTCGTGAAAACTTGTCTCAAATGAGAGGTGGTCTGCTGTATTTTTGGAAAAAACAAGTGATATCATCAAGGTAAATCAACACCACGTTGTTAATCAAACCTTTGAACACCATGTCCATTTCCCTTTGGAAGGTAGCACCATCATTGGACAGCCCAAATGGCATTTTCCTGTATGCAAAAGTTCCCCATTTGGTTGTGAAGGCTGTCTTGAATTGGTCTTCCTCCTTCACCATAATCCAATTGTAGCCTGAGTAGCCATGAAGTAGTGAAAACCTCTTGGAGCCAGCCACAACTTGCAAGATTTGCTCCATGGAAGGGAGTGGGTAATGGTCCTTGAGAGATGCTCTATTTAAGTCTCTGAAATCAACACACAATCTGATCTCCCCACTCTTCTTTTCGATTTGGAACCAAGTTGGCAACCCAACTAGAATTCTTGATTGGGAATATGATTCTTGACTCAATCAGCTTGTCCAATTCTTTCCTCATGAGAGGCTCCATGTGTGGATTATGCGGTCTTTGTTTCTACGATGGGCTTAGTATTTAGATCCAATTCAATGGTATGCTAAGCTAAGTTGGGATTGAAACCTTTCAAATCTTCATAGCTCCAAGCAAACACATCTGGGAATTCTTGACACAGTTGCATGAATTCATACCTTTCTTGTTCAGTTGTCATCTTTCTAATTTGCAATGGTTTGTTCTCTTCTACCAAGATGGATACTGAATCCTCTCTCTTGACCTGAATGTTTGCTTTCTCCTTTCTAAACTGATCGTTGGGATTAAAAGTGGACTCCAAAGTGATAAGTCCCTTGGGCAGCTTGTTAGTTCTCAGTTGTACCACCTGGTCACCATACTGTTGTTCTAACTTTTCTTGATTCTTAGCTGAGAACTCAGCTTCTTCTTGTAAGAAATGGATGATTTGTTGGTCATTCTCAAACACTTGCCAACTGACATTGTTATCTGGCACTGAAGGCCTCATAATCACGTGGATGTTTGGCTGTACCTTGTCTTTTGAATGCTTTCCACAATGTCAAAGGCTGCCCCTACTGCTGCAAGCCTATCAGCAGCTTGATTCTCTTTCCTAGGAATGGATTTGATGCCAAAACCCTCAAAATCTTCCATGAGGTCCCACACCCTATTCTTGTAGCACCTGAGTAGATCATTCTTGGTAGCATGCTATCCCTTGACTTGATTTACAATCAATTCATTGTCACCAAAGACTTGCAAGTTCTTTATTTTATTCTTGATTGCCCAATGCATCCCTTGCACCAAGGCTTCATATTTAGCAAAGTGTTATTGGAGCATGGAAACTGAAATCTAAAAGCTGAATAGTACTTTACTCCTTGAGGTGAAACAAGCATGGCTCCACCTCCTGCACCTTGTCTACTCCTTGATCCATCAAAAAACAGCTGCCATACCTCATTTTCATCTTCATGGTTTGGCTTGGTGATGCTAGGAATAGGCTGATTTTCTTCGTGTATGCAATAGACCCCTAGTTCATATTCTTCCACTTCTTGATAAGGATCAAAAGTATGTACCTTGTTTTCCCATTCATCAAGAGTTAGATCCGGGATGCTTCCAACCTTGGTGTCAGCTTCATCGGTGCTTGGATGGTCTTCTTGATCAAATCTGAACAATTGGCGTTGATCTGACTTGGAGTGTAAGGCTCAATGTGGAAGTTTGCAATAGGTTCAGACCTGATTGTAGCCTTAGTTCCATACCTTGTTCTAAACAACATGTGTGACCAATCAGCAGAAAAATATCCCCCAATCTTGGCTGTGAAGTCCCTTGACAAGCATAGGGAAAAGAGTGGTGGAAGGTCTATGACTGATACATCTTGTAAAACAACAACATTTGGACATGCATGCAAGGTAAGACTCAAGTTTCTAATCGCCCCAACTGTTGTTACTGCTATCCCATCCAGCTGCACTACCCCTTTGGATATGGTTTCATATTGGAGCCCTCGCTCGATCAGCTATTTGTTTAGGCATCTTGAGCTACTTACCCCGGAATCTATCATGCAATTGTGCACTAACCGATTTCCAATGATTAATGAAACAAAGAAAGGAGGGGGCTTCAACATTTTACCTTCTTGCCCTCCATGATTTCCCTCAGCCGGGCAGCATTTGTGAGCACTTTCTCTTGCATCCGAACTTGCTAATTCGAAGTTGGCGAGTCCTTCATGGCAGCTTGTAACAAGTCTCTTTGTCCAGGATAGATAGGGATTCCCACATTGATATATTAACATTTGTCTTCTTCATCTGATCAATGATATTGAATGGTGATGAAGGATCTCTTTTCTGTCCCTTTGCTTGTACATTCACTCCTTGCACGTGGGTAGAGATAACTAGTATTTGAGTTGGTCTAGGAGCTATTCTTAGCTGCCCTTATGCATTTGAAATTGGATTTTCTTGCCAACCATTTGTGGAGCCATGGAAGGTTGTGGATTGGTTGGAGCTAATGGCTATTCTTCACCCAAATTCCTTCTTTTTGACCTTGTGTTGGCTGCAACACCTTGAGAAACTACTTGATTCATGCCACAGAAATCTTCTGCTTGCCAGTTTACCAATGTGGTGTCATTTGGGGCTGATTGTTGTTGGAATGTTTCTTTTTGTTGGTTGTTTCCTTCACTGCCTTCACTCTCCACACCAGTAGTTGTCACCATTAATGCTTGATTCAAAGCACCATTGAAGCACATAGATTGGTTATAAGGTTCATTGCATGGAAAACACCAATCATACTCTTCAAAGCAACATTGTTTTGTGTTGGCACCAATGCCTTAGAGGCAGATATGGCATTAGGATTATAGGGCTGAAATGGTCTATTGGCAGGAGGCCTTGTTTGATTCATATTTACAGCTGGATTAGGTGGTCTTTGTGGTTGGTATGGCTGCCTGTTAGGCTGAGCTTGGGGCTGGTAAGAAGGTCTAAAACCTTGGGCTTGTTGCCTTTTAAGAGTAACCAACTCATTGCCTAGGTTTTGCAATTGCTTCATGACTTCTTGAAGCTCATTTGGGGCACTTGGAGATGAAGTAGAAGCTTCATTTGAACTCTGATTTCTAGGAGTGGGAGAAGGAGCCAAATTAGGTGCTTGATTGGTATTTAGACTCTCTAAACTTGGAAACAATGGCATGGGAGGTCTAGGGGCTAGTTTGCCATCTTGGATCAAACAATTTTTAGCCCTAATGGCAATGCTATAAGCCATAGGGATAGTTATGCCTCCCATGGATTGAATCAACATAGAAATATCAGAATTTAGAGCTTTGAGATAATAGAGAAAAGCACCTTCTGCTGTTGGCCTAACTGCCACTGGAATTCTCTCCCAAGTCTTTTGAAATATGAAGTTGAAATCGGTTAGCTGTTCATTGGGATCTCTCTTGATGGTTGTCAGCTGCTCCAAAAGAGACAAGTTGTCTCCCTTCTCTCCAAATTACTCATGAAGTGCTATACACAGCTGATTCCAATTTGTGATAGAACCAACTCCAAGGCTTCTAAACCATTACAATGCTTTCCCCTTGAATGAAGATGCCAGCAACTTGATAGCCACTTGCATCTCATTGATTTCATGAATTGCACAAAGGTTAGCAATATCCTTAACATGATCACTTGGAGTAGTCTGATTTTCTCCAATGAAGTATGGAATGTTCTTTAAGGCTGCAATAGGAATTGGATGTTGTGCATTGAGGGCAAGTGGGCTGCTGCCTATGAAGTTGACATAGGGGTTGTTTTGCACCATTCTAATTGGTCTTAAAACCCTTGTTGACTGAATGAAAGGCCTACCAGGTGGAGGAGTTGAGAGAGTTCTGTTTGGTGGAGATGGAGACCTTTGAATCCTTCTTCCACTTTTCCTTACTCTTGGAGATAACTGCAGATATTCAAACAACACCTCTTCTTCTCCAGCTCTTGACCTTGTAGTGATTCTTCTCATGAGTTTTCAGGCCTGCACTGCTGAAACCAGTTGATTCTTCCCCTTTGGAGTCGCCAGATATGCAAATTATAGCTCTTTTCAAGCAAGAAAATTGCAGCAGATGCACATCAACTTTGCTACAATAAAAATGAGACCTCTAAGGTCCCACCGGGCATGCCAAAACTGTTGTTGCAAATTAGCAGCACCCCTGGATGTAAATCAAGGTTCTAAATGATGTTTAGAGCATCCAGTGTGATTGCACAACATGGAAACCTCTCTCCAAGTGTGGGACTTGTGAAAATGAGAGAGGAATCTCCAGAATAGAGGCTGGTTCCTCAAACTCCTCTAATTTAGATCTATATTTTACACAACTACAGAGGTTCTAATCCTAATTCTACCCTAGATTGCAAGGAGACAGGGATAAAAATGCAAAAATGAAACTAAACTAAAGATGGTGATGCACCAAAAGGAGTGGTGAAACATTTTTTTCCATGTAAATAGACACAAATTCATGAAATGCAATAAGGGAAAACATACACAAGTTGATAGATGTAATTAGAGGTCTTAAAATGAAGTAAAACAATACAAACAGAGGACTGAAAGCATTCACAGAGTTTACACTGTCAATTCCATGTAAAAATCTCTTGCATTCCACCATCAAAGAGGTATAAACCTATTACAAACTGTGAAAAGGTCTGATTCTTACAACTATCACTTCTTTGGAGGTGAAAGAAGAAGTTTGCAATGCCAAAAGTTTTCAACCATGAAGAAATGAGCCAAATCGGCTTTTACAAGGTGCATGGGTTGAGCCAGGGAGAGAGAAAACATAAAAATGTGGGAGCCCATTCCTCATTGATGGAAAATTCATTAAAACAATATGGAGGACCTTAAAAACTCATACACTATCATTTTTGACCATATTGGAGAAGAATGCAACCCATTCGTATTAAATTTGGTTGTTAAAATGTCATTTCGGCCATGGACACATACTAGAACCGTTTTTGAATTTTATCTCTCCAAACTAATCCAAAATTAGAAATTGACCATGGAATCATGTAGAGAATTTTAACATCTTTCCAATGATATAAATAACATGAAAATCTGAGCTCGAATCAAAAGATATGATCGTTTGAAGATTTAAGGCAAAAACGACCCAAAAACGGATTGGCGGGAAAAAATTTCAAATTTTACCTCTTTTTTGTCTTTGGAAAATTTTTCAAAAATTCCCCGCGCTCCACTGGTTGGATGCCACGTGGCAGCTTCCTATTGGCTGCGGGCCTCAAATGGGAAAATTTTCCACAAAAACTCCGCCGAGCCATAACTTGAAAAATATAAGGAGTTAGGAGGAAAACTTTACCTTTCTGGAAAGCTGAGAGAGAGCTCTATCTGATGGTGCCATTTCTAGAAAGTCTTGAGTGCCTTAAAATCAAAAAATGTGGACTGAGGCACAAGAGAGGCAAGAACACAAGGAGTTAGCCACAAAAAATGAGCTGGGGCACATTTTGGATAACACTACCTAAGCACTTCATCAAACTATTACCGTCAAGGTAATGGCCGAGCCGAGTCTACAAACAAGAACTTGTTGAGGATCATTAGGAGGACTCTTGATGAGAATCGAGAGGTCTTGGCATACCAAATGAAATCAGCCTTATGGGGTGATAGGATAACTCCCAAGAGATCCACGGGTAACTCTCCATTTAAACTTGTCTACGGAAGAGAGCAATCTTGCCCCTGTCACTTGAGTTGCCAACATTGGAACTCATGAAGCAATTAGAGTTGCTAGAGTTTGAGCCCATGGAGGTGAGATATGCGAGTTGATGGAGCTGCGGCAGGAGGTCAAAAATCAGGCATCCCAAGCAATGGAAAAGGATCAAGCTTTGATCAAAAAGACCTTTGATAAGAAGGCCAAGGATAGATCTTTTCGGGTTGGAGATCTAGTGTTGAAATGGGATGTGGATAGAGTAAAGCGGGAAGGCATTCAAAAATTGATGCCATTTGGAGTGGCCCATACATGGTCACGAAGTGCAAGAACATCAATGCTTTCAATTGGCCTTATTCGATGGTGAAGAAGCTGCAGATTCCAAATCAATGGAATCTATCTCAAGTGTTGCTTCTAGAGGGAAATTTACCACCTTGTAAATATTAGATTAGATTTTCATTCCTCCAAGTGCTTTGCACATTATTTTGTTGTAGGTTAGTTTTGCTTTCCCTAAGTGCTTTGGCACAGCTTGCTGTCCCTAGAGATGTTTTGCAGTCCTTGCTTCCATCATGTGATATTCCATCTTCCTCCTTGCACATTCTAAGTCAGTTGGGGTTCTAAACAGAATATTTGATGGCTCCACACCCAATGGACTGCTTCAGGCTACTGGTACTTTCATCTAGTAGGCAGATGACCCCTCTGAGTCACCAAAATTGTTATCCAAAATGTGACCCAGCTCATTTTTGTGGCTAACTCCTTGTGTTCTTGCCTCTCTTATGCCTCAGTCCACATTTTTTGATTTTAAAGCACTCAAGGCTTTCTGGAAATGGCACCATCGAGATAGAGCTCTCTCTCAACTTTCTAGAAAGGTAAAGTTTTCCTCCTAACTCCTTATATTTTTCAAGTTATGGCTTGGCGGAGTTTTTATGGAAAATTTTCCCATTTGAGGCCCAGTGAGCAATAGGAAGCCGCCACGTGGCGGAGGAGTTCGGGGTCGGAGGCAAATTTGAAATTTTTCCAAAGTGTAAGAAAAGTCAAAATTTTCAAAGGAAAACCCACGGAAAGGGGAGGAGAGAGAATTACGCGGCCAATCAGCACCGGACACATGGCATCCGACTAGCGGAGCGCTGGGAATTTTTGAAAATTTTTCCAAAGACAAAAGAGACGTAAAATTTGAAAATTTTTCCGTCGATCGTTTTTGGGCGATTTTGCCCTATATCTTCAAATGATCATATCTTTTGATCCAGAGCTCAGATTTTCACGTTCTTTATATCATTGGAAAACTGTTAAAATTATGTACATGATTCCATGGTCAGTTTCTAATTTTGGTTTAGGTTGGAGAGATAAAATTCAAAAACAGTTCTGGTACGTGTCCATGGCCAGAAATGACATTTCAACAACCAAATTTAATACAGAATGGGTCGCATTCTTCTCCAATATGGTCAAAAATGATAGGGTATGGGTTTGTAAGGTCCTCCATGCTGTTTTAATGTATTTTCCATTAATGAGGAATGGTTTCCCACATTTTTACATTTTCTCTCTCTGGGCTCGACCCATGCATTGTAAAAGCCAGATTTGGCTCATTTCTTAATGGTTGAACACTTTTTGAAATTGCAAACTTCTTCTTTCACCTCCAACAAGTGATAGTTGTAAGAATCAAACCTTTTTCACAATTTGTAATAGGTTTATACCTCTTTGATGGTGGAATGCAAGAGATTTTTACATGGAATTGATAGTGTAAACTCTGTGAATACTTTCAGTCCTCTGTTTGTATTGTTTTACTTCATTTTAAGACCTCTAATTACATTTATCAGCTTGTGTATGTGTTCCCTTGTTGCATTTCATGAATTTTTGTCTATTTACATAGCAAAAATGTTTCACCACTCCTTTTGGTGCATCACCATCTTTAGTTTAGTTTCATTTTTACATTTTTATCCCTGTCTCCTTGCAACCTAGGGTAGAATTAGGATTAGAACCTCTGTAGTTGTGTAAAATATAGATCTAAATCAGAGGATTTTGAGGAACCAGCCTCTCTATTCCGGAGATTTCTCTCTCATTTTCACAAGTCCCACACTTGGAGAGAGGTTTCCATGTTGTGCAATCACATTGGATGCTCTAAACATCATTTAGAACCTTGATTTGCATCCGGGGTGTTATTGATTTGCAACAACAGGACTTAGTTCTATTTTCACCCTTAGAATTTAAAAATCCACTTAGGATAGTAGTTAGGATATAAGGTAGAACTTAGGAGTAGATTAGGGTCTAATTCCCTTCACACTTAATTAATCAATTTCCAATCAAGTCCTTCCGACTGTCAGTTATATTAACGTTAAGCAGGACATTTCGTCCCACGTTTTACATGCTGAGCCACCCGCATCCAGGCCTTTATCGCCTTACGGGGTCTGGCGTTACAACAGTGTATGGTTCGAGAATCGAACCTTTTTCGTTGGCATCTACGTGTCAGCTATTCATACCTGAAATCAGGTGCTGCAACATTTATATCAACCTTCAGTCTGGTTTAAAAGTAAATCGACAAAGTGATCACAAGAAGACCACAACATACCTTGGATCAATGGAATTGATTCAAGGTGTGCTGTCAATCAGTGAATAGATTTCATCAAGCATACGACAGATCTGTTGTCACATCAGCAAACATACAAGCAATAATAACTGTTGTCCCATGTAAACAAATTACAGTATGCAAGAATCTAGATTAGCAACACATTCCTTTAAGATCAAAAATATATCTTAACATGTTTGTCTTCATTTCAGCAGTTACAACATTAAGAAAGTAATCACCATGATAACTTACAAAAATCGGGGGTGTTACGGTGTTTGTATTTTTTTAGAGGGATGGGTAGAATGCTTAGGGCATGGTGTGGAGAGAAGACTATGAGGTTTATCAGAGGAGGGATAAGGAAATTGTCATTCTTATTTGTTCTTGGGAGGGAATGTTGGTTTGGGATCCACCTAGGAAAGGAAATTGCTTGCATTTCCTACTTTGGGGGAGGTATAAGGGATAAATTTGGAGGAGGGATAAGGAGGGGTTGAGGAGGGATAAGGTTTATGGGATTGCTATGATCTTGGCGGTTTGCTCTTGGTGGATGCCCAAAATTCAACTTGGGAGGCATAAGGAGACCTCCATAGTTATTTCTCTTGTTGGCTTGCTTGCTTGGAGAAGGAGCCTTTGTTTTGTTTGGAATTGATTGTTGTAGTAGAGAACTACATCTTCTTGCCTTGTGTTTATTTGTGTTTGTGAATGTATGCTTGTATGTGAAGAAGCTATGTTGCCATGTGTTGTTTTATCATGTTCCATTCCAATATGGTTGGGGCTCGGGGGCCAATGTGGAAAGATGGCTTCTCTTTTCCCATTGGATGTCTTGGTTGGGTGGAGAGCGTTGCCTTTCCCCCTTCCTTGTTGTGATGAGAAGAATGAAGATGAAGAACTTAGCTTGTTGTTGTTTGGAGAAGAAAGACAACAGTTTGACAGTCATCCTTTTTGTAAATTTTAAATGTAATCCTTCCCACTTCAAGTGGATGCATGTAATTGATTTGAGACAGGAAATGTTTACCGTGTAATTTGAAAGTTGTAATTGATTGTGAAATGTAAATGATATCCTAGGTTTTGTATTTGAAAAGAGAAAGAGTCACTTTCCCTTCCTCTGTTTTAAAAAGAAGAATATGATACAGTTTGTAATTTTCAATTTAGAATGTAAAGAAAGGAGATCAATTGTAAGATTGTTTAAATTCAATAAAGGAATCGAAGTTCTCTTGATATACCTTGTTGCAATATTGTTGTTGGAGATAGATGAATGAAATACATTACTTTCCCAATTGCATTGTTATCTTGGAAATCACATGACTGTTAAATTCGTAATTCTGTTTTGGAAAGAAAAAAAGAAAAAAAGAAAAAATTTGGATATTTGAAATGAGTTGATAAAAGTTAGAAATAAACATTGCATACTGTATACATGTCTTTGTTGAATCAATTGGATGTCTTAGAATTTAAATGGATATGTTTTCCTTAATTGAAAATTGCATGATAAATTGTAAATTCGTGGAGAAGAGAACTCTGTTTTAAGTTCATAATTTTGGCATCTTCCTTTTTAAATAAAATGAGCAGTTCGACTTTATACTCAAAAATAAATTATGAAACTTGAAATTCACACTTAGGAAGACTTGAGAAATCTAAATTCGCTAAAACAGTCAAGAATAAATCTCCAAAACTCAAAGAATTTCAATTCGGAATTTACATGGTCATTTTTCCCATCAACTGTCAGAAATTTGTAAACTTGAATAAATTGATCAAATTGACATATTTAAAACATTTTAATTCTTCCCTAAGTTGATCCCCCATGTCTGATTGGCATGCGGAGTGGAGGAAGGGATTCAATTTTATAAAAATTGCAAGTTTGAAAAACTGCCAGTTTTCAATTTTATAAACCCTGCAGATCGATTTCTTAAAATTAACCCTCTAAACTTCACCAAATTCCAAAATTTATGATTTCTGTGCAAAGAGGACTCTAAGAGATTTCGGAAAGTCCTCGTTTTCCTAAAATGGAGCTTCCTATCAAAAGTTATGGCCATTTGAAGTTTTACTTCAAAATGGCCATCCCAAACAAAAAAAAAAAAATGAAATAATTCAACCTTAGAAAAATTTAAATTTTGAACTTTGGAAAAATTTCCTAAAAATTTCCGCGGCCCCGCCACCCTCTCATCCTATCAGAAGTCACCACGTGGCACCTTGGAGGGGCGGACCCTTAATAAAACTTAACTTTTTGAAAATTTTGTCTTGGGAAAATTTTCCCAATTTTCCCCACAACCCCTCGGCCCCACACCAATCACGTGTTGACACATGGTAGGGGGCCCATGGATTTAAAAATGAAAACTTAACATTTTTCCCTTTTGGAAAAATTTCACTTTTTCCTCCGCCGACCCGCATCCCTGCGGCCAATCACAAAGCACCACGTGGCCATTTGAGCAAGTGCGGAGGCATGGAGGAAAATTTTCCTTTTGAAAAATTGAGACTTTGGTTTTGGGAAAAATTTCAAATGTTTCCCCATGACCCTCGGCCCGAATGAATCACGTGATGACATGTGGCGTTTGGGAAAATTTTTCCCAATTTTCTCCCTATCCCCGCGGACCTCTAAGGGAAAATTTCCCCCTAAAACTTCACTTGACCATAACTTAAGTTTTACAAGGAGTTAGGAGGACTTCTTTATATGGTTAGAAAGGTGAGGAAATTTCCTATCCAATGAGTATAGTTTAGAAAAGTTTTGATAAATCTAAGTGTGTGAAAAATCTAGTTGAATTTTAGGGCTTGATAGAGAGTAGGCCTGGCAATAAATTTCTCACTGAACCTTAGTAAAACTTGTAACCTCCAAATTGGAGCCTTGTAAACTTTCTATAAGATAAAATGGAAATCTTGTGTCGGTTAATCATAATTTGTTCTGAAGCTTATTTAGTTTCAAACTAGTGTCTTACTGCAACTTGGTTGTAGACTCTTTCTATAAAAAAAATAAAAAATTATTCCATAATTTTTCCTTAGTTTATTTCTTGGTCTCAAGT
>CM031235.1:5753115-5760615 GCA_018340775.1 Taxus wallichiana var. yunnanensis | reverse complement strand
AAATTTCAGTTAGAAAACTGTCAGCTATGCAGCTTAAAAAGGCTAAAAATAAAGGATGTACCCTTTATGTAGTAAAGATATCTGAATTTTCAGAAGAAGATGGTGATTACATGAAGCGATTTCCTCTATTACAAAGTTTCAGGGATGTTTTTCCTGAGGAATTACTAGGGTTACCACCTAAGAGGGAATTTGACTTCACCATCGAAATCAAACCAGGAACATAACCTATTTCCAAAGCACCTTATCGGATGACTACTACAGAGTTAGTCGAGCTTAAGGCACAATTGCAAGAACTTTTGTCTAAAGGTTTGATTAGACCAAGTGTTTCACCTTGGGGAGCACCCGTAATATTTGTGAAAATGAAGGATGGGACACTTAGGTTGTGTATCGATTATCGGATGTTGAACAAAGTAACAATTAAGAACAGATATCCACTTCTAAGGATCGACGATCTATTTGATCAGATGCGTGGGGCAGCGGTTTATTCTAAGATAGATCTTTGATCCGGTTATCATCGATTAAGGATTAGAGAAGAAGATATTCATAAAACAACTTTCCGAACAAGGTATACGGACATTATGAATTCACAGTTCTACCCTTTGGATTAACTAATGCACCCGCAACCTTTATGAACTTAATGAACAATATTTTTCAAGAATATCTGGACAAGTTTGTACTTGTATTCTTGGACGATATTCTCATTTATTCTAAAAGCGTTGAGGAGCACAATGAGCATTTGAAGATAGTTTTGGGAATTTTGAGAAAAAGAAAGTTGTATGGTAAGTTATCCAAATGTTCTTTCTTTGATTCAGAAGTTCACTATTTGGGTCATGTCATAAGTAAAGAAGGAATTGCTGTAGATCCTTCAAAAATAGTGGCAATAACTGAGTGGCCTACACCAAAGAATGTGCACGAAGTAAGAAGCTTCATGGGTCTTGCTGGTTACTATAGAAAATTTGTAAAGGATTTTTCTAAAGTATTTGCACCAATAACTTCATTGCGAGAAGAAGGATAAGAAATTCATATGGAATGATAAGTGCGAAGTGGCTTTCAAAAGTCTACGAAAGGCCAGTTGACTTTTGCACCTATATTAGTGTCATATCAAACCCTAATGGGAGTTTTATTGTTGTAACGGATGCTTCTGGGGAAGGCCTTGGAGGTGTTTTGCTACAAAATGATCAAGTCATAGCATATGAAAGTAGAAAACTTAAGTTACATGAGCTGAACTATGCTCCTCATGATTTGGAGCTTCTTTGCCATTATTCATGCACTTCAAGTCGGAGACACTATTTACTTGGGAAACCTTTTGAGTTGAAAACTGATCACTTAGGACTGAAATATATTTTCACTCAGCCTAATCTTAATGCTAGACAGAGAAGGTGGTTAGAATTTTTATCACAATATGATTTTGATATTAGCTATATCAAAGGGAAGGAGAATAGAGTAGCTGATGCTCTAAGTCGTAGGAGGCACATTTCTACTCTTATAACATTAAGAACTCAATTTAAGGATGAGGTAAAAAGTGCCTCAGAATCTGATATTTACTTTCAAAGAAGTAAAAAAGGTACTTGCTGCAGAACCTAATGATGAAAGGTATAAAGGTTTTCATTTTGATTATGAAGGAATCTTGCGTTATGAAAACAGAGTATATGTACCTATGCTTAATGATTTGAGAAAGAAGTTGTTAGTTGAATTTCATAATTCACCTTTCTCTGGACACCCAGGTATCACAAAAATGCTTGCTGATATGAAACAACAATACTTTTGGAAAGGTATGAAAAAGGATGTCATTAATTTTGTGACTCATTGTTTGGAGTGTCAGCGGGTTAAGGCAGAACATATGCACCCCTGGACTGTTATATCCTCATAGCATACCGCAGTACAAATGACAAGTAATAACCATGGACTTTGTACAAGGGTTACCTATATCCAGGAATAAACATGATGTTATCTTGGTATTTGTAGATAAACTAAGGTAGCTCATTTCATCGCTAGAAATCTAAAGGATGATTCACCGGTCTTTGGCCAAAAGATTCGTACACGAAATTTTCAGATTACATGGTGTACCAGAATTGATTATATCTGATAGGGATCCAAGAATGACGTCAAGATTTTGGCAAACGCTTAACACTGCTCTTGGAGCGAAACTAAACTTCAGTTCTGCATATCATCCGGAAACGGATGGACAAACTGAGAGGGTAAATCAAGTGTTGGAGGACATGTTGCGAATGTATTGCATGGATCAACAGTATAAATGGGAAGAGTATCTTCCATTAGTTGAGTTCGCATACAACAACACTTATCACTCATCTCTTAAAATGGCACCATTTGAAGCACTTTATGGAAGAAAGTGCAGAACTCCTGTTAGTTGGGATAGTGTTGAGGATAGAGTGGTAATTGGACCAGAGATTCTCACAGAAATGGAACAGCAAGTTAAGCTGATTCGTGAATGATTAAAGGAAGCAGCGGATAGGCAGAAGAGCTATGCTGACCTTAAGCGGGTTGATCGAAGGTTTGAGCTTGGTGAGAAGGTTTTTCTTTGTGTTAAACCCAGAAAGAGTTCTATAAATTTTGGCAAGGCTGCCAAGTTGTCACCTCGATTCGTGGGACCTTTCGAAATTGTCGAGATAATCAATCCTGTAGCTTATCGTTTAGCATTACCACTTGCTTTATCTCGCATGCATGATGTTTTCCATATTTCTTTGCTTAAGAAATACGTTTCAGATCTGTCACATGTTTTAAATTGGAATTCCTTGTAGGTCCAAGACCCAGGAATAATCGTGGTTAAACCCACACGAGTGCTGGAAACTCGCCAATTGCATTTGAGAAATCGTGAAATACAGCAATGTAAGGTCCAGTGGGACCAGTTTAACGAAGAAAGTGCAACTTGGGAAAATCTGGAAGAGATGAAAATTGCTTTTCCTTCTCTTTTTCAACAGAATGAAATCTGTTGACAAAACATTTCTTTTATGAACTTATTTTTTTAAGTTTATATGAAAGCCAGATGGAGGCAAACATTATTCAGGCTGAATAAAATGTGTTGTGACATTGATTTCTGGAACTATTTAAGTTGGAAAATAGTCGCATTGTTTTGTGAACTAATAAATTGGTTGACCTGAAGGTTAATTGAATATGTAATCATCGGGACGATGAATCTTTTAGGAGGGAAGCATGTAACACCCTGAACTGTTGTTACTTCCTCCTGAGCATACAAGTGTTGATATGTGATTTCTTTTGTAAAAAGGATGTGTTCCTTTGATTGAGAAGTCATGCTTGATATGGACTGTATCTTCTTTGAAATTGCAGATCTTTGACTGAGTCAGAATATAATTGGACTCTTTTAATTCTTTCATTTTACGCCTGAGTTTAATCTGATCTCGGAATGAATTATGGAGTTATCCATCTATAAGACCTAGCCTTGGATCAGTGGTATTGATCCAAGTGATGCTTTAAGTTTATTCGGGATGAATTAAAATTATAGACCTTACGCTTGGTTCTGAGATGCGGATCGTTGAATAAGCTAGTCCGGAGTCTAACTCAGGCTGATCGTGTTAAATGAATTGGTTCCCGATATCGTAATATCAGGAAGGTCTTGATCGTGGACCAGGTAATAATTCAAATACATTTAATTCACTAGCCTATTGGCAGTGCAGGAGTGAATCCTGTTCGTGAATGTATGTTGTAGGTTCTTTTTCTAAGCATTTGAAATGTTAGACCTAAACTGGATTTATTAAGGTTAGTAACCTAAAACTAAACTATGATCTATGGGTTAGATTAGTGTTAATCTAACCTAGGCCTAAGCTATAATCTAAATGTTCTAAGTTAGTAACTTGTGCTATGGAGGTTAGACTAAGTCGCATCTTAAATCCTAACCTATGTTACTAACCTAACTATTGAACAAGGAAGAAAGGGGACCTATGGAAGGGTGCAAACCATGGGCGGCAGTTTCTATGGCATTAAATGGATGGATAAGCATGGAGGACAGGTAATTTGGTAGAAGTTTTAATGGCTAGCAAGAGCCGACGTGGCAGAGTCGCCAAAGTTAGAAATGGTCTTTGAATTTCATTTGTCCATCGCCAACTATGGCGGTCGGTGGCAATGGAGATTGAGTGGGAAATTTGGAGTAAATGCAATTAATGATGGTCTTCGAGCTCGGGTTTCACGGGAAGGCATGCAAAATGGAAAATTAGTAGTTTGTTTGGTTTTTCATGCGCTCCGGTTTTCCCTCTGTCTGATCACTGGTTCTTCGCACCAGTCTTCTTGGAGTTGCATGGAAAATATGAGTGTAACTCGCTCTTTTCTCTGGCAAGGAAAATTTATAAGTCATGGAAATAACAAATTTTTGTTGGTGAATCTAACTTGGAAAAAGAGGAGAAGGCTCAAGCTCTTTCAGTGGTCTTCTTCGGATTTTTAAGCAAATAACCAGGCATGTTAGGCCCTAACCTTTAAAAATCTTGCTCTCTTTCAAATGATTTCATTAGAACAACTCTGTTCAGATGATTTTTGGGTTCAGATGGTTTTTATGGTAGCTTTGTGTGATTTTGTTACTGTATCTTCTTACTGGTTCGATTTTTCAATTTAACCCTTGATGGGTGTGCATTGTGTTTCGAACTGTTGCACTATTTCGTTGTGTTTTGCATTCGGCTAAAGTTTGTGAAATGCATGCAAGAAAGTATACTAAACCTGCTCTTTGGGAGCCCATGAATTGTTTCCTTGTTGGGTTCAAGGTTACAGTTGATACTTGTTGTTGATACTTGTCGGAAAGGATACTTGTTGAACTTTGTTTGAATGTTCAGTTTAATTCGACTTCTTTGTAAGTTCTGTCGTGGTTATTATAGGTGGTGGTTACTGAATCTTGTTGGGTTTCGCTATGATACTTAAAGTTATTGTGAACGGATAACTTGTTGTGTTTACAGTATTTCAATGCGACCTAGTAGAAGTTGTTTTTCCCCCTTGTGTTGTGATTATGGGATTCAACCCGTTGATAGTTTGCAACATATTTTTTTTTATACAAAATAACTCTGTGGAGTCCATGGAATGGTTCGCATATTATGGACTACTGTAGAAGCCATGTATGTGAATACTGGTAGCATGATTCTGTCGGAGTCCTGGAGGGGTAACTGGTAATACGACTTCTGTTATCTTGTAATGAATACCTTCGTTTAAGTAATGAATTTTTGGTACAGACTCAGTTGGTGTACTTTTTATGTTTCCTATCTGTGTAAGCTTGAGCGAATATTGTTGTAGAGGCTCAGTTGGATTCCTTGTTACGAAATCAGTATTTAGCTTCTGTATAAGCCTGATTTTGAATATTTACCATTGTTGGCATGGTTGGAATCCTTAACTAATATTTATCTTGTATATCGGCTTCTGTAGAAGCTTTATCGTGAATACTATTGTTCGGATTCAGTTGAAATCCTTGATAGGTAACCAGTGTATCTGCTTCTATATAAGCCTGATTATGAACACTTATTGTTTTTGGCTCTGTTGGGTTCCTTAAGTATAGATAGATATCTTGTATCTTGGCCTCTGTAAAAGTGGGTCGTGATTACCATACTTTTCAACCTCTGAATGAGTTCAGATGTGAATACGGTATGTTATGTTTCCTTTCTGAATAATTAAGAGCTTTTTAATTGAGGCTATGTTATGCTATGCATGCATGCATGTGGATTTCGTATGAATATCTCTGCATAGTCTTAGGGAAACATCATTTGCTTTAATGTTAACGAGTCTCTTGTTGACTGAGATAAAAAGGGGAAGTTCTTTTGATTTCGACCTTGGATCTAAAACCTTACAGTGTTTAGTAGGGATTAGAATGAGCTGTATGTTGCTGAGAGGGATTGTTGTCGTGTTTGAGCATGATTACGTCTTCTGTTGCATGGATATCTAGTCTTGAGCTTGACTGAACTAAGGAGCTGTCGACTGCACCTCGACAGGTGATGGCATTGAATATCTTCTTGTTTGTCGCTTCGTGTGGAAGGTCATGTGGAGTCTGTTTGGTTGATATTCATCACTGTTTTGGCGTGAGAGCTACTGTACTGCTAGTAAGCTACAGGAGTTTTGTTATATTTAATTTTAACAAAACTGTGGTTCTTCTTGTGGCTCGTCTGACTTATTCGTATGCATATAAGGTGAATGCTTTACTTTCGAGGAGACGGTACAGTCATGAGCTTGTTTGAAGGGAAATATGAATGACTTGTTTTCTTTCTCTTCTGTTGTAAAGTATATGTTGATATTTTTATCTAACCGTTGGAACTGTTTTTAACATATTGATGGAATCATGATTTGTTATGATATTCCTTTTATTATGTTGAATGTAATGATCTGTCTGATGTTTGTTGTCCTTGGGATTCAGATGGATAGTTGTTTTGGATACTTTCGTTCTTCTTGATCCCTAATATTTTGATGAAATATTTGAGAAGTATCTAGGACTATTCAGTAACGATAATTTGAGTTACGCGTTTATAGTCATGTTTGTATTACAAAAGCATAGTCTGAAATATGTTTACTTGTTTGGTGAAATGATCTCATTTAAACAGGTTGTTTAATGAAAACAGTTGGTGGATTGCAATTGTTTTAAGAGTTAGTGCTTATCATGCTCAGTTCATCGAACTGACCCATGTTGACAATTTTTGCAGATGGTTGCCGTAAGTGGTAAAAGCATGCAGATCTGATAGGATGTTCAGATTGTTTAATTTGGTTTTATGATGAATTTCAGCTTGATTCTCTAAATGTACTATATGAGGAAAGATGTTCTTTTTCCGTTGAGTATTGTATCAAGTAAGCTGAAAGCATAAAATGTATTTGATTAGCCTGAAGGGAATAAAGTGAGATATTTGTTACTTATGTGTTTGTATTCTTATCTGGATAGTTTGACCTTCTTCGGATCAAATGATCTTGAGAGCTTGTTATTATTGTTTAAATTGGAGACTTTTGTGATTATCAATGTAAGCTTGCAAGAATATGTGAATGAATACTTATGATTGTTTAGCAGTTCTAGTATGTTCTATCTAAAGCTAAATTAAAATTTAGATCACTGTCTTTCTGGAAGCTAGGGTAAAAATAAACCTAAGCAAGACGCTAAACAAGCTGGATTAAATTATTAATTCCTAGTCTTGATTAAGCCAGGACAACGTTTAATTGGATTCTTAATCATTATATCTTGATACTAATAAGTAAGATATAAATTCAGTTATGAGAACTGATATAAACCTAAAAAGGGTTTGGTTAGCAATCTCATGTGAAGGATGGGAGTAATTGTCCAATTTCGTTGATTTAGAATTATGTATATTCTATGAACTCCTTGATGGGACCTCTAGTCTTAATAACTTCTCTTGTGTATTGGGTTTTATTAAGAAAGGTCATTCTAAGGTGAGGAACCCAGGGATTGGGAAAGACTACCCTTAAAGGGAGCGTCTTATGGTATAATTTAACTCAACGTATGTAACACTTTTTAATAAGTAGATCTTTTCGAGGCGGATTTAAAGGTTGACGGCACAA
>CM031235.1:5730615-5745615 GCA_018340775.1 Taxus wallichiana var. yunnanensis | reverse complement strand
TCGTCTCTTAGATTTCAGAGAAGAGACTTCATCAAAAAGCACCCAGAACCCTAACGCGTCGAAGGGAAAGAGCGTTGATAAGTGTGTGTGAGTAAAGCTTCGTGAAGCCATGTGTGCAGGTGGTGTGTGTGAGGTGTGGAAGAATACTCGGGGAGTCGTCGAGGGATCTCGAAGTCCGTGAACAACTGCAAGAATGGCAAGAAGTCACAAGGAGGAGAATCGGGTGGAAAGACTTTCACGTGTGTGAAGTGTTGGACATGTGGTAAAGCACACTACAACATGAGATTGTCCGTGAGTGTGCATGTGAGGGTGTCGGTGGTTCATTCGGCGAAAAGGATGAATGGATGTGTGTGTAAATGCACATTGTGCATGCTCGAGTGGGCTTAAAGCAATGGAGAAAGTTGAGCCTAGAATAGATGATGGTGGGAGTAATCTGCGTGGATTGAACTACGTGGAGGTGGTGATCAAAGGAAAGAGAACCTGCACTTGTGGTGTGTGTGTGTGCAACGCACAACTACATAACAATCCAAAGAGCCCAAGAGCTGGGCCTCCAGTCCTCAGTGGTATGCAGGAAGGTTTAAGGCGTGTGAACTCACGTGTGACCATGGAGACAGTCGGCTCTATGCACGAGATGTGGATGTGTAGGTGATTTGTGCGAGTGGAAAGGAAAGCTGGACTTGTCCATAATAAAAATGGATGATTTTGAGTTAGTGTTGGGACAAGAGTTTATCCGAAAGGGTAAAGTGGCAATTTTTCCCACTTGGAAGCTTTGTTTATGTTGGATCCGAAGCAAACGTGCATGGTGAAGACATTGTGTGAGAAGTGTGTGCGGTGGAAGACATAGGTGTGTTCAATAATGAGCATGTGAAAGGCTGCGCGAGGAAGAAGTGGCGCAAAACCCATGTATTTCGCAGCACTTGTTGGTGGTTGGGATGATGAAGAGGGACATGTGTGCGTGTTCCTATTCCGTGTGGAGTGGAGAATGTTCTCCGCGATTACAAGTGCTGTATGCCAAAGAGCTACCACCATATTTGCCATGTGCTTTTGTGAGAGCAATAGATCATAGCATTGTGTTGGTGTGTGGGCGAGTCCTCCGTGAAAAGGTGTGTGTGTGTGTTATGCAGGCCAAATATGATTGAGTCAAGAAGCGATTAGAAGAGTTGTTAGTTGTTGGATATCTTCGTCCTTCATGCTCTCCATACGGTGCTCCAGTATTGTTTCAGAGGAAATTAGATGGGTCACTTAGGCTTTGTGTGGATTATAGGGCCTTGAACAAGTTAACCATCAAAAATGATATCCTCTTCCACTCATCGAGGATTGCTTCAATGTTTGTGCAGGGGCGAAAATCTTCACTAAGTTGGACTTGAGGTCAGGGTACTATCAGGTCAGGATTGCTCCAGGAGATGATGAGAAAATGACCATTGTCATCAGATATGGGTCGTATGATTTTCTTGTGATGCCCTTTGGGTTGTGTAATGTGTTCGTGCGCGTATGCATGTGCACACTCATGAATAATGTGTCTTGGACCATTACTAGATAAGTGTGTGGTGGTATACTTAGATGACATCTTGGTGTTTTCAAGAATCGTGTGCATTTGAGTGCATGTTCTGTTATCAAAATGTGCCCCCTGCTCATTTTGTGGCTAACTCCTCCCATTCTTCCCTCTCTTGTGCTTCAGTCACAAAATTTTGCTTTTCGAGCACTCAAAACCTTCTGGAAATGGCACCATTGGATAGAGCTCTTTCTCAGCTTTCCAGAAAGGTAAAGTTTTCCTCCTAACTCCATGTATTTTTGAAGTTATGGCTCGGCGGAGTTTTTTGGAAAAATTTCCCCTAAAAGGCCCGCGGCCAATGAGATGCCACCACATGGCACCTAGAGTGGTGGAGTGCGGGGAAATTTTGGAAAATTTTCCAAATGACCAAAAAGGTGCAAAAATTCGAATTTTTGCCCACCGACCCGATTTGGCCCTGTTTTGCCCTAAAACTTCAAATTGCCATATCTTTCGATCCAGAGCTTGGTTTTTCACGTTCTTTATATCAATGGAAAGCTGGTGAAATTCTCTACAAGATTTTGGGGTCATTTTTTCATTTTGGTGGAGTTTGGAGAGAGAAAATCAAGAAATTCCTCTGGCACGTGGTCATGGACAGAAATGACGTTTCAACCACTGTTTTTAATGAAGAATGGCTCGCATTCTCTCCCAGCATGGTTAAAAATGTCAGGGAATGGGTCTGTCAGGGCGCCCATGCTATTTTGATGGAATTTTGGTCAATGGTTGAACCCCTTGCACTTTTTCCCATGTTTCTCTCTCCTGGGGTCGTGGTTTGCACTGTAAAAGCCAGAATGAGTTCATTTTGCAAAAGGAGAGACACTTTTTCAGCTCTGTAACTTCCTTTTCTTCCTCCTTGGCAGAATTTGTGAAAAAATTTTACCTTTCCATGTAATGCAGCACCTTTTCTTGCCTCTGGATCACTGTAATGTATTGTATTGGATCTGAGATGTTGATATATGTTCTGTGATTAAAATCCCTCAATCCTTTCATATATCTATCATTGCTTTCTTGATCTTTCATTACATTTTGAGCATTTGTGCATGTTTTGTGTTGTGTTTCCTTGTGGATTGTGTATTTCATGCAGCATCAGGTGTCTACAACTCCTTTGGTGCATCACCTATTAGCATTAGTTCTTTTTTTTTGCATTTTCTATCCTTGTCCCTTTGGAATTTAGAGTAGATTTAGGAGTTTAAACCTCTGCAATTGTGCAAGTAAAATAGCTGATCAGAGGAGTTGAGGAACCAACCTCTAATATGGAGATTCCTTTCCATTTTGCAAGTCCCACACTTGGGAAGAGGATTCAATGTTGTGCAATCACACTGGATGCTTAGAATGATCAAACTAGAAATCTGATCAACATCCAGGGTCGCTTGATTTGATTCACAACAATAGTTTTGGCATGCCCGGTGGGACCTTAGAGGTCTTCCACTTTATCTTTGACAGGTTGGTGTGTTCCTGTTAAAGATTCAGCCTTTTGGAGGCACTTTCAAAAGCACATCTAGCGACTCCATCTGGTAAACAACTCATTCTCTAAGTTATAGACCTGTTTTCCATTCATTTCCATCCATTCTTCTTTCCATCATTTTCATTATTTTCCATTCCATGAAGTTGTGCAATCATGACTTCATTTCCATCATGGAATTCACATTTACAACAACAGTATATCACACCTCCAACATGTTTTACAAATCCTCCAAATCAGCATTTTGATCAAATTCAAAATCAGCATGTCTACCCATATGAGCAGCAGTGCCAAAGTCAGTTTGGATATGAAGCATGTCAAGCACAAGGGTATGTTGGTTATGAGGGCAGTCAAGAAGAAAATGCAGATCTGCTAGAACAAATCCAAAAGATGGAGGTAAACATGGTGCAATCAGGCTCAAGCACAAATGAAAGCATTTAGAATCGGTTGTAGAGCACCTTGTCCATGGGTGGGACCTTTTCAAGGCATTATAGCCCTCAAGAGAAGCTAGACTTCATGATTACAACACTACCATTGCTTGCAAAGTGGTGAAGGAATAAAGGTGTATGAGAGGAGTATTCAACAACCTTGTCAATAGGTAAGCACACCATCTCATGCCTCTTTCTCCCCTCTTTCCCAATCTGTTTTATCTCGGTGAGTGTCAAGTTTTAAACTCTCCATCTGCTGTCCCAAGTGTTGAATCCATTTCTCCATTCCCTAGTCTTCCACCCCATCTCAATTCTTCTATCCTTTTCCCTTCCAAACAGCCATTCCCTCCAAAGAAACAAGAGTTCCTACCTCCTCCACCACCACAAAAAATTGCAAAATCAATTGAGTTACAATCCACTTCTCCTCTTGCATTCCCAAATCCATGTTGGGAGGATAAAAATCAGAATGCCAATCAAGGAAAACAAGCAGCAGAAAGAAGAGCCAAACAAGGATGAAGAAATTCAAAGTCTGAAGAGTTGGGCTCTTAAATTTAGGATTACAAAAATCCCCTTGATGGTGAAACCAATAGAGGATGTTGAAGTTGGAGAACAAGTGGAAAACAAGGCTGATTTTATAACAGCAGTGAAGCGAGAAAAACAACAATTTGTTGGTGATGAGTTGGGTGTCCATGTTGGCACTTTGCCCAAAGAAAATGTTGATCCAGTTTGCCTTTGCAAAATCAGCCATCGAGAAGGAAGGAAAACCATCTCAAAACCCCATCTTTGAGGAGCAAATGGATGAGGTCAAGTCAGTTTTTACAACAGTAGAAGAAGGAAGCATTATTGATACGTTTTTGCTTTCATTTGAAGGGGCTGATTTGATTGATGAAGCCATTATGGAGGTGAACAAAACAGGTCCAAATTGTGAGCAAAAGGCACAAGAAATTTCATGCTTCTCTCCCACTTCATCTCTCCAACAATCTGATTTTTGGGATGAGTTTGGATTGACAAGTTTCATGTTTGAAAATGAAGTTATACAGGGTGAAGAAAATGCAGATTTGGAGGCCACCATACAAGAGGGAGAGACTTTCTGTAGCAAGACATTCAAGAGTTTGATTTTCCATCAGACTTAGAAGAATGTTTAGATGAAGAGCTAGCTGAAATTACCATGTTTCCTTCTTCACCATTCATTCTCCAACAACAAGAACTTGCTGCCATGGACAAAAGAGTTCAAGGACAACAACCTACAGTTTGCAACATGCCTCTTGAATCAAAGCTGGAAGAATTTGATCTTCCAAAAGCTACAATGGAGGAGCTCAAAGCCAACAATGTATTGCAGCAGGTAACAACAATGCAAAAGCAACTTCATTGGATGTTGCAATCAATAACGAGGAGTTGCACACTATAGAAGAGTTCCATGTTGCCATGAAGGAAGAGAAAGGGCAGAAAAGTCCTACCATTGCTTCCACATCACCCACCCAAGAAGGTCTACAAGAAGACTCCATTTTTGGAGTTGAAAATCAGAGCTATGGGCATATCAAATGGATCATACCTTGCCCAATAAGGTATTTGACTTCATTGGAGTCAAAGGAGAAGTCCTGACCAGTCATGCTTGCTTCTAAGCATGAGGGTGAGCTACAAAGTACCAAGGATCAGCTGTCATACCTCTTCAATCCAAATGTAGAGCAACTAAAAGAGGTATTGGATTTGTTTTCAGTTGACACCTTGATGATTTGGGTAGAAGACCAGCTTCTTGTTGATTTTCCACTCATCAATTAGCCATGTTCGAGTGCCAAATCAGTTCGCATGGTTGTAACTTTTGAGAAAGGAAGCTATTTCTCCTAACGATTCTGGGGTTTGTTTAGCCCACTTTTTCTTCCAGTTAGAGTAGGATAGGTAGTTTTGCTTTCAGTAAAAGAAGTGCTTGTGCACACTCTGCATGTTCCATTTTGGAGCATGTATGACCTTTAGTTTTGTACATAGTTTTTGTGGTGCTAGTTTTGCTCTTGCAGTCCATTTCAGTGGGTTTCCAAGTGGCTCAGAGAGGAGGTTTTCAAATTTAGATCAGTTTGAGGCTCTGACTCATGACTCCATGCCCAATGGATGCTTCAGGCAACTAGTAACTTCATCCAGTAGGCAGATGACCCCTCTGAGTCGCCAAAATTGTTATCCAAAATGTGCCCCCTACTCATTTTGTGGCTAACTCCTCTCATTCTTCCCTCTCTTGTGCTTCAGTCACAAAATTTTTCTTTTCAGGCACTCAAAACCTTCTTGGAAATGGCACCATTGGATAGAGCTCTTTCTCAGCTTTCCAGAAAGGTAAAGTTTTCCTCCTAACTCCATGTATTTTTGAAGTTATGGCTCGGTGGAGTTTTTTGGAAAAATTTCCCCTGAAAGGCCTGCGGCCAATGAGATGCCGCCACGTGGCACCTAGAGTGGTAGAGTGCGTGGGGAAATTTTGGAAAATTTTCCAAATGACCAAAAAGGTGCAAAAATTTGAATTTTTGCCCGCCATGACCCGATTTGGCCCTGTTTTTCCCTAAAACTTCAAATCGCCATATCTTTCGATCCAGAGCTCGGTTTTCACGTTCTTTATATCAATGGAAAGCTGGTGAAATTCTCTACAAGATTTTGGGGTCATTTTTGCATTTTGGTGGAGTTTGGAGAGATAAAATCAAGAAACACCTCTGGCACGTGGTCATGGACAGAAATGACGTTTCAACCACCGTTTTTAATGAAGAATGGCTCGCATTCTCTCCCAGCATGGTTAAAAATGTCAAGGAATGGGTCTTTCAGGGCACCCATGCTGTTTGATGGAATTTTGGTCAATGGTTGAACCCCTTGCACTTTTCCCACGTTTCTCTCTCCTGGGGTCATGGTTTGCACTGTAAAAGCCAGAATGAGTTCATTTTGCAAAAGGAGACACTTTTTCAGCTCTGTAACTTCCTTTTTCTTCCTCCTTGGTAGAATTTGTGAAATTTTACCTTTCCATGTAATGCAGCACCTTTTCTTGCCTCGGATCTTTGTAATGTCTTGTATTGGATGCGAGATGTTGATATATGTTCTGTGATTAAAATCCTCAATCCTTTCATATATCTATCATTGCTTTCTTGATCTTTCATTACATTTTGAGCATTTGTGCATGTTTTGTGTTGTGTTTCCTTATGGATTGTGTATTTCATGCAGCATCAGGTGTCTACAACTCCTTTGGTGCATCACCTATTAGCATTAGTTCTTTCTTTTTGCATTTTCTATCCTTGTCCCTTTGGAATTTAGAGTAGATTTAGGAGTTTAAACCTCTGTAATTGTGCAAGTAAAATAGCTGATCAGAGGAGTTGAGGAACCAACCTCTAATATGGAGATTCCTTTTCCATTTTTGCAAGTCCCACACTTGGGAAGAGGATTCAATGTTGTGCAATCACACTGGATGCTTAGAATGATCAAACCAAGGAAACTTGAAGCAATCAAGGATTGGGAGCCGCCCAAGGATGTACATGGTGTGCGTCAGTTTTTGGGTTTGGCGAACTACTACAGAAGGTTTGTCAGTCGGTACTCCAAGATCGCGAGTCCTCTGACGGAATTGTTGAAGAAGGATGTGAAGTGGTGTTGGTCAGCTAAGTGTCAGGAAGCTTTTGATCTCTTGAAGGAGAAGTTGACGACGTCGCCAGTGTTGTCCTTGGTAGACTTCAGCAAGCCTTTTGAGGTGCACACAGATGCATCTGATTTTTCCATTGGCGGGGTGCTAATTCAGGACAAGCATCCAGTGGCTTTTGAGTCCAGGAAGCTCAAGGACGCGGAGAGAAGATATCCAGTTCATGAGAAGGAGATGACTGCAGTGGTTGATTGTTTGAGAAGATGGAGGCACTACTTGTTGGGAGCGCACTTCATTGTAAAGACAGACAATGTATCAAATTCATTCTTCTTGACTCGAAGTAAGTCATGAGGAATGAAGATTAAATATGTTAAGATATATCAAAGATGAGTTTAATCTTAAAAGGAATGTGTTACCGTTAATTCTGAGACCATTGTAGTGTGAAGGGAATGTGTAATTTGCTATTTATTTTCATGATGGGATGTAGAAATGAAGGTTATTATTAATCTTAAAAGGAATGTGTTTTCTGGACCTTGTTGCTGTAATGAGACAGAGGTTATTATTACTTGTGTATGCTTGATGAACTCTTTTCGCTTTTGATTGAAAACACACCTTGAATCAATTCCATTGATCCAAGGTATGTTGTGGTCTCTTCTTGTGATCGCTTTGTTGATTTACTTCTAAACGTAATGAAGTCGAAACCGATCAAGGTCGATATAAATGTCAGCAAGCACCTGATTTCAGGTATAAATATCCGGTACCTAGATGCCAATGGAAAAGGTTTGATTCCCGAACCACATGCAAAGTTGTAACGCTAGACAACGTAAGACAATAAGGGCCTGGATGCGAGTGACACAGGTATGTGGAACATAGGACGAAACGTCCTGCATTGTGTTGAATACGAATGCCAGTCGGAAAGACTTGATTGGAAACTATTAAATAAATACTATGGGATTAAACCCTAACCTACAACTAAGTTTTATCCTATACCCTAACTACTACCCTATATGGATTTTAAATTTCATAAGGATGAAAATAGATGCAAATTCTAATAACTTATGAACTAGGTGAATAACCTAGCTATGGACTATTAAATCCTAAACTATTACTAACCTATGGAAGGGGACCTATGGACCCATATGAAGAAATGGATAAGAAGGGAAGGTTAGGGATTTATGAAGGCAAGTAAATGCAGTCCTTACAAGTTTCAGCACAAGTTTGGCGGGAACAAGAAAAAGTTGGAGGCATCCAACTAGCTAAGTGGCTAAAAAGGAATTACATGCAAAATTTGAAAAAGGAAACTCGCCAACCTGAGTCGGCGGTGGCGTGAGGAATGAGGAAAAATCAATGCATTCAATGCATTCAATGACCTTGGTCTTAGCGACCAGCTCACCTTGGAAAGAGGATAGAGGAAAAATTTGTTTGTCATTGTGTTCATTCGGGTTTTAGTTGCTCTACATTTCTTCCATGGTTCTGTCAAACCTGCTGTATTTTTGTTATTGTTTCTATTCTTTGGAGAAGCCAAGGCTATTTTTGAGCTTGAGGAAGTTAGTGGACTGTTGGGAAAGCCCTGCTGTGGATGCCGTGGAGAGAAATAGCTCCTGTGGACGTGGTTTTCTTCGAACCACAAAAAATATACAGGCATGTTAAGCCCTTCTCCTTAAACCGTTTGCTTTTGTTTAAACGTCTCATTAAAACAACCCTGCTCTTATGAGGGGTGTTTTAGTTAAATGATGTTGTTGATTTGAATGAAGTGATTTCTGGGTTGAGTCGTTTTTCCTTTCTTTGAACACGACTTGGGTAATTTCTTTTGCAAAATGGGTAAATGAAATAAATCTGTTCTTGATGTGTGAGTTGTTTGACAATATTGGGTAATCGTTTCCTTACTCAATATGGGTTGAGTTGTTGAATGTAGTAGCTATGCGTGTGTTATTTTATGAGTTTTGTGCATTCTTGTAAAAATGGAAGGATGAGATGATTTGTATTACCTTGGGTTGAACTGTCATTATGAAAATGAACACGGCTAAGGTATTTCTTTGCAAATGAGTGAAACAAAGGAAGTGTGCTTGCTGTATGAGTTTGTTTTGATTGTGTTTAGCATTCGCTTCTATTACCCTATATGGGTTTGAGTCAATGAATGTATTATTTATGTGAGTATTGTTTTTTGAGTTCAGTACATGTGGAAACGATTGGGAAAAACAAATTCGGGATAATGTTGATGAACTGTTGTGTGAATTAATTTCTCCTAATTGTTTTTCATTACATTGAATACGATTTTACCTAGGACAGGGGATTCATTTCATCGTCTTACCCTTGCTGGTTAAAACATTTTAATATTTTTGTGAAATGAAGGCCGTGACTGGTTTCTTTTTTGGAGAAAATAAGATGTTTATGAACTGAACTAGAATATTGAGGAGTGAGTAAAATGTATTGATATCTTTCTTGAATCTTTTGGAAAGTATATATATATATATATATATATATATGAAATAGAGATGCTTGTTCGAACTCCTTTAATGTAATCGGCTGGAACTGAACTTGAATGGATTCTTGTTCTTGTAAAAAAAGAGGGTTTTCTTACTCATTACAATGAAATGATGGTAATATGTTTGTTGTACTTTTACCCGTTTCAGACTAAGCTGGGTATGACTGTTTTTAGCAAATACGTATGTTTTATATATATAAATATATTCAATTCACAGTCTAAACTCTTTGTTGTTTCATTAAAACTGATCTAAAGTGGAATTCTTACTTTAAAAAGTTTGAAAAATGATTCTTTTACTATTATGATATGAATCATAATTTCGTAGCTAGCTGTACATTCTTATTTGTTCAGGTCTAGCTGAAATGCTTGTTTTGATGAAGCGTTGCTTATAGACTAGTTGTATATTCTTGCTTGTTTATATCTGGACGAGAAAGTCTGTTGAGTGAAATATACTAGTCAGAATGAATCATACTATTGGATTATGTCTGTTCTAAATAGTGGATATTTGGTTAGACAGTGAGAAGGGGTAATATGATCCTTCTTCCTTTTATTCGATTATTGATTTTATTTATTTCTCTTTGGACTGTTATCATTGATTGATATCACGTTTGGATTAAATTCTCAGTACAGTTATGATGAAAGGAAAGAGAGTGTTGGATGGATAATTTGAAGTAATGTTCATTTCTTCTCTCATATAGTTGGAAATCTATAATTGTTATGGAATGAATTTTGTACTGCCTTGGTATAAGCATCTGCATTTATCTGCTGTTTACTTTCTTCTGAATGGAAAGAAGTGTTATTCTGTTGTAGTATTTTGAGGATTGACACCAATGAGTTCATGGTGAATGACTACTTTTCTCTTCAGCGTTTGATTGTTTGAAATCAGATGAGTTGTATGAAAGGAAAGGAAAGTAGTTCGGTTTGAATTTTTAGTTAAATTCTATCTTTTGAAATTACAACTATTGTAAGGGAATGGAAATTATAGCATTTACATTAGAACAACAGTATGTACATATGTGTATTAGTTCTCACAGATGTTATTTCTGGAACTATTTGAAGGAAATTACTTCTTGTAGTAATTATTTGGGAAAAAGGGTAGTAATCCTTTTGTCTGATTGGGAGGGTAATTAGATGATTGGGTTGTTATGTTGTTCATCCTTATTGGTACTTAATTCTTGGATGATGTTCATTTTAACGTTTTCATAAAAGCAGGGTTCTTTTATTGAGACAGTTAATTAAAAGCACCTCATTTTAATGACAAGTGCTTAATATGCTCAGTTCAATGAACTGACCCGTGCAAGTAATTTTGCAGATGGAACTTGAGTATAAACGAAGACATGGTTGTTTTCTGATACTTCTTTTGATTAGCTGAGGATGGATCGTATTTGATAGCTATTATTCCTCTATGAGGAAATGGGAAAAGAAGAAGTTACATTCTTCTATCCTTATGTGTTGAAATGTTGTTTGATATAAACGAAGTCTAGTTGTTTGGACTGGCGATTGTATAGATTGTAAATCTTATGGATGAATACAAGGAAAAGTGTGATATTTTAATGGTTGTATCAGTTTGAAACTGTTTGAATAAAGATTGAGAATATAGTGTTATTCTTTGATTGGAATTATTCAAATGATAGTGGATAGATTTAAAAGGAAATAATATCTATTCTTTATTTGAATGCAACTTTTAAGTTGAATGTGCAATTAGTTCATACTTGAGTTATATGAATTTTAATTTGACATTAAAATGGATTTAGGTGTATATGAACTCTTAATTGAATGATATTCGGGATTAGCTTATAAGCTAAGGAATATCAAATAACATAGGAGTAGCTGAACCTTGTATTCGGACTCCGTTAACATCCTCGAAATGTTTAAATTCAGAAAATATTAGATATGGGGAAACATATCTATTGGTAACCAACCTTAACTGAAGTAAGGATATGGAGAATAAATGAATACATTCATTTAGAATTAGACCTCGTTTAAATGATGTCTAATAAGATGGAATTCTGAATTTGTTTACAGTTGTGGGTAAAACTTGGTTAAGTTTAATAGGTTAAACTTATTACGTTCATCTGTAATGGACTGATTAGTCCGAAGATTAAAGAAAAGAACCAAGAAGAAAATATGCAACCCTTCGGTATGAAGGAGAGGATGTATATTAAGCTATAAGACAAATTAAGTCTCTCTTAGCTACATACAACTGTAACGAGAACGAGGTTAAAGGATCAAGCACGGTTGCTGAAAATTGATCTTAAATATTAAGATTATAATCTAATCACACTCGAGCTGGATGTGTACTTCTTGATGAGAGGATTCTCAGTAGGACCTTGGCACACACATGCCAGCTACAATATGGTGTCTTCATGAAGGCGGGGCCTTCATGATGACACAATGTTGTAGCTGACATGTTACAACGCCCTCCCGAATCAAATCATCAAGTTTACATAAGTTGGATACTAAGTTTCTTGGTGGGGATAGGAATGTGATCACGTATATGGAGTGAATCCGGAGGACTAAAGGTAACTAGACACACGGATTCACCCAGGGATGACACCGTATGTCTGCGTACCTTTAGTTACCATGAGTAACTTCCTATACTCATTCATATTGCTAGTTGGGGTTAGAGCTTGACCTTAGACAAAAGGACTGACAGAGATCAGGAAAGACCATTCTAGATAACAGACGAAGTGAGGTGAAGGATGTATTCCATTGATGTGTATAACATCTAGGAATATGATCATGCAAACCATGTGAAAATCTTTGGCCAAAGTATCGCAAGTTGCTTTGGTTCTTTGTTGTTGCAAATCAAGCAGACACCTGGATGTTGATCGATTTCTAGTTTGATCACCCTATTTATCAATGTGATTGCACAACATTGAATCCTCTTCCAAAGTGTGGACTTGCAAAATGGAAGAGGAATCTCCAGATTAGAGGCTGGTTCCTCAACTCCTCTGATCAGCTATTTCACTTGCACAATTACAGAGGTTTAAACTCCTAAATCTACTCTAAATTCCAAGGAGACAGAGATAGAGAATGCAAAAAAGAAAGAACTAATGCTAATAGGTGATGCATCAAAGGAGTAGTGAGAATTTTTATCAGTAAATTGACTGATTCATAAAATGCAACAAAAACAACATGCACAAACTGATAGTTATAATGAAGTGTTAGAAATTAGGCAAACAACACCAGCAGAGGACAAAAACTAATCACAGGGCCTGTATTGTTATTTTAACATCAAAATCACTTGCATTCAAACACATGAAAGGAAAAAATATAGTTGTAGTTTCTAGAAAAGGTTTTTATTCCACTAAATCACTTCCAAGGTGAAAAAGGAGCTTGCTTTATCTAAAAAAATGTTCAACCCTTTGAAAATGGGCCAAATATGGCTTTTACAGTGCAAGGGACGAGCCCAGGAGAGAGAAACACGGGAAAACATGGAAGGGATTCAACTATTGACCAAAATACCATCAAAATAGCATGGGTGACCTGACAGACCCATTCCCGACATTTTTAACCATCTTTGGGAGAGAATGCGAGCCATTCTTCATTAAAATCGGTGTTGAAACGTAATTTCTGTTCATGACCACATGCTAGAAGTGTTTTTGATTTTCTCTATCTAAACTCCACCAAAATGTAAAATTGACCTGGAATCTTGTAGATAATTTCACCAGCTTTCCATTGATATAAAGAACGTGAAAACTGATCTCTGGATCGAAAGATATGGTGATTTGAAGTTTTAGGGCAAAACAGGCCAAATCGGGTCACTTTGATATTTTGGCCTAGACACATGGCGAGTTCCGATTGGTGCGGGCCTTCTAGGGAAAATTTCTCACAAAAACTGTCGAGCCATAACTTGAAAAATACATGGAGTTAGGAGGAAAACTTTACCTTCTCGGAAAGGCGAGAAAGAGCTCTATCCAATGGTGCCATTTCCGGAGGAAGGTTTTGAGTGCCTGAAAAGCAAAATTTTGTGGTCGAGGCACAAGAGAGGGAAGAATGAGAGGAGTTAGCCACAAAATGAGCAGGGGGCACATTTTGGATAACAATTTTGGTGACTCAGAGGGTCATCTGTCTGTTGGATGAAGTTACTAGTTACCTGAAGCATCCATTGGGCATGGAGTCATGAGTTGTAGCTTGCAAACTGATCTGAACTTTGAAAACCTCCTCTCTGAGCCACTTGGAAACCCATTAAAATAGACTTGCACAAGAGAAAACCAGCACCACAAAAACTATGTACAAAACTAAACGTCATGCATGCTCCAAAATGGAACATGCGAGTGTGCACAAGCACTTCTTTTACTGAAAGCAAAACTACCTATCCTACTCTAACTGGAAGCAAAAGTGGGCTAAACAAACCCTGCAATTGGTTGGGAGAAATAGCTTCCCTTTCTCAAAAGTTGCAACCATGCAACTGATTTGGCACTGAACATGGCTGATTGGATGAGTGGAAAATCAACAAGAAGCTAGTCTTCTACCCAAATCATCAAGGTGTCAACTGAAAATAAATCCAATACGTCTTTTAGTTGCTCTACATTTGGATTAAAGAGGTATGCCACCTGATCCTTAGTACTTTGTAGCTCACCCTCATGCTTTGAAGCAAGCTTGTGGTTGTGACTTCTCCTTTGACTCCAATGAAGTCAAATACCTTATTGGGCAAGGTATGATCCATTTGATATGCCCATAGCTCGATTTTCAAATCCAAAAATGGAGTCTTCTTGTAGACCTTCTTAGGTGGGTGATGTGGAAGCAATGGTGGGACTTTTTGCCATTTCTCTTCCTCCAATGAAGAACATGAAAGATTAAAATCTTCCAATCTTAGTTCCAAAGAGCTGCTATAAGATGCAGGCTGCTGCAAATGAATGCTCTCCTTCATGACAGCAGGCTCAAGTATTTGCTATGTGGAAGATGAAAGAAGGAATGGTGGAAACTGAACTGGTTCTTCTTTATCAAAACAATCCTCCAAATCTGATAGATACACTACCTCATGGTTGTCCTGCTGCAAATGCTCAACTTCCTCCATGGTGTCCTCTTGATCTGTAACTTGATCATCATGGTTTCTTTCATCCTCCAACATTGAGTTTGAGAGATCAAACTCTTCTTCAGCCCTAGAACTTGAGAGAGATAAAGTAGAAAGAAGAACTGAAGGTTCTCCTGTAGCCTACTTTGTGTTCAAAGCCCTTAGATCTACATTTTTTCTCCTCCACAACTAGAATGTGATCCTCTTCTTTTGGATTTGGAGCAGCTTCTTTCTCCTCTACTACTTGAAGACATTCCTGCTCTTTGAGAACTCTTCCTCTAGCACGAAGTTCGTTAAGTCAAACTCTTCGATCTGCTGCTCTAGAGGACAAGTTGGGACTGTAGGATCTTCTTCAGAGCTTTCTTCCTCCACGGCTGATTGTGTAACTTGAATTGAATCAGCATTCTCTTCAAATAGAATGCTAACATGGACACTACTTTACGAGCAAACTGATTCTTGACTGA
>CM031235.1:5703115-5705615 GCA_018340775.1 Taxus wallichiana var. yunnanensis | reverse complement strand
TCTGTTTTCACTTTCAACAAGTGATTTTGGCAAGTATCAGACCTTCCAGGGATTGTAATAGGTTTTTCTGCCTCTTTGGTGTTGGAATACAAGGATTTTGATGTTGAAAATCACAATGCAGGCTCTGTGAATGCTTTCAGTCCTTTGTATGTGTTGTTTGCTTCATTTCAAACCCTTGTTTACAGCTTATCAACCTGTGCATGATGTTTTATGTTGCAATTTCTGATTTGTGTCAATTTGCATGAGCAAGAAGTGCTCACCACTCCTTTGGTGTATCACCCTTATCAGTTTAGTTTTAATTTTTGCATTTCTTATCCCTGTCTCCTTGCAAATTAAGATAAAATTAGGATCTCGAACCTCTGCGGTTGTGCAAATAATAGATCGATCGAGAGGAGTTTGAGGAACCAGCCTCTAATCTGGAGATTCCTCTCTCATTTACAAGTCCCACACTTGGAGAGAGGTTTGATGTTGTGCAATCACACTTGGATGCACGAAACATCAACTTAGAAACCTGATTTGCATCCGGGGAGTCTTGCTGATTTGCAACAATAGTTTTGGCATGCCGGTGGGACCTTAGAGGTCTTCCACTTCATCTTTTACAGGTTGGTGTGTTCCTGTGAAGATTTCAGCCTTTGGAGGCACTTGCAAACACATCTGGCGACTCCATCTGATCAGCAACCCATTTTTGAAGTTGCTGGACACTGTTTTCATCCATTTCCATCCATTATTCTTTCCATCTCTTTCATTCTTTTCCATTCCATGAAGTTGTGCAATCATGACTTCATTTCCATCATGGAACTCACATTTACAACAGCAGCAATGTTTCCCACCTCCAACATGTTTTTTAAATCCTCCAAATCAGCATTTTGAACAAATTCAAAATCAGCATACATACCCATATGAGCAGCAATGCCAAAATCAGTTTGGCTATGGAGCTTTCCAAGAGCAAGGGTGTGCATACAATGAAGACAATCAGATGCAAGATGCTGGTCTGTTGGAGAAAATCCAAAAGATGGAGGTAAACATGGTGCAATCCAGGGCTCAAGCACAAATGAAAGCATTTGGAATCGGTTGTGGAGCACCCTGTCCATGGGTGGGACCTTTCCCAAGGCATTACAGCCCTCAAGAGAAGCTTGACTTCATGATTGCAACGCTGCCATTGCTTGCAAAGTGGATTGAAGGAATAGAGGTGTATGAGAGGAGTATTCAGCAACCTTGTCAATGGGTAAGCACACCATCTCATGCCTTTTCTTTTCCTCTTTCCCAATCTGTTTTATCTCAGTCAGTGTCAAGTTTTAAACTCTCCATCTGTTGTCCCAAGTGTTGAATCCATTTCTCCACCCCTAGTCTTCCACCTCATCTCAATTCTTCTGTCCTTTTCCCTTCCAAATAGTCATCCCCTCCACAAGAGCTAAATGAAACACCCTCTCCTCCAAAGAAACAAGAGGTTTTACCTCCACCACCACAAAAAATTGCAAAAATCAGTCATGAAGGACAGCAAAAAGAGAAGCCAAACAAGGATGAAGAAATTCAAATTTTGAAGAGTTGGGCTCTTAAATTTGGGATGAAGAAGATCCCTTTGCTGATGAAACCTTCAGAAGAGGTTGGAGTTACAGAACAAATGGTGGTCAGGACTGATTTTGTTGTAGCAGAAGAAGAGCAAAAAGGAGTTGCAGATCAGCAATCAATTTGTTCAGAATATAGTGTCCATGTTGGCACCCTATTTGAAGGAAATGCTGATCCAATTCAAATTGTAAAAATCAGTCATGAGGGACAGCAAGAGGAAGGAGAAGCTGCTCCAAATCCAAAAGAAGAGGAGCACATTCTAGCTGTGGGGAGAAAAGTGCAGATCAAAGGCTTTGAGCACAAAGCGAGGTTATAGAAGAACCTTGAGTTCTTCTCTCTACTTCATCTCTCTCAAGTTCTAATCTTGAAGAAGAGTTTGATCCCTCAAACTCAATGCTTGGAAGGATGAAAAGAAACCATGGTGATCAAGTTGCAGATCAAGAGAACGCCATGGGAGAGGTTGAACATTTGCAGCAGGACAGCAATGAGGCAGTTTACCTATCTGATTTGGAGGACTATTTTGATGAAGAAGAACCGGTTGAGTTTCCACCATTCTCTCTTTCATCATCCATCTTCCAAACACAAGAGCTTGTTGTCATGGAGGAGAGTATTCATTTGCAGCAGCCTGCATCTTATAGAAGCTCTTTGGAACCAAGATTGGAAGATTTTAATCTTTCATGTCCTTCATTGGAGGAAGAGAAAGGGCAGAAGGGTTCTACCATTGCTTCCACACCATCCATTCAAGGTCTACAAGAGAACTCCATTCTTGGAGTTGAAAATCAGAATTATGGGCATACTCAATGGATCAGACCTTGCCCAATCAGGTATTTGGCTTCATTGGAGCCAAAGAAGAAGCCACAACTAGTCATCAAGGATCAGTCATCATACCTCTCAATCCAAATGCAGAGCAACTAAAAGAGGTATTGGATTTGTT